>ML977148.1:81507-227808 GCA_010015705.1 Aulographum hederae CBS 113979
CTTTGAACCCAAAACGCTACAAGAACTGCAAACATGTCAAAACGTAGGATCAGTATTCAGGCACAGCTTCGGAAGGCCTCTGTGTACCTGGGGGGGTATGTCGGATACTTCGGATATATAAGCAGACCAAAAAATGCACAAACAATTGTGCGCACCCTTTTTCGCATTTGGTCTCCGACACATATCACCCGCAATAAGATATACATCGACGTCGGTAAGGCGTCCACACTTCCTTTTGCGATTGCACAATCGAGGCTGTCCGTCATGTCCGACATGCTCGATTGCTGGGGACAGGGTGAATATCATCCCGGTAAGTTACATGGTGAAGCTCCTCCCCTCTTTTTTCCCTTTACATGTGGTGCTTCTCCTTGCACCCTCCCCTGAGGCAGCCTGTTCTTTGCATTCGGACAAGAACATCTTGACAAACTTCTCTCATGCCTTTGAATCTTGCAGTCATCGTCATTCTTTGTCATATACCAGTCGCATGAGAACGTTCTCAAGTTCCTCTTCAATGGGATTGCCCAGTCACGCTTTCGTGGTTGAAAAACAGCCCATTTTCCATCAACAAAATTACACGCCTGTTATTTTTCGAACCCAGCCTTCTACCATTGAGATCAATTTTTGAGATAAAATTCACTGTTAGAGGGGAAAGCGTAGGTTTTTTTCGCGTTCGTGCCTTGGCTGCCATGCAAGGAGACATTACCTTAGGAGGTTGGTAAATGGTTGTCCCTAGCTTGGCAGAATCCATCTCCAACTTAACCACGTGCATACGACCAACAAACACATTGCTTCATAAATCCTCGCATCGACCGGTCGAGGTTAGGCCTTGATCGAATCGGCTAGAACATTGCCCTTGTTGTGGCCATGGGCCTGGTATGCCTGACTTGTATTTGCCAGAATTCTCTCTTTTTTCCAGACACCACACGACCTCCTGGCTCCCAGAAATGAAGAGAAGAACGTGGCAAACGCGTCACAGCCATGCAAGGCTTTGGGGAAATGTTATGCGGGGGAATATGGGTATGCAACAACAGTATCGCGCCGTCTTCATGCTATCGTTCGTTCTTGCCCTGTCTTCTTCAATTCAGCACATTCGTTTCTTCGTTTGAACAGCTGTTGTCTGCCCTACTGAGGTACCTATTCCAATTACTTGAGCTTTGGGTTGTTCTCGACCACTGAGCAAAACTGGTTCTTAAATATAATCACCCTACACCGTGACGTTGGCACGTCCATGCGAAACAAGGTCTGGCACCATGCATTGTACTTCTCGTCCAGCGCTTTCTCTGCTCTTCGTTTTCCTCTCCATCTTCTCGATACAAGCCAGACATATCCATCAGCATCATGGGCATCCTCATTTCAAACGCATCCTCATCCCCACGCCGAACCTAGAGTCTGAGAGCACAGCTCCCTCGTCAACCGAGAGCCTGGAAAATGACATACAAAGCATCGAAGGAGAGGCGGAAAGAATGCCAGGCTTCTTCGATCTCTTGATGCGGATTCTGACACAGCTGAAATCTTTTTTCGCTGGAAATCATGGCGGACGGCCCTCGGGATTGCCTTCCCCTTCAGATTTCATGACCGAACTCCCATCGTTGGATGTTCCCCCAGTCTCGTCTACGGACTCCGGAATCGCTGTGGTGACTTCGATACGATATGGCACACCTTCAGGCACGCCCGTTCGGACGAGTTTTCCGGCGCCAACATACACAAGTGTTGTCAGGACCACGATGACGAAGACTGTTCTCTCATCGCCATCAGATCTCGTTCCTCCGGCGAGCGGAATTATAGGTGAGCCCACAGTTTTGCATGTCTTCCTGGCACCTTCTGACATTGTCAGGCGACTCCCCTTCGTCTGCTCCAGCACCATTCAATCCCTCTGCGACGGACAACGGTGCAGTATACTTTGGGAGCCAGCCCTCGGAAAACGCCACATTGGACTCATTACACCAACTCTGCCTTGATCCAGCAATCAATATTGTAAACCTTGCTTTCTTGACGACGTTCTTCGGGGCCAAGGACTATCCGAGCATTGACTTTGGTCCCGGCTGTGCAGTTCAAACATCCCGACAGGCACTTCACGCTCCTGGCCTTTTCGACTGCTCCGAACTGGCCGAGGAAGTCCAGTCATGTCAAACCGCAGGGAAAAAGGTATTCGTGAGCCTGCAGGCGAGTACATTGACCATGGACACCCAGAGCAACCTCAGCTACGTCAGCAACGCAAACAGCACTTTTACCACCGCCGACAGCGCTGTCCAGTTCGCCGCAACCCTGTGGAGTCTCTTCGGTGCCGGAACAGATGAGAATCTCGACCTTCGTCCTTTTGGGGAAATCATCATCGATGGCTTCGATCTCTACCCCATCAGTCCCAATGCGAGCGTCGCAGCTGCTTTTACCATCATCCCGCCGCACGACTTCGATTTTGTTCTCGCGCTGAGGGAGAAGTTCCTCGAGGATCCCAGTGGAAGGGACTACTACATCTCCGCAGCTCCCACGAGTAATCGCCCAGATACGACCATTGGTCTTGCCGCGCTGAGGGAAATGGATTTCATCTACATCAGGTACTTTGACAGCCAAGTCGACCCCACCGACGACGGCTTTGTCGCGAACCTGGCGGGATGGAAACAGGATTTTTACGGCGCAGGCGGCGATGGAGAGGTCCATACCATGGGCTTGGGCAAGCGGGTGTATTGGCCATCCAGCTCGACGCAGCGTATCCCTATGCCACCGCCGGGATCCAACATCACGGTTCACATCTTGCCTCCTTTCATCAATGCCACGGATGTGCCCGGCAAGCCCCCGATCATAAACATGACGGAGGGATATCTCCACCCAACCGGCTCGGAGGGCTCGCTGCCAACGATATCGCCGTTCTTCCCTGTCACAGAGCCTACACCTCCGGCATCAATGCCTCTCCCCATCCCCACAGACGTCTCGACACCAGTAGAAGAACTGCCACCCGTCGTCACCACACTGCCAGATTTCCCGCCCTTCTCAGACAAACCTTCCGGAACCAAGTTGTTCATCGGCGTTGCTATAGATGCGGCGATGCGGCCGGACTTGCTGCCCGCTGATGGGACGACCAAGTGGTCGAGTTATAGACCGCCGTATCTGGACGCGATTCGTAATACTGTTGCTGCGGCGGAGTTGGGGGATACTTTGGGTGGTGCGATGCTCTGGGGCGCGGTGGGGGATGTAGTGAGGGCAGATACGGATGGCGTTACTTTTGCGCAGGTTGCGAAGGGGCAGTTGGGGACGTTGGGGGAGATTTAGTTGGGTTCTTGAGGACTTGGAACGAAAGGGGCGTTGAGTCTAATGCCGTAGCTCAGGCTCATCGAAGAGAACTTTGTGACGTTCAATAAGAAGGGATGTTGCAAAAAGACGGAGTACTAAGGGAGAGAGACACTAGAACTCAAGGTCCTTCTCCAAAATCGTTCCAAGAAGTCCTCGGACACACCAAGTTTTTCTTTTTGGAAATAGCCTCCCACTCGGTAAAAGTCCTAATCCTTGAGACCTTTGGATCTAGCGATTCAGCTGCCTCGTCCCACTATGATTATTAAGAAGTGGCACTATCCTGCCCTTAAAGACGAGAGCTTTTGCGGTTTGATAGTCTGTGCGGTGTCCGAACAGTAATTCTACATTAGACTGTGTTCTATAAAGCCAGACTTCAAAACTTCCATTCTTCTCCAAAGCCTACTTCGCTGAGCTAGAAATCAATTCAAGGCATCAGGCTTTCTCGGACCAAACAAAGTACCACATTTCTTTATCCTCTTCTGGTTTTTTACCATTTCAGAGTGATGAAGATGGCAGTCACCAAATCATGCCAATGATCTTCCCATTCTGTCGGAGTCTTTGGGGTGATAGTTGCTGTTAGAGACCAAACGCGAAAAAGGGTGCGCACAATTGTTTGTGCATTTTTTGGTCTGCTTATGTATCCGAAGTATCCGACATACCCCCCAGGTACACAGAGGCCTTCCGAAGCTGTGCCTGAATACTGATCCTACGTTTTGACATGTTTGCAGTTCTTGTAGCGTTTTGGGTTCAAAGGTATGTTTTTGCCGAAAAAACGGAAGCATCCGCTGGGAGTTGAACCAGGACCCGGTGGGTGGTATGCAATACACTTTTTTTTGCGGCTAGCGTTCTCCCTGCGTGCGAACCGGGCTCATAACTGTTGGAGTCTTTGGGGTGATAGTTGCCAAGCTCCGAGAATACTGCGTGGTCACGTTGAGAGTGCAATAATGCAGTGGAAAAAGTGAGGTCTTTGAGAGAGCAAAGATGTGAAGATTGTGATGTAAGTGTGATCGTGTGCTGAATTGTGTGATGTAACTGTCTAGGAGTGCCAAATGCCGGAGATGGAATATATGCTCTAGATCACATGATGCCTGACTAAGCACTCACGTGACTAGTCTCCCACACATTCTTTTATCAATGCCCAGCTCATTCGTCTCTTTCCGATGACCTACAAGAAACTCGTCACTCTTCCATGCCCGATTCCTTCACCATTCTCTGAAGTTGAGTTTTCATCTGTCAGCCAGTGAATGCGCTTCCGTCTGCACAGCAACGAGTAGCCCATTTGGACTTTGGTTGTATGGTTTTCTGCTCGACTTGTAGGAAAAAGGAGAAAGGTAAGGTCCTCAAGCGGCGAGGAGTTATATACCAAATCTCTCGGGATGGTAACCGCCTAGAGGACGGTATGTGTTGCTTTCGTACATAGCTTGATTTAATGGATGTGGTCTGCCGTCCCTTGGTGATTGACGTACCCAAAGGTATCCTCTCTCACGATCACATGTAGGCCAAATTATCAGGTAGCTAGCCATCTCTGGGGTATATGAAAGTCTACATCTTCTCTCTTTTTGTGTTTTCTTTCTTCGTTTACCGAGAGAGAATAATCTGAAATTCTTTTACATTCGCTCGAGCAAGAAGCGACTCAGATCGCAGATCGCAGATCGACGTATCCCCATGTCTCCTTTTGCTCCTCCTCATAAAGAATCACAGGTGAAACACTTCACCTGTCTGCGGCGACGGAATTTGTCATCATCGTTCCCCCGCAATGATCGTCGTCGTCGGACAAGAACGCGGAATATCTTCGTCAAGATATGTTTTTGATGATTGAGGTTTCATTTTGAGAAAGATGGAGGACTGAAAATGTGGGGGCGGGCTTGCTGCAAAGCAAGGCAAATACCCCTCGACTTCTCGTGATTGCAAAAGTGCTCACGAAGAAAGGGAAGGGAGGAGAGGGCATATGGGACATTATATAGGAGGCTTTGGCCAAAGCCTCAGACTTCAAACCACCGTTCAACGACTGCGGGAAGATGGGCTGGTCCAATGCAGCCCCCTGTCAACCCGTTTGTTTACTCGTTCGATGTGTGGGTACGATTTGAATAAGACCGTAAGATAGTGGCCGTAACTTTGAAGCGGCTAGTAGCTGGTGGTTCAAAACGTGAAAGAAGTCAGAGCAAATCACAATGCTTTTATTGTCTTAATAGTGCTTTTTATGCTGCCCGAGTAAGTGATGCTAGATGCAAACCTCAGAGGTGCCACAATCCATGCCATTTGAAGCGGTTTGTCTTGGAAGATTGAGAGTTCCTTTACTTTGCCGTACGCCGAATGGTCGCCTTGAGAGTAGATATGAAAGACTTTTATGCCGTTGTCAGGCTAGAGAGCAATTTTACCCATTTTCAAATGACCACCGTTGAGCAAGGAAGTCAAATTAATTCCACGAGATCGTTACGTCTGAGATCAATCCCGGAGCCTTTTTTAGCCGCCTGCCTTAGCCCTCCGCTTCCATCTCGTAGCTATTGGACTTGTGCTTCGGGATGAAGGAGAAGTTAGGATGGGCCTTGCCCAGGAACATCTCACTACAGTCCTTGTTAGCTTGCTCTCAAACGTAAAGTGAGCAAAGATGTGCCACGTACCTAATCTTGATCCAGTCCCTATAATTGTCACTGGCCATCAACGTCTCCATCTCATCACGCCCCTTATACGCAGGCGGACGCTCGTTCATCTGTGGCGGCAGATGCTCCAACAATCCAATCGGCACATACCGATGCGCGAAGCTCAGCCACTCGAGCAAGAAGCGCCGTGTCGTGCCGATACCGATTTCGTCGGTTCCCCAAGTCTCAAGACCGTATCGAGCGAACTTCTCGACATATGCCAGACGCTCTGTAGAAGATTTGTCGAGGTATTGACCCGCTTCGATCTCCTCAAAGATCCAGGGTTTGATCAAGGCGCCACGACCGACCATGACAGCGTCGACTTTGTCCTGCTCGATGTGATTCTGGTAGTCGACGTGGGAGTAGCAGTCGCCATTGCCGACAAAGTAGACGTGACCGTTGTTCGCAAGGTCACGGGCATCGGCTTCCTTGGTAGTATCGGCAACGTGATCGCGGCCCTTGTTGATGGACTTGATGAGCGCCGCAATGTCGGATATATATTCCCAGTCTGCCTGTCGCGTGTAGCGCTGCTGCTTGCTTCGACCGTGAAGAGTGATGGCCGCAACGCCGGCTGGACCTTCGCCGCGTTCGTAGGACTCGTAGCCACCCAAGACGAGGCGCTTGACGAGTTTGTCTGCGGTGGGGGCCTTGTCCTTTGTGCCCATGCGGATCTTGACCGTGATAGGGACTTCCCCGGATACATAATTCATTCCGCGGAGCATCTTCTCAAGCTTTGACGCGCTGTCCAGAAGGGCAGATCCGGCGCCCTGGCGGCAGACGAGATCAATTGGGCAACCGCAATTCAAGTCGACAGCTCGAAGTTTTGGGCACAAGTTTGTGATGACTTCGGTCGCTTTGGATGCGATCCAGGGTTTGTGTGCTGAGATCTGCGCTCCGAACTTAAAATCGCTCGCATTGTCGTATCCAGCAATGACCTCAGTCGGAGTGTAGCGAGGAGGAGTCATTTCTGAAGCATGGGCCTTCATGAGAGCCCACTCGCCTTTCTGGCCCTGAACGAGCGGCATTCCCATGGCCATTTCAGACCATGTAACTTGCGCTCCTAGCTCCACGCAAAGACGGCGGAAGGGCAGGTTGCCTTGAGTGGTAAGAGGAGCCAGAATAGGGGTCTCTGGACCGTAGTGGATGCGTCGCTTCTCCGAAGCAATGAGAGGTGGTTCAACATAGCGAGCCCTGTTCTCCTGAATGTCTGACTGGGATTCGATTTTTACTTTGGAGTCCTTTTCAACCTCATCTTTGGGGTCCTCTTCAACGTTGTCTTTTGGTTCTTCAGCCGCATTCTCATCGCCCTTGACAGCTGTCTCATCGGCAGACGGCTCCTGTTTGGTTGGTTTGGTGGATTCGGTGGGCTCAGAGGGCTTAGCAATCTCAGGATCGACAACATCTTTCTTGCTCTCTGATTCCTCTTGTTGGTTTGAAGGCGTGAATTGACTATTCGTGGAGTCCTTGAGCTTGCGGTCCTTGTGCGCTGCACTTTCGCCCGGAGCGCCGTTCTCTCGGTCCTCGTGAATGGAGTTGAGATACTTGAGGTACTTTTCAGTCTTTGGGGCTATCTCCGTTTTGTTGCGCGAGAGTTCAATCTTTGCTTGCTTCGGCACCACATTGACAACATCGGCTCCATCTTCGACCTCGGCGTCAGCAGAAGCTTCCATGCGTTCAGGATCACGGTGAAGAACCATCTCCATCCTTCCGTTCCCAAGATCCTGCTCTTCCGAATGAGTACCCACAAAGCGACATTTCCAGCCGAGATGGCAACTGCCCTTGTTCTCCCATATAGGACATTTCGCCAGGAGGGTAAGATCTTCTCGTCGACCTTCTTTCAGGTACTTGCGGAGATCGTGCTCAAACTTGCACCCGTCACCAAACGGGCAATCCGGGTGTGAGAACTCATCATAGGTTGCCCGAGATGAACAGAGAGGAAGGGCGTCTCGTGATGAGCCGAATGAGCGGTCCTTGTTCTGTCCGCCTTTCTGACCACCTCGACCTCGGTCATTCCGACCGCCGCGACCTCCCCGGCCACCACGGCGTGAGTCTCGTGAGTCTCGCAAGTCTCTATCCTGATGGCCGCAATGGACACGTGATTCTTGCTCGTCATCGTCTGGGACCGCACCGCGACTTGCTCTGTAGGCCGCCATCTCACTGCTTGGGATGAGGTATCTAGAAGCAACGAATTTGACTAATGTTCTTTGCTACACGAGAAAAGGGCATGTCTTACTCTTGTTTGATTGGGGCTTCACCTTTCCGTCTGTCTCGGGAGTCTCGTGGGTCTTGGTGTGTTGAGGATGTGGATGTGGATGTGGATGTGGATGTGGATGTGGCGTGGTTGCTCTGTTCAGAAGTCTCAAGCTTCATACGCTTAGCCGGAGAGCCAACGGAACCAACGCCGCCTTCATGAGCACCGTGTCTTTCGACCTTCTCTGCCTTTGTTACAGCAGAATCTCCAGGTAGAATTGGCTGTGGGGGATGTGCGGCGTTCGTAGTGGCTACATCTGGGGGAGGCCGCTTCAGGGACTCTCCGGGCTCTAGGGGGTTCTGCGTGGATGATGACTCCATTTTGCAGACGTGTTTGCTACACTACTACCCGACCGGCCGTGGTTTGTGGCAGACAATGCGACGCACAAGAGCATATAATTTCAAGACTCACGTGCTTTGATGTTGCTCGGCTCCCGCACTGCAAAGACTGTCTCGGCTGGAACGCGCTTGGGCCAAGCGTGGGTGGGTGACGTAGGTCGGAAACCTGTTTACTTGGCCGTTGCCCTTGACCAACTCCCGTCTCCGACATCAAACCCAAACCACCACCGTGACCACCCCCATCTCTCATACAACCTTTAAAACTCTGCCCATCCCAACACTTGCTCATCTTCTCCACCACAAACAACACCTCTCGACCTTCTCCTCGACCACCACCACCCACGCTTCCACATCGCTGCCTACACCGTCAACATGACGCTCTACTTCAGCCTCGTATGTGCCTCGCGCAAATGAAGAAGAAGAAGGAGAAGAAGAAGAAGAAGAATTATGGCTGACAGTCGCAGGTCTTTGCCCTTCTCGTTTTCGAGATGGTCGTTTTCACGGCCCTCATCATCCCTCTCCCGTTCAAGGTCCGCCGCAAGCTCTTCAACTTCATATCGGAGAGCCCTATCATCGCCAAACTCCAATATGGCATGAAGGTACATCATCATGAACACCCTTTCCCACGATTCAATGCTAAACACACGTACAGATTACCTTCATATTCATCCTCATCCTCTTCCTTGACTCTGTCAACCGCGTCTTCCGTGTTCAGCAAGAGTTGTCGGCCGCAACCAAGGCCGAAGGTGCTGGACGGTAAGATTGTCCAGCTACAATCATCTTGAATCAAACTGACACATCGCAGTGCATCTGTTCTCGGAGGCGGTGAGCGCATGGAAGTCCAGGCCCGCAAGTTCTACTCGCAGCGAAACATGTACCTTTGCGGCTTCACCCTTTTCCTCTCCCTCATCCTCAACCGTACCTACGTCATGATGCTTGATATTCTCCGCCTTGACGAGGAGCTGAAGGAGTACAAGGGTGAAGCTGGTGGCAAGGAGGGCAAGAAGCTCGGCAACGCTGGAAATGCTGGCGAAATTGGCAAGCTGAAGAAGGAGCTTGAAGCCAAGGATAGGGACATTGCTGCCTTGAAGAAGCAGGCCGAGGGTCTCAGCAATGAGTACAATCGTCTGGGCGATCAAGTCTCGCCTGCCGACAATACCCCCAAGAAGGACCGGTAAACAGGATCGAGGGACTAGCGAAGCGCGGCTCCTAAAACATTCATCTCCACCGACTTCATTCACTTGAAGTATAACAGGGTGTAATTCGGAAAGCCGTACGAAGCTTCCTCTTCCGACTACAAACTGAGTGTCGAGTAGTGACTAGTCCAGCAAGCCATTGAACAGGATTGAGTCGGAGATTGGAGAGAAGAGAGAAGGGCTCTTGAGCGGGATTGATGGTATATTTGGGGTTTCCTTACATCAGCATGGCCCGGCGTGGTTCTTTAAAATCAGGTAGCTTTATGAACTATGTTGCATCCCATTGACATTTCAATGTGCGGTTTCGTCCTGAATCATCCAGTCCAAAGCGTCTGCCAAGACCCCGGCAGCTCGAATCAGCTGGAGATTCGGAAACGCATCACTTTCTTCCGCTCAGCATTGACTTTCATGGCTGTGGTACCCCTCTGACGTTTTCCCTATCCAACCTTAACATACGTTGGTTCGCGCGCTTGCTCCGGTTTTATAACTGAATTGCCGATCATGGCAACGTCGTCTTCCCCTGCATTCTACAACTACCCGGAGCCAAAACATCTCGAAGTCCCCTACACCCCACCCAAAGCTGCCAATAACCCAAGTCTGAATGGCTGGCCATTGACATTTGCCGCATCCCTGGCGGGGTCTTTCTCTTTCGTCTCTGCGTATCTATACAAGCAGAATGGCTTTGGAGTTTTGCATGAGCTGAAAGAGTTGGTCGACGTCGAGCCCCGTTATGATCCCACCGTTATACCTGTAGTTGCGGGCGAAACCTCTCTGGCCAACTATACTACCGCCGAATCTCTGCGAGCACCTGCACAGGATGTCAAAGGACGATTCTACTCCATCGCCGATTACCACGAAGCGTTCAAGAGTGGCAAGCTGACTCCCACCGCCCTCGTCGAAGCTCTGCTCCCCCTGATCCGCCGCGACGTGGACAAGCCTACCAAACACTCCATCGCCTTCCTCGAAACCAAGATTGAGCTGGTCAAGAAAGCGGCAGAAGAATCTACCCAGCGGTACAAAGAGGGGAAGCCGCTTGGTGTGCTGGACGGCATTCCCATTGGTGTAAAAGATGAGGTGGACCTGAAAGGCCACAAGAAGTGCTATGGATCGAAGAAAGATTTCACAAGGGCGGACAATGCCACCAGCTGGTGTGTCGCACAGTGGGGAGAGCATGGCGTGATCAATATGGGCAAATTGACCATGCATGAGCTTGGGATGGATACTACAAACAACAATCCCACGTACGGCACCCCGAAGAACCCATATAACCCCAATTACTACACTGGAGGCTCCTCAGGCGGCAGCGCGTATGCTGTAGGAGCTGGCCTTCTTCCATTTGCTCTCGGAGCCGATGGCGGTGGCAGCATCCGGATTCCCTCCTCATACTGTGGCATCTTCGGTCTCAAGCCGACTCATGGTCGTGTCTCGGGGCGTCCGACACCCAGTCTGGCTGTCTCCGTCGGTGTTCTCGGACCCATGGCTGCAAACATGACGGACTTGGAAATCGCGTATCGAGTGATGGCGACTCCTGATCCGTCTCATCCCTCGTCATCCCTCTTTCCTCCCCCGAATCCGACAATCTCCCCTCCATCGACCTCCCGGAAGAAGCTCTTAGGTATTTGCCGGCACTGGCTCGCGCGCGCAGACCCCGCCGTGCAATCCAGCGCGCAAAAAGCCATTGACTACTACACATCCAAACTCGGCTACGAAGCCGTCGAAATCACCGTCCCCTTCATCCGCGAGACCCAGCTCGCCCACGCCATGACCTGCCTCTCCGAGTTTGCCACGAACCTCGCCAACGATCAAAGTTTCCTCACGGCGCCGACTCGTCTCCTCGTCGGCGTCGGTAGCGCATGTCCCTCGCGCGACTTCCTGCAAGCGCAGAAGCTGCGCCATCGCCTCATGCAGCACATGGCGGCGCTCTTCAAAGAACATCCTGGGCTCATCATCGTGACACCCACGACGCCGCAGGTCGGCGCGCATATTACGAGTGGGGACAAGGATTTGAAGGTCGGGGTTACCGATGGCGATCAGAGCGTTAGGAGCATGGAGTATGTGTGGATGGCCAACTTTTTGGGACTGCCGAGTTTGAGTATGCCCGTCGGGTATGCGGAGGCGGTTGATGGACCGGACGTGCCGATTGGACTTATGGGGGCTGCGGAGTGGGGGGAGGAGGATGCGTTGATTGAGTGGGGTTTTGATGGGGAGGGGTATTTGAATGAGGGACTGGAGGGAGGGAGGAGGAGGCCGGAGATTTGGGTGGATGTTATGGGGTTGGCGGATGGGAAGGGGGAAGGGGCTTAGATTTGAGTGCGAATCTTTGACTTGTCTCGGTCTGTGTGAAGGACAGACCTCAGTTAATAGGCTCGGTTTCATATTTTGTAGATTCTTGTAAATCTACGGTTGTTTGCGAAGCCAGTGTTGCTTTCCCACAGAATACAGTGCTCTAGGAAGCGTCCAAATTCTCATCGCAATCGCTGAATTGTTCCTGTCGCTACACAGTCAGAACTACGACTATAACATTTTCATACTAGGAGCTTCGCAGCTGTTTTCGAAAGTAGTAGTAAATTTTTAAAAAGTAGAACAAAAATAGGGTATTGTGGTAGGAACCACACAACACTGAAGTAGGCATGTAGGGGGTGTATGGTGTGAATGGCGTGAATGGGCCGGGAGCACTGGAGAGCGCGAGGAAAGGTCGAGAGACAGCTCGAAGTATCACGTCGACTCTGGATACCTATCCAAATCGCGTTTCGCGGATGGACGGCTGAAAAAGAGTCGAAGCCTCAAATCTAACTAAAAAAACAGCTCGTGGGATTCCTAAAATCATTGGAAACTTGACTGGCAGCCAATCAACAGAAAGAATCATTTTCTGTCGGGAAACCTTTCTACGCATAGAAGTTGATAGTGGCTAGACACACGCGAATCACTTGACACAAAGCTCGCCGCTGTCGATGGTGACAGTGGAGCCTCTGTATGTCTTTGGATTCGTGTTGGCTGTCTTGATTCTTCTCCAAAGGAGGGACTATCGAAGTGTATCTACAAAGGACTAGGAGAGTGACGTGGCAAGTGCTGGGTGCTCTCACCAGGATCACCATGCATTGTAATACACGTGACTTTTGGTTGAATAGTTACCGACATTTTCTTAATTTTTATTCTTGATATAGGGTATCGTTATAGGAGAGAAAAACTGATGTTTGATCTACTGCTACGGTAAAGTCGTACTTTTATTCCTCTACATTTTCTCAGCTTTTCGAGTTGGAGATGAAATATTTTATAGTTAAGTCCTAAAAATAGGGTCCTACTAAGGTTCTCCTAGATATGTCTCAACCTCCTCATTTTGGTATCTTTGAGAGAAGCGAAGAAGATGGTAGGATAATGGAATAAGGACTGGCTTTGATAGTTCTGGTTCTTGATCTGCCCCATCTCTCAGGAATTGATTATTGTTGTCTGCTTGAATCTGCCTCGTTTGAGCCTTTTCCTGAACTTTTAAACAACCTTTAGCACAACCTCTTTGTTTGGTTTTGCGATGGGCGAGGGTACAAATCCCTTGCACACCAAAGCAATGATAAACTCTGGTACTTTGCTTCCAAGTCCTACCTACGTAACACAGTGCCTGTCCTTGCAAATTCAAAACAAAATACGCACTTGGTTCACTCTAGAAGCATCTACCTACCTGAATGGCTGGGAGGTTTCATTAGGGAACTGGAAGGGCTTCTGTTCAACCTGGAAGGAGCGACGTGTGGCCGACGAATTTCCACACCCCTTGTAGCATGCTCAGTGTGAGCGCCAATGCTATGAAGGAAGAAGCGAACCCAATATGATACTGAAGGTTTCTAGGCCCCTTTCACATTTGTGCAGGTGAAAACGATCCTAAACACCCATTTTGAGGGCTTTAAAAGCATTTCCCATTAAATTCAGAGAGGGAAGGAAAAAAAAATGTAAAAAAAAATGCAAAAATTCAACTTGCATCAGCCGTGAATCGAACACGGGGCCCGTCGAAGATGCGTTGGCAACGACGGATTTTACCACTAAACCACTGATGCTTTGATGGAGGAAAGGCAATCAACGTTGTTTATAAAGGCAAAACGTGTTATTGAGTGTAAAGCAGGGGATATCGACGAGCGGAGGCGGTAGACGTGAAAAGTAGCGCAGGGTTGATGCTTGGAAAAACTCAAAGATGTCACGGACACGATCAGAGATTTAAGCTGTTACGCGAGAAATATTGGAAGTGTTGTTTTTTCTGCCGTTAACGGGCTAAAATTGTCATGTGACTCTGTTGCGGTTGGTGGGAAAGCCTTGGCAAGAACAGAATATTCCAAATACTCAGGCATCTCCAGGAATGGGTGTAAAAGGCCAACTACGGATTTTGTTGCTTGCGAACATCTCCATACGTACTCTCTACCCGCTGAGCATCAACTGGATTTCTGGCGAAGAATTGAAGATTTTCACATCCCCATGGAGTTTATGGCAAGTGCAAAAGCTCACAGAAAAGCGAAGTCCCAATACATATGATCATGGACTTCTACCAATCACAATCGGCCGATTCTTAAGAGACTTTTGGATTACTCCCAAAGGCTCCTAGAAATTATGGATTTAACTCGTCCTCTGGAGAGTAGACTGTCTGGAGAATCATTGCAAACCCCTTGGAGTTTTGGTAGGTTCTTCCCGAAGGCCACCATCATCATAGTTGGCTGGCGTAAGAGTAATTCAAAACAAGAAAGTCGACAACAAACGACAAGCTGGAAGTCCAACCTCGAAACCTTATCCATTGTAATAGAACTGAATTGAGAAGAAACCTTCGAATTACTCCCAGTGTCTATAGGAATAGTTCTGACCAAATCAGATCACTTCCATCCACAGACTCCAACTTCACAACTTCGAACTTCTTGTCCTCTTCAGCTTTTACCCAATGTGGAACTCCCATACTCGCAAACCATTTGGAAGCACATCCAGAGTGGGTAGAGTTCGTACCATGACGTGCCACAGCACTGACGTATCCGTACCATTCAAACTGCAAACCACACCAAGCTACAAAACTCCCGCCGAGATGATGCAAGATGGGAATCAGCACAGGGCTCAAAACAGAAAAGCAGAAGAAGAAATCTTCGGCTGGCGGCTCCCCGGAAAGTCGGCGGAGCGCACTCCGACAGGGCGCTTTGTCCAGCCGTGCGAATGGGAAGCGCAAAACGGTTCCAAAACCCTCACAACGACCCGAATTTGGACAAGTTGCTTTGCTAAGTGGCTGCGAGATCAACTCAAAAGGCCGAATCAGGCCAACGAAGATCGATCGGAAAGCTTGTCCCGCTGTTACGCCAAGCCGAGCTACAATCTGTCAAGCGAACCTGCCGAAGCGCTAACCACAACAACGCCGCTCCAAGACTCCCAAAGACGCAGAATTTCAAAAGCCGATTCGAAGATCTCCATGTTGCCGACGCGGCTTTTGAGAGTTGGATGGGACCCGATGAGCTGCCACGGCTTCTATCACGAATCTGTGGTTGCCACGGCTTTGCCAGAGACTTGCTACTCGTCGGAACACGCAGATCGCAGCGCCCGGTCAGTCGAAATTATGATGCAAAGGGGATGGAAAAGCAAAGACGGCTCTTGCGTCGACGAGGTCATGGGCTTGGGTCCTGATGGAGAAATCGTATTTGAGTCTTGAAAGCGAATTGTTTCTTCAGCATCTTCTTTAACATCGATCTTGTTTCTTCAAGATTTCCCCTGTCAGATTCTCTCCCCAATTTTCTATATCCTGAATCCTGCCCGCGATCATTACTCTGAACAGTCATTTCTCTTTGGGTCGCGAAAATGCTGATAAGAATACCCTCTTTGGTGGCAATCTGGACAGCATGGCAAGCGTTTAGTTCCTGCAGCGTGCTGGCGTCTCCTATCCATCATCATTCGAAACGCGCTGAACTGGAATCAACGTACGATTTTGTCATTGTTGGAGGTAATACTTGTCCGAACACAGAAAAGAACCCAGAAGCTAATTTGGGGCAACTAGGTGGAACTGCTGGACTGGTTCTTGCGAATCGACTGAGCGAAGTTTCGCAGTACTCCGTGCTGATTCTGGAAGCAGGGCAATCTCCTGAAGTGGTCTCCGCATATTCAACTCCAGGAGCGAGCCAGGCAGTTTTGGGTGCGTACCTCTAGGTACTTTTGTTATTGGATGGGTACTGATCGTTACAAAGGGACAACCTTGGATTGGGCGTTTGTGACACCTCCCCAGGCATCACTGAATAACCGCACAATTACCTATCACCGTAAGCTTCCCTCAACTTGTTCCAAGACTGCATTCTAAATTTCGATCATTAGGAGGGCGCGGTGTCGGAGGAAGCTCGCTCATTAATGGCTTGACATACGGCCGAGGCTCTTCCAGCATATATGATCTATGGGCACGTCTGGGTAACGATGGGTGGAGCTGGAGCGACGTTCTTCCACTCTTCAAAAAGGTCAGTCCGCGCGAATGGATTTAGAAGGCACGTATAACTGACTACAGTAGAGCACCTCTTTCGATTCACTGCACGTAGCACCATACCAGACCAGCAACTCCAGCGCGTACTCTACGGATGGGCCATTGAAACTTTCGTATCCTCAATACGTCTATACCGCGTCAACAGCCTTCATCGAATCGCTTCGAGCCATTGCCGTCCCCACCGTGACAGAACTCAATCTGGGCAACAACATTGGCGCTAAGCAAGAGCCATTGACACAGGATGCTTCCCAGAAGCGATCAACTGCGTATAACGCTTATTACAAACCTGTCCGCAATCGGACGAATCTCTTCCTCGCCGCGAATGCTCCCGTGCGACAAATCAACTTTCAGAAACTCAACGGATCAGTCACCGCTACGGGTGTTGTTGCAACAGACCAGTGGACTGGAGAGACGTTCAACGTAACCGCACGCAAAGAGGTCATACTCAGTGCCGGAACATTCCAATCTCCTCAGATTCTCATGCTCTCTGGTATTGGGCCGCAAGAGACACTTGATCAGTACGGCATACCGGCGTATTTGATCAATGAGAACGTCGGCCAACAGTAAGATTGCCCACATTCCATACAACGGGACATATTAGCTGATAGATTTTTCCGCAGTATGCAAGACCACACATACTTTAGTGTCATCGCCAAATCACAGCCGGAGCAATCCGCGGCGCAAGTGTATAACCGAATCGATCTCCTCCAGGCCGCCGAAGCGGAATATACCGCCAACATGTCTGGACCTATGACGACTCCAATCGGGCCAACATACGGCTTTGAGCGGATACCAGAGGGCACGTTGGAGACACTCGACGTCACCAGCAAACTCGGAAATAGGCACAGCCAGGCCCACATTGAGTACCTCTGGGAGAACATATACTACCCCACAGTCCTCTCCGATGCGATCGACCAGTATCCTCCAAACCTGAACGAATCCTTCTTCTCCGTCACCGCCGCTCTGGTAGCACCGGCATCGAGGGGAAATGTCACGCTTCAAACAAACAGCATCCAAGACGGCCCCACTATCAACGTCAACTACCTCGCCGACGAAACGGATCAGAAGATGGCGCTCTACGCATTCAGGAATCTGCGCAAAATCCTCGCGCAGCCAAAGCTGGACGCACATACCATTGGCCCTGATCACGGTGAAGTCGTTCCCGGCGCGGAAATTGATGATGACAAGACACTGCTGGCGTATATCAAGAGCACGCTATTGCCCGTCTGGCATCCGGTCGGCACGTGCCAGATGCTTCCACAGGAAGACGGAGGCGTCGTGGACAGCCGGTTGAAAGTGCACGGAGTAAAGGGGTTAAGGGTTGTGGATGCGAGCATCATGCCTGTGATCCCTGATCAGCATATGCAGGGGCCGGTGTATATGGTCGCGGAGAAGGCGGCTGATATGATCAAGGAGGATTATCTGTGAGGAATTAGTACGTGCAACTCGTAAAGACTGCCTTTGTGTACGATATGTGAACCAAAAAATCTTATTAATATGTCCGCAGAGTCCTTCTACGGCAAGCTAACACTATATTGACCCCATTGTGTCTTTGGCTTCGATGCCATCCTGTTCCCGTTCATACACTTCAAGTCATGTCGTCTTCGGTGTTCTACCCTTTCACCCCTTGATTTAGTTAGCCAGGTGTCGGGATCTCGATGCACATCACAGATCACAGATGAAGAAGCACGATTACGTAATCAATCTTTCCTCCCTAATTAATTAAGGGACCTACTTCTCATGTGACAGTCAGCCTCATTGTTGTAATCCCCTTGCACTACACCTTGAATCTCCTTCATCCACCCCCACCTGAACTGAACTAACCTAGCCTCCCGGCTCAAAGAGGACTTGGGATCTCCAGCCTGTCAAAGTATTTGCTTCCTACTTCAGTCCAGCCAGCGGCGGTGGCACCACCGTCGTCTTTGAACCAGGCTGCGCTGCTGGTTTGACCGCGCAAGATCCAATTGACCCAGTGCGATGCGGCGATGCCGTACTCACCGCCAGTTGGTTCGTTGTAAGTGCCACCGTGTCCAGTTGCCGCCCAATTGCTCATGAAAGCTGGAACCTGCGGCAGAATCCCATAGTCGCGTTTGCCCTATGGAGCAGTTAGTTGGATCAATAGTGAGTTGTATCATCCCATCATTGCTGACGTGCATGTACTGACATTCTGATAGGCAATATCGGATGGACCGCCAAGGAAATAAAAGACCGGTTTGGTGAAGGTGGTCACATTGGTATAAATCATGAGCATACCGCCGGTTATGTTCGCTGCGGTTCCGGGTTCTGGCCAGAGTGGCAAACAATTCAATACAATACAATATGGGGTCGCTATTGATTGATTGACGGTTTAGTAAGCAGAAATTCATATTGATTGATTGACGGACAATACTTGGCAACATATTGCCCAATATTGCCCAATATCGCCAAGCAGTTCGGCATGTGGATTAAAACTATTCAAGTTGCTGCGAATCATCTCTCTAGTAAGTACATGTTGTTGAACATGAAAGAGTGGAGTTCGGCAACAAGATGGCGAAAGTAGTAAGACTGTAAGTACATTAACATAGTTAAGAATGATGCAACTGTGATCCATTATATTATTGTCTCAATGATTCCTTCTGATGACTCCATCTGCGATAAAAGACTTTAAAATCTGACAAACGGCGACTGTTTCTGCTTCCAAACGGTTCCGAAGAGGTGTGACCTGTTGCCCGCATGAACTGAACCTCCGCTCTATCTCATCCGCCATTGCAGGGATTGACAAGACATCGAGAACCATCTGGGAAAGTCGCGGATACTTATGCCTGATACCCGGCGCGGTCCAATATTCGAAAGGATCTGTTGGATCGTCCGGAGACTCGATGGTGGATTGAATTTCCAGCTGCCATGCCTCATACTCATCAACGCAAGAAGCAGAAGGTTGCTTTAGTTTCGCGCTCTTTGCCATGAATGCATCGAAATCAGTCCTTTCATTTAGCTTTCTCCGTTTCGGGGAGGGGCCATCAGAAGTCTGACCTTGCAGACTTGCAATCTGTCAGGGACTCAATGGTGTGCCGATAGCTTTGTATTGAGTATGTCGAAATACTAAGACTGAAGAGCAAAAGGTGGTGGTGTTGACGTGCCTTAAGGGCAAAGGTGCACCACCACGCGCAGTCACGTGGATGCTGACTAAGCGATCGAACCGTGACTTGGTGACACAATCGACGATGACTATGAGTGATAGCTAAGAACTTCTAGTAGTGGAAGATAAAACAGCAACTCGACTGGTATCAATGTGTGCCCATTTTGGATCTCTGGTGCTCTTCTCCGCCCAGTCAATGGCAGCTGTGAGCGCCTCCGGCTTGGCCTGGCCGTACGAACCGAAGCTTTCATACGTGCCTCCTTTCGAGGGGTCTTCCTTAGGTCCCGTGGCGATGACAACAACACCTTGGCTTGCGAGTTGGAGGAGGAAAGGAGCCATGATGGTCCCTACGTTGAGGCAGCCGCCGTTTCCCCAGACCAGGAGGGGCGCTTTGAATCCCGCTGGAATCTCCTTTGGCTGGTAGATGACATACTTGGGAAGGCTTGGATCTTCGAAGAAATGCTTCTTGGGGTCAGCGATGTTGACGTCAACTTTCGTCCAGGTGATACTTACCGCAGCGTATGGTCCTGTTCCTGGAGATGCCAACGCTTCGGGGGAATTGATCTGTCCTCCAGGCTGTTGACCATAGACGGTACCGGCAATTGCACCGATCGAAATGAGCGATGCGAACTTCATGGTGTCTGAACTATCAGGTAAACACAGAGATGCAAGTTGGGGTGATCAAGATGGATGATTGCTCGCGATACTTGTACCTTCTTCCATCGACCCCTTGCTGTTCGGAACAGATTCATTTGAATGGCTCAAGCATTGATCACACCTTTCGTTAGCGATGTTCAAATGGGAGCCTAGGATGGTTGACGTGATGGACGGAACATCCGTAGCGAGAGCGGACGTGCCGGATTTGAAACGGCACCTTCCGTGCAAGGCTGGGTCTGCATACTAGACTTGTACAATTTTATCGTTCTTGAAAGCCTGGCCTGGTTTCTGAAACGGAACCTAGAGCCAGTTGTCAAAGTTCAAGAAGGGATATGCTCCAGGATTGCTCTCAGACTCCTCTGAGATATTTGGGACTTTTCGGCTGGCATGGAAGAAGCATAAGCTCAATCTTGCCTACATCCGCGATCAAATTCGAGGAATGCCGCTGATTACATGTTTTCTCGGGAAGTGACTCTGGGGACTGATTCGAGGTGTGTTTCCAGCACGATGTATCGGCATGTCCGACTCAACAACATTTGCCGAGCGGAGCCATACAAGATCACAGTCGATCCTCCCTATACAGTGCTTGGAAAAGCCGGTCAGGCCCATTTCACTGCTTGCCTTCCACGCTCTCGCAGTATCACTTGTTTTACTCTCACATTGTTTCCCGTGAAAAGTCTAACATTCACAGCAAGCCACCTGCCACCGCGATGCTAAACAATGGTCGATATTGGATTTGAACATGGTATTATCATTTATCAACATATCCACCCTCCACGGCTTTGTCAAGCCGCCCTCATGTCATTGCCCCCAGGGGTTGCCATTTTGTTCTGGACCATCTGTCGTCTCAAAAGCCAATGGGAAGGTTTCGAAGAAGTTGAAGGAGTTAAAATCAACATTCATACCACCCTCGCCGACATCAAATCCCATTGGTGTATCCCACTGATTCGGAGGCTCGACATTAATACCCATCGACATGTCCAGCTGACTCAATGATTCAACACTCCCCTGATCATCCGTTCTCGCCGTTAAAAGAGTGTCCACAAGCTCCCTGGCGAGATTGCCGATATTCCGCGCCACAGAACACTCGTTCATTACCTCAAGCAATTCCAGAGCTTTCTCAATATGGGCCAGGTTCTCTGAAAGGGGGCGAGCCTTGATGGGCTCACGAGCAAACAAAGACAACAGGATCGACAGTCCAAATGCGATATACGTGGTGTTGTTCCACCTGTGGCCTGTCAGTCGTTACTCAATACCCCTGGAGCGGACATACCAAGTTCTGAAAAAGTGGTGCAGACAATATGCGGCATGAATGCCCTCGATGAGCTCGACGGCAGACTGTGTGCATTTTCTTGCATATATTGAGAGCGCTTCCGCATGGGGCCTGCGCTTTTGCTGTGTGTGGAGGAAAAAGAGGTAGAAAAGGATGGTCTTTGCGTGGAGATAGCCTAGAGGTATGTTGTCAGTTATTTTCTCCCTCCAGACAAGAATTGCACCCACGGAGTCTAAGCATCAACTTTTGCAATTCCGGCCAGTAATGATTATTCAAGGTCAACCCGCCCAACGCGGGTAACGTATCGCCTTGGACAGTCGGTCGAATCTTCGCAGGGAGCTGGGCCGCCCAAGCGTCCAGCTCAAGCTCCAATGCACCAGCCTTCTCCACCTTCACTCCAAGGCCCGCATGCTCCCAGTACATCTCTTTGGAAATGCGGCGCAGTATCTTGGATAGGCCCAGCATCGCTGGGACGATGATTGCCTCGGTATCCCCCGTCAAGGGTGGAGGGGGTCGATTGTGGCAGGAATCTGACCCGAGTATATCTGGCCTGCCCAGCATCACACTGCATTCAGTCTCCAGAGAATAAAGAGCCCACCAGGTGCGAGAGACCACCAAGCCCGGCGAGTCTTGTGGAAACCCTGATCGAAAGTGTGTCAGCCTATTCATGCCTGCCGAGAATACAGTCCGAACAGCCTGTCCAAGGTACGTGTAGGCAAGATTTGGGTTGAGCTGCTGCTGGCAAATCTGTGCGAGGAGAATCAACGTCTGGACGGCCTCCAGGTTGCTCAAGGAGCCTGGCCGACCCATCAATGCCTCGGACTTTTCAAACAGCATATCGCTCCAACCGTATCTATCCATACCGTTGATCGAGCCTTCAGTCCAAGTTCTAGTGAGGGCTCCAAGCGACAAGACAGCGAAATAGAGCGACTTGAAGCCCTGATGGACTGGCCGTCCAAATTTGTCGTTTTGGCCTGTCCATAGAGCCTGACTACGCTCCATGAAGACGTATTGGTCTATGACTGGGTAGATGTAGTGGAGTGACTTGAAGTAGGTGTCAATGAAGAGTATGGCGTGATGAGGATAGTACAGCTCCACAGGGTCAGGTAGTCCGGTTGGTGTCTCTTCTGGCGGGCTAAGTCGGTCGTTCTGAAACTCCTCTACGATCTGGCCCTCTGGCTCCTCGCCCTGGCGGTTGCTCGCTCTGATGTCCAGCAGCCGACCGAGAAACCCGAGTAGCGACGTGTGGCCGTGAAACTCAAACTTCCAGGTCTTTTGGTTGACGTCTGAAAACTCGTTTGAAGAGGCTTCCAGGGGTCTTTCAACGTCTTCGGGCAGCGTGGCGAACGAGTCTTTGCCCAGCAACCTGTTACTGGTATTCCCGTTCTGAAGTCCAATCCGCTGATGTGGCTCGTCGGTGGTAGGATGCGATAAAAGATCCGCATGGAGCGAGTCTTTCAGCATTCTTGGAACGACACGACCTTGCTCCTGAGGAGCGGCCTTTGCCTTTCTCAACCTCCTCTCCAATTCTCTCACATACCTTTTTAGTCGTCAGCAATACGAGCAGATACACTCGAGCGACACCTCCACTTACTGAATCGAATAACCAGGATGATCCGAAAACTCGGATTGATCCCCTCGGAAGATGCATTCCTGTCCCTGTTCTGACAAGAACACATTGTCAGCCGCCTTGATACTCCGCAAGACAGAATCTAGTCACCACTCACTATGGCAATACGCGCATGGAATATGCCCATCGCACTTGTATTTTTTCGCTCGACAGTTGTTGCATGCTTGTATAACCCGCGGCCGTTTCTGTCGTTCGAGTGGCATATCTGCCGCCGACTGAGCGAAACGTACGGGACCGGAATGTCCAGGAGGACTGTTTGTTCTCAGGACTTCATGATCGGGCCGTCCGACGGCCGTCAATATTAGCAGATGTCAACGCGATTGCGTTAGGTTAGGTAAGGCTGGAGGTAAGCTATGGTCCAGGGGTTGAAGCATCTGATACGCACTAGGTAGGTAGTTCAGGGAAAGCGTGAACCTGAAACCCGGATGTTCCGGACGTGCTGTATAGACAATCCCAAACTAATCTCATCTATAGACTCTTTCCTCCATTTCGGCGAATCATCTTTGCGCATCAATGGATTCTGATGAATGTTGCTTACAATCCATTGATGGTGCTTTAGAAGAACAGGAATGTAATCTGGAAAGTCCGGATCGACACATTGATACGCCCGCTGGCGACCTGTTCCTTCAGTCGCATAATCGAATAGTCGGCTGCTGCGCCAATCACGTTGAAGGACCCTCGGAAGATATAATCTTGGACAACCCCTATTCCTCGTCAAAGGGGGAGAACACTCTTTTCCGCCGGCTGCTGACTACTAGCTGGCGACGACTTACCCTCAGAGTCCCATCGAGTGTTAGATAAAAAGCCAATCAGATACGCTGCGGTGTTGTAGGCGATTCATTGGACAAGGTAGGGGCCGATAGGGAGGACAGCCTTGCGAGCGGCATATACAACTTCTGACAACGATATCGGCAAACTCCGGATGGTTCATTGTTCAGACGGTAACCCACACCACCACATAGCTGTCCTCTGCTCTGCCGGCGAAGCTGTTCGAAGACAGAGGGACACACCATTCGTTTCTCCTTCTGACTATGAATAGAAGAATACGAAGTACTGTAGTCTGTTGGCATGAGTGGCCATTGACAGACTGCTGCTACGCGAGCAGTGAATGTAGGAGCCTAACACGACGGTATGGGCTCCAACGAATATCTCTTCGCAACGTCAAAGCAGTCAGCTGCATACGCCGCAGCAGTGGTCAAGAGCCTGGACTGAACTTCCAACCTTGTTTAGAAGTTCTTTTCCTTGTCATACACTGGCCCTCTTCTTCTGTCATCTTCATCCTCGCAGCTTGTCTTCTTATAGTCTCCGCAAACATCATAGTTCACCATCCATATCGACTTCTACAACATATACAGTCCCAACCAGACAGAACACCTTGACCAGACCGACGATTTCGAATCGCCTTTTCCACAGCATATTTTGCAGCATCCTTCGACTCCGCGACGAATAAAAATGTCCAAAGAGCTCAAAAAGCTAGGCTCCGCCGAAAAGAAGCGGCTGATAGAATGGGCACGAGCCAACGAGGATGACTTCCACAAAAGAAACCTAACCCTCGGCTTCACCAAAGACTGGAGAGGCACCCTCTTCCACAACAACACCTTCCGCCTCGACCAACAAGGCCGCTTCGACGTCAACGGCACAACATGGCTGAACCTCCAAGTCCAGATGAGCAACGCGACTCTGGTGACGGTATACGTGCACTGGGACGGGTACGCCAAGCAGCACTTCACGGCGTCGGCTGTGCTCTGGGCGGTCAAGTGGAGCGTGACTAAGGAGTGGGAGCACCACTCGGTTTACATGGGCCAGAAGAAAGTGGGCATCGAGAAGAACAAGAAGGACGGAGGAAAGAGGAATTCGTATTTAAATGTGCTTTACAAACCGATTCAGCCGAGGGACTTGGCCGCGGAGGATGTTTGCACAGGGACAGATTTGGCGGATTTTGTGAAACCAGGAATCGGCCTTACCGTCGGCCCGAGAGCATTGCTGTGCATAAATACCTCGTAGATAGCCTCCATCAATCTACAAGTCTCTTCTCCCTCACTAAGGGCTTCCCTGTGGTTAACTAGCTCATCTTCTTTCGCTGTCGCTCCTGTGAACCAGGTTTGATAGATTTGACAAATTGTCCAGTTCCGAATCACGCGGTTGCGAGTAAAGCTTGAGAGCTAGAGAATGGCTCTGTAGTGCGCAGTGGAGGCGGCCCGAATACTGTGGGTGGAGCAAAGCTATACAGAACTGGCGTAGCTTCAGTGGCACGATTGAGCGAAGAACAAATTGAAGTCTTAAGAGGAAAGGGAGAGAATCGATGGAAGATTCAAACAGGAGTGCCGGTTGGAATTGAATTAGTTTGAATGTAGAGACTCAAGAGTCATGGCAATCTTGATCCAAAATTGTTGACAGTTTCCAGCACAAAGAAAGGGCCTCGAAGGCTTCAAGGATATCTCAACATCGCTTCAAAGTCCCCTCATGATGAAGCGAAGCTTCGGCACAAATGCTCCACGACAACACTCACGTGTAGCGAGCTATTCATCCAGAAGTCAAGGTTGGTGAGTAGAAACAGCAGGAGAAGATGATAGAGGTCTTGATTCGCAGTGCAGGCTTGCATACCACCGCACGACTGGCCGGCGGAGGCAAGTTTGGTCGTATTAATGTTGTGTTTAGCGCCCTCCTTGGCCGCCCAGAGCGCCGCGTCGAACATGTCGGTGTTCTTGGAGAAGATGACATTGGGAGAACTAACATTGCCGTTTGCGATGACGACGTAGCCGTGGGAAGCAATGTCGGTCAAGACGTTCCCGTGGGTTTGGCCTAGCGCCATGCATCCTCCATCTACCCAGAGGAGGAGAGGGAGCTTCTGACATAGGGGAAGGAATTTCGGCACGTAGATGGTATGGCCGGCAAGGAAGGGTCTTCGATTACTTTCGCTTTGTACTGGCCGCTTCCTCCTGAACGGTTGATTTCTGGCGGAGGCATCAAATTTGCCATGGCCTCCTTCATAGCGTTGCCTTGGACAGAAGTGTCTCCTCCGTTGAAGTCGACATTGGCCTGAGTTGTAAGCTGGGACTGCTCGATTCCGGAACAGACTTGGTCACCATCAGGCTTGAAAACGACGGGGTGGCGAAGGTGCCCTATATCGAGTCCCTCCATGCACAAAATCGACCTACTTCATTCCTCGTTTGGCCTACAAAATGGTTTCCTGTGATGCAGAAGATCACGTAGCTGACTTCGAGCTGGTACCGGGCCCAATACAGAGTGGGAGCGCAGTTTGGAAAGATCGTACATCGTTTGACCGAGGACAGGATATCTCGTCATGGGGAGAGCGAGAAGCTCGATGACTTTTTCCATTCGCTGATGGAAGATCGTCATGGATCCCCTATTGAGCTCGACGTTGGAGAGATGGAGGCTGAAGTGAGTCTGATGGGTAACCCTCTCATGTTCTTTGTTGCTGGATATCCTTCGCTAACACCGAAAAGTGGACGCAGGATCGGAAACCACATCCATCGCATTGACAAACTTGATGCACCACTTGCTGAGGAATCCGGAAAAGCTGGCCAAGCTCCGTGAAGAAATTGATGCCTCTTTCGGTCCTGATGAGATAATCGCTTCGTTCACAAAGGTCAGGCACTTGCCGTATTTGAAGGCATGCGTCGATGAGAATCTACGTCTGACTCGGTCGATACCATACGGGTTGCCTCGCAAGACTCCACCAGACGGCACGTCCGTCATGGACCGTTGGGTTGCTGGTTCTGTCACCGTATCATTACCGGCATACGTGGCACATCGAGATGCAGAAATCTTTCCGGCTCCAGAGGACTTCCGTCCTGAGAGATGGTTGGAAGAAAAAGCCAAAGATGTACTTCCATACTATATCCCTTTCAGTACGGGTTCCAGGGGCTGCATTGGGAGGAACATCGCCTACCTCGAGCTCCATGTGCTGACGGCGGCTCTCATCAAGCGATACGACCTCCAACTGGAAGACGAGAAATTCGAGCTTGAGAGGGAAGACGGCCATTTATTGTGGACGGGGCCTCTTCCAATCATGTTTCAAAAGCGGCCTTGAAGCGGCTTTAGTTTTTCATGTGGTCTCTGTGAGATTTCGTAGCTGTTTAAGTCTGCTAGCGGTGTGGAACCCAAGGTTTGTTTCAATCCGAGAAAGAACACCCCACAGCCTTGCTTTTCTATCGAGACCGTGTATGTACTTCGCAGCTGTGTCGAATTAGCATCATGTTTTCGCTGAGCTGTTTGAGTGCTCCGAAGTAGATTTTCACGTACCGAAATAAAGTAGCTGCACAGCCTGGACGAGTGCCGCGTCGGGTGATTTCGAAATTCCAATGGATCCAATTTTAGATGCGTGATCCTGTACTCGAGAATCGGGATCTCCATGTCCAGGGAAAGGGACCTCGAACTTTGTCCTCTGCCTGTGCTCGGCGGGTAGCAGGAGTTTTGCTTCGTGGTAGGTTGCTATAGCAGCAGCAGCGGCTGGAACTGGAAACCACCACTCCTCGAAGCCGAATTGATCTTGCACTCCGTACGACGAGCCCATACACACGGCAGGTATTCGCTCGAACCATGCGTCTACTGCTTCCATCAAGCGCCTCCACGCGTCGCCGTTTTCCCGCTCCGATGCCGAGGGATGAGTGCCGAAGACAAAGTTGACGATACGGCTGCAGAGCCAGAGCATGTGATTTCCCAGATTATCTTCATTGGATTCATGCTCTGTCCAAGAAGCGTTCCAGTCGTCGGAAGATAGGACTGTCGGGCACTCGTTCATCAACCCCATTGCAAGATCTAGCCGAGCGTACAGCCAAAAAGACGCTCTGTCAAGTCCGGTCGAGCTCGCGTCAATTTTGCGAGACTTCACAAGTGTGGCAGCGCCGAACAGATGTCTCTTGTGATCCGATTCTGGTGCGGCCAACAGCTCGACGCTACACAGTAGGATTGTGGCCATCAAAACCTCTTGCTGATCGGCGTCACCGTCCGCACACGCATCAATCAGCAGTCGAAGGCTCTTCCCGTATCGACGCGCAGCAACTGGAGCCCACAAAGAGCGGTTTCCAACGAGTTCTAGCTGCTTTGAAGAAATGGAGCAGATAGACTCGCGGATGAGCGTGGAACGCAGTGCAAGCCGGGACCCTTCTCGTTGATAGCTCATGGAGTGGTCAAAGAGATCCATCCATGTAGCTATGCCACCCTGGAATGCTCGCAGGAGCTCCACGGTTTCCTGGTCCAGGATATCGACTGTATCCGAGGCCGTTGCTCCCGCTGGCAGAGGCCTGGGAAGACTAGATGGAGATAGATTGAAGACATCCCAGGTTGACAGCGAATGAGAAGTTTGATCCCTTTCCCGTGAAGGTGCATCTTTCGGAGTGGAATTGGTAGGCCTAGGATGCTTCGGGAGCTTTTTTGGTGCGGCAGAGGTTGCACTGATGAAGGATTCGGCCTGAACGCAGTCGTAGCCTTTCCGTGCACAGTTTCCACATTGTGGCTTCTCCTCGTCACATTTCAAATGCCGAGATCTACATGTGTAGCTGCTCAGCTGTTAGCTCGAATTTGACGCTGTCATCGTATTGAATACCATCCAGTCTTTCGCCGGGGCCCAGCAGCTCGTCGCTTGGTGGGCTTGGTGTTTGTGGGCATTTGAGAGGAGGTACCTTTTACTTCGCGCCTGGGGTACCCATCTGGTCAGCGGTAATGGCTTCAACACGCCGTTGAATTGGAGAAAAGCAGTCTCTGTTTCATCTTTAGATGCCCCGTTTCAAAAGAGCGAAGAGTGAACATAGGAAGGGTGCCCAGGTGGTCGACCTGTCGTAGCTCATTCGCTAACATCGAAGCGGGACATGAGCGGAGGGCTCAGTCATAATAGTCACGTGGACACGAGCTGACGTAATCTTTATGCCTAAGTTTGGGACGCGTCTGCACTAACGTTAGAAATATTCAGCACAGATATACCTGGTATACTTACCTTCTGTATGTCTGAACCTACCTACGTACACTCATCACGCGTCTTCTGGAATATATGTCTACTCATTTAGATTTAGTCCAGGCTCCACAGGCTCCGACGCTTTCTCTGTGCGCCAACTGAACACGTCCACCATTTGCTGGTTATGTTTCCCTCCATCGACTGCTGCACCGTCTCGCCGATAATACCATGTGCTTGAACGTGTGTGAGTACAATTTGGTATCGTATTCTGTGCGAACGACTTTGCTGATGTCGCATGCTGTGAAAGCGTACGAAGCTTCACCGTGTGGGTCGAGGATCTTGATGTCTGGATATTGGACTGAAGACTTCGACAGCCAGTGGCCGGTAGCATTTGACTCCTCAGTATATACAAGAGATGCCAAATCTGGAAGGAGAAGGATAAGGGTGCCCGTTTTGATAGAGCTTCCGGCTGTCGCTCGGACTAAAGCGAAAGGACTGTCACACTTTCATATCCTTAACGTACACATCGAGGTCAACACGCTTTTACCGGAACTGATTCAACAGTGCAGTAAATCCTCTCGTTTTTTCTCTTTTCGATTTTCGACGAGCCATTGCCACCCTCCGGTCGCTCCACGGCCGCGAAGTGTTTTTGCGTGGCTTCTCTGGCAAACAGCATGTGTCAGGCGCACGGTGTGTCCTAGAATTCATCGGGCAGTAGACTAAGAATGAGTAGGATCTCGACTCTTCCCGCGTGCACTCGGCTATTTATAAAAAAAATGGGGGAGAGGAGAAGCCTCGAATTACTCCCGGAGACCTCTAGGATATACGTTATTTCTTAAATGGCGGAGCTTTCCCTTGTTTAACTGATTGGAGTGCCAAATTCATCGGCCCAAATGCGCACCAATTTTAGTTCTTCTTTCTTGTCTGCCCGGACGAATCCACGAGGACACACTGAGTAGACGAGGAAGCTGCATGAAGACAACTGCAAAGAGAATCTCGGGACAATGATTCAAAGGGGTACATATGAACCTTCCTTCAGCCAGAATAAAAACATGCAAACCATCCACTGCGGTTCAAGAATTCGCCATTTCCTGAAACTCTTCACCAATACGGAAACTTTCGCTAGGTCAAACGAACCCTTTCTTGTCAATCAACGCCAGCCCGTCCGATGGATCCAAGCATCTGGGGAGCGAAGACAGACGCTTCGACTGTCGCCGAGTACTATCACAACCAAATAGCTGGCAAGACAAGTCTGTTCTCTTCAACATCCAGTTATCATTCAGCACGCTGACTTGCATAGTTCTCATCACGGGCGTGTCACCAGGAAGCCTGGCTGCGGAATATGTAAAAGCTCTTGCGCCCCACGGACCGAAGCTCTTGGTCCTCGCATCGAGAAATATCTCCAACTTCCAGGCGGTAATCGCGCCATTGAAAGAGAAGAATCCAACTGTGTCATTTCGCCCGCTTGTCGTTGATCTTGCATCGCAGAAGTCTATCCGCAAAGCGGCTGACGAAGTCCATTCTTACGAGGAGAGTATCGATGTGCTCGTCAATAATGCTTCGCTCAACGGCATGAAGAAGTACTCGGTGACCGAAGATGAATTCGAGACAGCTTTTGCGGTCGGGCATTTGGGACATTTCCTGTTTACGGGATTGATTGCCGATAAACTCTCCCCGAAGGCGAGAATTGTCGTTGTCAGTAGTATGATGCATTGGATGGCAGATGTCAATATGGAAGACCCCAACTTCGACGTAAGTTCCGGTTCTTTTGTCGTAGACTAGATGTTCTAATACGGCTACTTACACCACCCCAGAACGGCAAAACTTACGACAAAGACGTCGCCTACGCCCGCACCAAATCCGCCAACATCCACATGATCAAAGCCCTCGCCCGCCGCGGCTTCAACGCCGTAGTCCTGCACCCCGGCGTCGCAAAGACAGGCATGATGCGCGAGTTCACCGATGCGGAGGCCGAGAAGCTGGTCGAGGAGTTCAATCTGGAGTTCCAGACGAACCAGCAGGCTTCCGCTACGTATGTGTATGGATCTTTTGCTCCAGAGTTGAGTGACACGGCGTTGAATGGGGCGTTTTTGAAGGATTGTAAGGTTGATGAAGCGGCGCCTTTTTGTGAGGTTGAGGGGGTGGGGGAGAGGCTTTGGAAGGCTTCTGAAAGGTGGGTTGGGTTGGAGTGGGGGTCTCGTTGATTGCCAGCAAGATCCTGTGGTATTCAAAAGTTGTTTGACGAATTTGACCTTTCAGTTGAGGAAAGTGCTTCATTCTAGTGGGAAGAGTCCCGTGGACGAAGCGAATTATTGGATAGAGTCTGACGAAGTCCAATTGCATGACATCATAGCTTTAGGTTTATTGAAAGACTCTCAAACATCCTTTTACCTCGAAATCTGTTCATGAGATGAGTTTGTTAGCATACAAAGTGTAGCGATAAGCTTCCTCTAGTCGCTCCGCATCTAATAGAGTTACGGACAATATTGCTGCAGGGAAAATAATCGTGATAATAGGAGAAAGAGAACAATCACAGGGTAGGCCCGAAGAAAGTTCTCTTCGATACCAAAAAAAATCTGCAAGTGTCTCAAAAGTTGAGCCAAAATCTGGTATCCAAGCACCGTCAACACCCAAACTCCGAGCCTCGCCCACCCCTGCTCTAGCCACCCTAACATCTCTCACACTGTCTTTCCACACCCGTCGCACAGCCAACCGGGCCATAGAGACCACTAGGCGACTTGCAATCCCACAGTGTATTATCCGGCGAAAACAACATTGTCCAGCCATCCGCACACGCGCAAGTGCATTCGCCCGTATCGGTAGTATTGATCATGCAGACAGTAGGACCGGCTCCCAATCCATAACCCGTATCCATTTCTGCGGTCGGAGCTGGGTCGGTCGGGATTGCGTTGGTGGGCCCTGTGTTTCATAGGTTAGCGGGAGGGTTAATCGCTATTATGACTGAGGTACATACCAGAGTATGTCACTGTTGACAGGGCTGGAATATCGGTGTAGGAGTAAGCTCGGATCTCCGAGGCTTGTTGAGCTTCGTACTTGGTCCGATGGATTTCCTCTTGTGGAGCGTTTAGGTAAGGTACATCCCATCGTTTTTTGGGATGATTGAGCCCAGTGTTGATAAGACTGCGATTCCCCCTGTAGTTACTGTCGATCGCATTTTCCAAGTGGTTCTCATAGAGGATTTGGTAGACGAGACCTGCCCACGCCCAGATACATTCATAGCTCACCCAGATTGCCATGACTCCTGCCACAGCGGGACTCGCCTGACTGGTGCCTGACATCAATCGCCAACCACCGTCGATGCCGCCATTTGCTGACCAGACGTCTTTGCCAGGAGCCCAAATGTTAATCGCCTCTCCGTAGTTGCTAAATTTCGCTTTCTCGTAATCGATTGTGGACGCGCCGACGCAGATGACATAGGGAGACCTTGATCAGTCGTTAGCTGAAAGTGCCAGAGCAGCGTGAAACACATCGTGAAATACCAGCAGGGGTGCGTGGGATATTTGGTCCCTTCCCCATTTTTGCCATTTCCTGCCGACGTGGCCATAGAAATACCAGCCTCGTGGGCTCTTTTGAGGGCAGCATTAAGCGCGTCGGAGTCAAATTCGAACCAGAATGACATGTTAATAACCGAACCACGCCATCCGTCTCGAATCTGGGTTTGTATGTTAGTGAAATAAGCCTGGTAGCGACTCACTCCTTAATGATTTGAAGAGTGAAGCTCTCGAATTGCTCCGAGGATTTTCAGTATAAAATACATTTATGAGGGGCAGGGGCTCTTAGCGAAAAGGGGTGGGTGTCCGATATTTCCTTGCACCGACGGCGGAGAACAGATCAAATAGTTTACCTTATTAGGGTCCGATCGATAGAAAAGATGCTCGTCGGTAATGTCGTTGATCGCTTTTCGATTCGTCAGTGTTAAGGAGCACCGAGAAAACCACGATATCCTGACCTTGAATCGCCGCCATATCATTTTCATTCTCCCCAAGAACCTTGACGTTGACAATTGTGGCCCAGGGTGCATTTTGCATTACGATTCCGGCAACCTTTTTCGTATGATCTAGTCAAAATGGGACTTGAGTTTCTTTGACGCTTGGCTTACGTGGGTCCCGTGCCCTTTGGTGTCGCTCTGGTTATAATGTTAGCTTGAGTCATACAGCCTCACTGCTGCTACAACTGCGACTGTCTTACCACATCCGGATCATCCGTATACCTGAAAGGAGATCCAGGATAGTCTTTGAAGTTGACTGCTCTCCCTTGGAACATCCAGTGGTTTATTGAAACTCCGGTATCCATGACATATACACATACTCCGTGTCCGCTTCCGTTCAAGTATTCCTACATTTGTTTAAGTTGCACAATCCTCTTGCAGGCGCTGAAACAGGAACACATACCCCAGGAGCCTCTTCAGGTATAGGTTGCATCAATTTCCCCTCTGCAGTTAACATCCTAGCATTCCATATCATGTTAGATTTGATGCCTGGAGACCATCGCTTTTCAATTGCCTTGTCCTCAGATCGATGGTCAAGGGGTCGAAATTCCTCTGTGCTCTCGCCGTGGTCAATGCTGTCATGTCGATGGATACGGCCTACTTCCTCCACAGCCTTCACCCCTGGATCAAGCCGAACCTGCTGATGGACTAGAAAAGGATCCATTTTGCAAGCGTACGCATTGATGCCACGGATAAGGGTGAAGTCGTTTTCGGGTTCGGAGAGATTGCGGCCGATAAAATTGAAATGGGCTTCGTAGGTGTGGTTGGCTTGTAGAGTTACAATGTATTTGTCTGGGATTGGACTTGAGGTCTTCTCCCTAAAAGGAGCGGGCTCACTCAAGCCTAGTGTTGCGAAGGGAAAGAAAAGAAGAAGGTTCGTTAGGAGCCGAAAAGGGGCAATCCGATACATGATGAGTGCGGTTAAAGGAGAACCTCGTAGATAGGATAGGGGAAGCTGGGGGAAACAATGTACACAATGGACTGGAAGGGCATAAGGAAAGCATAGATATCCTCTCGAGAGCTTCCCGAAGATGTGTCATGAACCAAAGACGATACAGTAGATAGGTAGAAATCGTCGGACCCAAGGTTGATAACCAGCCCTGAGGATTGCTTAGACGTAGCGGACTCCGCAAGCATAGGATTCTTAGTTGTAGGATTTTAGCAGTTGTAGGATCCAGAATCCTACGTTTTAAACTTCTGGGCTGAGTTTTCCACGGTTCTTGGGAGTGGCACCGTGGCAGCATGACAAGCCACAGGTTACATCGAGAAATTCTTGCTTGGATGTCCAAATACGATTGTTTTTTTTGTTGAGACATCACAGAAGATGTTTTTGTTACTGAGCTCTGCAGAAAGTCATAGCCTGGGAATATACATCTCAGCTTTTGATTGTTGGATGTCAAAAATTCGCAAATTTTGGCCATCAACGTAAGGGGGAGATCATGCCGTTCTCCGTTATGGAAAAGACGAAAAGAATATCTTGACTTACTCCCTAGAACATCTAGGATGAGAGGTCGTACCTAAGCGGCAGGGCTTTTCGTCAAGAATCGGTCGGTGTCTGATGAATTCGGTGCTGACGGACTGTGACGGTCATCTGGTCGCAAGAATAGAACCTAAAAGTTGTACAGCACAGCGCTCGGAAGTGTACACCGTACAAGTCACGACAAGTGTTCCATACTATCATTGTCGAGAGCAATGACGAGAGTTTGAGTACATTGTCAACTTGGAAAGCTGGCGGAGCTGTTGGCGGCAAAGCATGTTGGCGGCGAGGCTTGTTGGCTACAACAAACTCGCGGCAGGCAACCATCGTATGGCGCATTCTGAGCTATGCGACAGGTTCTTCGAGTGAAGTTTTGAGATTCGTACGCCTGGGTTGCTGGATGAACATTTTCGGCCTCAATGCTGGAGCAATGATGGAAGTTGATGGGACAAGGCTGTGCACCGCCATCGGGTTTGGAAAGACTTTTGACGCATCACGTGACCAACACACTGCACTGCTGTGATTGAACGCAAGTCTTGGATGACACAAGGCGCATTAAAAATGTATTATTTGGTCCTACGAGTGTCGATCTGTTTCGACTTTTGATCACATTGCAAGAACGAATAGTACACGTCCCGCTGAAAGTGGGCGTTGAACGCTCGCCCATCCTCGACAAGACAACCTGCCATTCAACAACACCGTTTATTCAAGAGGTCTTTGGAAATAGTCCAAGAGCTTGTTCACTTTCTTTGACAGGACAGAGGTGGTATCAGTTTGCCCAACCCGGCCCTATGCAGGAGAAGCTTTTTAAGGCTGGCAAATTCTTACACCCACCGTGCAATTCTTCTTCTCCTTATGTGAAGGAAAAATACGTTACCTCTGCACCGATGTCTTCTTCATTCTCATCCATAGGCCTGTCCAGGTAATATGAATAGACGCAATCTACCGACTCGACGTTTCGGTCAGCCCGAATCTTGCCCAATGCATGTTCATCCACATCTTTTGCGCGGTACGTGACGATATCGGGATAAACAAGATCCCATTCTCTTTCCATGCCGTCAATACTTCCTTTCCGACCTATAGCAAATGAATGTGTCTCCAACGAAATCCCTTCAAAGAGAAGTACTCGAACTCTTCCCGTCCAGCACTGCGAGCGACCGTGGAGTGGAGCCATATAGTTCGGACCTTCCAGGCCATCTGTGCTGATGCATTCGACGTTTGAGACTCCTGAGTCAGATCGAATCTTGGCCAACAAAGTTTCATCCACGTTGTCCGCGGAGTATACCACTCTATGGGGATAATGTTTCGACCACGTCTCTCTCATTCCGTCGTTGATGAAGTTGTTCATGTCTTGACCGACAGCGTTGGAATGAGCGCTCTCAAGGGATGCCATCCGTAGAGATAGACTTGATATTTGTCCTTCACGCAGACTTTGTAGTAGACATCGAGGTCAGCCCCATGGGCGTGTGAAGGTGTCCGGATTGGAGTGGTTTTTATCATCGGTAGACGAGATGATGTTATAGCAGGACCACGCGTTGCAATGGCCGTGACAATCAAGGTGACAGCAGAAACAAGGACAAAGCATAGCTTTGAGGTGAACGAAGGCATATTGAGAAGGAAATGAGGAGTTTGGAAGACTTTGTGACTCTGGGAACGTTAAGTTGGGACTTAACTCAACTGGAATTGAAGAAGCTCGTTGAAATGGCACAGTCAGCCGTGCAGTGTCGTCGACTGTGCCGCATTTTCCAATGACGTGCATGTTTGCGAACTCGTGGCCTTTCCAGCGATGGTCGAAAGAAGATGTTGAAGGATTCCGCTCCGCCCGTCAACGCCAAGCCCGCTCCGCCCGCCTGCCCTTTGATGACTTCCTAGGTACTTCTGCATCCTCCGTTCAGCTTCCAATTCCGTTACATCAATCTCTCTCATAATACCCGCATTTTGCTCATCATCTCTGAGTGTCATATCCACTTCCAATTATGCTATATACCTTAGCTAGACCTATCTAAGGTTCTAAGAGGCTTTTGAATGCGATATGGAGCGTCTTTCCGCTGCAAATCCAATCCTATCCTGTACAAGGCCGTCAAATCCGGCTCCTCCTGGGCGAGGAAAGGTCTCATTGCCTCTCGAAGCGCTGCGTTGTTATCATCTAGGGCCACGACAAACTGTAGTGCGATGGCCTTCGTACTCAATTGGATCCCGGCCTCTTTCGCCGCACCGACCGTATCTTTGAATGCCGAAAGAAATTCATGATATGAAGTGCGGTTCCACTGACGTAGAATTGTGAAGCGCCGCCAGAACATGACTTGGTCCATCGCTGGATCGAAGTTCGTCTTGAGGTACGTGAAGACCTCTGCCGACGTTTGGAGTTGGCCCTTCTCGAATTGCGTGGCGAGTTTGTTCCTGACTTCGGACGAGCAGCAGAGAAAGAGTATCGCGAGGAGTATCCTATCGTACCGTAACCACGTCTTCTGGGCCTCGAAGAGATTGTCCATAACACCGTTCTGCCAGTGAGAGAGTCCCTTTTCGATACTGTCAAAGTACATGGCGCCTTCGCCCGTCGACGTCTCTGGGATTTCCTGCCCATCTGCGTTCAACCGCGGGAGCTGCTTTCGTACAAACGCGTCGTTGAGTAGCGTCTTTGCCCATCTTGCATTTCGAAATGTCTCTTTCTTCCCTGATGTCTTCACCGCTGCCCATCTCAATCCCTGCTCAGTCCTCCAGACCGCATACTTGAATGTGTAATCATCGACCAGCTCTAGCTCTTCCAATCTTCGGGACTCCTTCACTGTCGGATACGGTATGCTTCCATCTATGATCCCCCACCCGGGTTTTATGCTCTTTTCAATCATCTCTCTGATATATCGACTCCAGTTCTTCCAATTGTAGTGCCCTATCGCATATTCCACACAATCTTGGAGGGAGAGGAAGTGGAAGACATCTGCCCAGAAATTTTCGTCGGCATCGCCTACTTGTTGAAGGTAGGACGCCATGTTGGGATGTGTACTAGTTAAAGGAGAGTATGCAATAACGCTCTTGTATATTGCAGAAACGGAAGCCGGGAGACTGACACCCCTCAGTTGTAGCTTGCATTACGGAGATCTTCTTTGTTTCCATCGTTGTCAAAGAGCATTTGGAATTTTCAACCCGAAGTCTTTGTACTCGTGGAACGCACGAATAATGGATTCCGCTTCAGAATCTTAGCAGGCTATTGTGTGTTTTCTTTGTTCGCTCTTTTTTCCTCGACATGTCTTGCATCCCTGCGTCTCCGCCACCAGCGCAAAGCTCCGCTGCAGTGGACACCCCCAGCGGGCAAGACATCACGCTCCTTATCCAACCAAATTACCTCGCAAGTTCGTTCCTCAACTAGAAGTGGAATATCAGATTTGAGTTTGCAGAACGTCACATGCAATCTATGTTAGTCGCAGAGAGTACTGTGAGTTCTCAATTGAGTTTAGGATGGGCAACAAAACCTAGGTACTGGCATCGTTACAGGCCATACTACGTAACGATAGATGTGAAAGGTACCAAAGTGCTCACGTGTCAATCATTAGTGGGAAGGCAATGTTTCACTTTCACCAGAAGCGTTTCATTCCATCCCCATCCACTCAGCCTTCCAATGACCCTTTCAGATTCTCGAACTTTTCCGCCATCGTCCAGAAACGACAACGACTATTATCGTCCCTACACAAAGACATTCCGGGTTACTTCCACCGTTGTTACTAAGAGTCAACAATTCCGCGCGTATAAACTTGAATCGCAGCATCACCAGAATCACAGCCTTTCATGACCATACAAACCGGTAGCCTTCTCTTTCAATCTCACGCACCACGCTCCCCCTACCATCTAACTTTTCTGCCCTCAGTTTCCAACTCTCAACTTTCCCCACGTCATAATTCATTAACAACAAAGCTCACCATCTTCTTCTAGTGGCGAATAGTATCACCGTCTCAAGCCGCGCCGTATATACCCGTTACCGCCAAAAGCCGACCAGCGTCACCGCGAAATGGCGATGCCGAACACCGTCACCTACCGACGATAGCCGTTAGCTGCGAAGCTTTATGATGGCGAGGGGGGCCTGGAGGGCCTGGGTACTGACAGGTGGCCCGATGTGCCCGGTAGGAAGGCTCGAGGTCTGGAGGCAGACACTATCTGTGGTTCCCCTCGACATTGAGAAGGTGCATGATGGGAAGTTGGAAGGAGGAGGAAAGAAGGAGGTATATATAGGTGGAGAACCATTTGAATGTGGACTTGCGGTCAGCATCATCTGGTACCAACACCGCTCACCATCCCTCTCCCCAGTTAAAACTATCACCGCCTGCGGCCGCGCCGTGCATATCCATCACCGCGAAACGCCGCTGCCGAGCTCCGTTAGTTACCGACGATGGCCGTTTTCAGCGAATTGTTGTGATGGCGAGCGAAATATAGGGATGTTGGTGCTGACATGTGGGCCGGTGTGCCCTGCAAGGAAGCGTTGTGGTCCAGAGGCAGAAATGTGGTTTCTCTCGACATTGAGAAGATGCTTGATGGGAGGTTGGAAGAGGGAAGAGGAAGAAGATGCTACTGGTAGGATGGCAGATGTTAATTGTAGACTTTCAGCTGAGTACCAACACCGAACATCATCCCTCCCCCCAGTGAGGAGCATCACCGCCTGCAGCCGCGCCGTATATATCCGTCACCGCGAAACGCCGCTGCCGAACCCCGTCGCTTTCCGCTATTGACCGATTTCAGCGACTTCTTGTGATGGAGAAAGAAGTTTTGGGGATTAAGGACCTTGGAATATATATATAGGGTTGGAGATGTCGTTTGTGTGGTTGGGTGACCAAGTCCGTTATTCAAGTTGACTGACGTGTCCTCCATATGTTCGAGGCTGGTCTGTCTCTCGTCCTGTTGTGAGAATTGGCATTTGCGTGATCACGCTGGGGGTATGTAGTACTCGAGATTTCGGGTTGATCCGAGTCCGCAAATGCCGTACCATCCCCTCGAAAGCCCAAATACCGGTTGATATTGAGTATAGGGCGATTAGGAACGATTGTACCGCTTGACCAGTTCACCGATTCTGAAATTGCCCGGTTTGCGGTGGATATGAACACATGCTACAGTTCTCAGAAATGCAAGATACATAATGAATACTCCTAAATTGTGATGAAGCGAGATGCAATGTCATCCGGTCGTGTCTTAGATGAAAATAAAGTCAAGTTGAGGGTATTAAAAATAAAACAAGAATCGACTTTAACGGCACAACCTGTATCCCCCTCCTCCCTCTCCCACTCTTTCCTCCAGGTTCCCCATTCTAACCCAATTTCCCATAAACAGTCAACCGATCCCCAGCACCGCAGTACTGTGTCGAATTCCCACTACATAAGAACCCACAATCGCTGTCCACGACCTTGGCTCCATTACCACCAATCTGCGCACCACAATAGCACTCGCCTCCATACTCGGCGCCGAAGAACGCCGCGCCGTTGCAGAAGGTCGCGCATTTTTGTATCGTGAGCGCGTTGTCGAACAGATACGATCCGTTTAGCGTCCGCGTGCCGACGGAGTCGGTGTAGCAGCCTGTGTAGTTGTATCCCGAGATGACTGGGTTGGCGGGGCCGGTCGAACTTCCTGTCGAGGATGACGTCTTGAAGACGTTCATCCTGGAGCCCGCACCGCAGATTTTCGAGGCGTCGCCGCTGCAGGCGAAGGAACAGTCTGACTCGACGACCTTGGATGAGGCTGTTGAGAGCGAGTTGCCGCAGTAGCATTCGCTGCCGTATTCGACGCCGAAGAAGCTGTATCCCGCGCAGAAGGAGGCGCATGAAGCGTAGGTCAGCGAGTTGGATTGAGTGGCTTTGGAGGACAGGCTACGAGAGGCGGTCGAGTCGGAGTAGCAGCCTTGGTAGGTGTAATCAGCAAGGGACGGACCGGATTCTTCGTCTGAGAGGATGGTGGTGCGGTTGTAGACGTTCATCCTGTTGCCCGAGCCGCAGTATTCTGTCGAGTTTCCGCCGCAACTCATGGAGCATTCGCTGCCGGGGCGGAGAGTGGCGGCTGCGGTGTTGAGTGAAGGCCCGCAGTAGCATTCACTGCCATATTCGACGCCAAAGAATTGCTTGCCGGTGCAAAAGGTCGCGCAGAATTCGACGGTTAGGGAGGAGTTGGAGGTGGAGGTGCCGCCGAGAGTTCGGTTGTCTTGCCGGTCGGTGTAACAGCCGAGATAGTTGAAGCCTGTTATGTTGGGGTTGATGGTTTGCACGAAGCCAGTGTTCTTGTAGACTGAAAGGCGAGACGCGCCGCCGCAGGGCTGGGTGCTGGAGCCGCCGCATGGAGACTTGCAATCTGCTTCTCCTGCGATCGCACTCGAGGGGACGGAATCTCCGCAGTAGCACTCGCCACCGTACTCGGTTCCGAAGAAGGAATATTTCGAGCAGGAAGTGGAACATTTCTGGATGGTTAATGCAGAGTCGTAGAAGACAGCAGAAGAAAGCGTCCGTGATCCAGCACTGTCGGAGTAGCAGCCTTGGTATGTGAAAGCGGAGGAGGAAGGGGGAAAGGCGGACGGTGTGACAGGAGACGATGCACATGATGACGGAAGATTGGAGATGTAGTTGTCCATCTGTTCAATGCGAGAAGGGCCAGATCCAATGGAGATGCTGAACGTGGTCGCATTCTGGCCGGCTGTGAGCGAGTAGCTACCACTGAAAATTGTCCAGGAGCCCATCGTTGCGCCTGGTGTCATGGAAACGGAGGTAGAGGACAGCCCTGGAGCCGGCAGCCCACTGCGTAATGTCTTCAAAGCCAGAGCAAGGTTTGCTGAAGTTCTGCTAACTGAGCTTCGCACAGCCGCCGTAATGGTAACCGTTCCGGCATTGGAGCAACTCTGGGATTTCTGGATCAGGATGGAGTCGTCGATGGCAAAGCCTGCGCCGTTGTTGTCGTAGGTTGTAGATGTGCCGCCCACAAGAGTGACTACGACGTTGAAAGACGAGATTGACGAGCTGGTGGGAATGGCAGTGGAGAAGCCATAGTACGTGAAGGTGTCGTCGAATCCGCTGCCAGTTCCTTTGTACGCAGTGCTGATCATGCAGCTGCTTCCACATGAGCTCCCACCAGTAGTGTCCTTGTATACCAGTTGCACGCTGGCGATCTGACTTGCTGCAAGAGTCGTGGTCCGAACCCTGATCTCGCCGGAAAAGCTCATGTTGCTGGCAGTGAGGAGGTAAAGAGAGAGCGCAGTTGGTTTGACCTGGTACGGTACAAGGACGTCCCCCAAAGTCACGCCAGATGGAACAACTTCGATCATCTTCTGCAGTACCGTTCCACACGTACTTGCGAAGGCTGCAGGCGTTTGCATGGACGTCATGGTCGTATTTCGATCTCCGTTGAAAACTCGAAAGTCTGAATTCCGGCCGTTGCTGGCTGAAGGGCCTCGGATCATTGGGTTTTTGGTCGTTCCGTCAAAGTACTCTGTTATGACTTTGTTGTCGAAGGTGACATTAGTCGTGTCGAAATCGATCACGTCGTTTGGTGCGGTGTTGAGGGGGACGATCTCTGGGAAGTTGCTCGCATGCGTTCCCCCAATGGTATGGCCACAGGCTGTCACCGCGATCATTTCTGACGTGTTGAAGCCTATCCTCGCAAACTGATTTTGAAAAGTCCCAAAGCTATTCTGGGGTAAGGGCACTCCACTGGGCCCGGATTCACTTGCGTCAATTCTTCCAGGCTTGATCGGAACAACAGGCCCTCCGCATCCACGTACGGAGGTGTACACTCCCAAAGCTATTATATCTGCCATAGACGATTTGCTTGAGAAGAATGATGAGTATGTCTGAAGGGTCGTATTGAAGGCCGGTCCGATGTTCTCGGCGCTGCTGAGTTCGTAGATTAAAGAAGCATCCAATCCACCAATGCCGGTGAAGATTGATCCTGGGGCAACATCATGGAAAGCAGTTCGTAACCATTCAGCCGCGGCGACTCTTCCTGTGCCGGCGCCTTTCGAGCAGGGAGTGATTGCGGTGGGGAACCCTCGCGAGCGGTATCCAGAGGTCAAAAACATCAGCTCCTCGAGTTCGTCGCTTGCCGCTGGCCACGTGGGAACTGCTGTCGCTCCATACTGGAGCAAGGAAAAGGTCCAAAGTGCTCCTGGTATGGACAACAAGCGCATTTTGAAGGGACTTGCTTAGCGAGTGACAAGAAAAATAACAACACGCGCGGTGCGTAACGACAGACTGGGTGGATTAAAACATCAAGATAGAAGGGTGCTCAGCGAAGGGGAACAAACGTCAACAACACGGCTCTTGACTCCTTGAGGTTGCGCGTCGTCGCGAGAAAAGGTCAAACAGAGAGAAAGTCTAGAAGATAGGGCCAGGAGGCGCGCGCGGGAGATGGACGGTTCAATTACCCTTTAAAGCTTGATTCCAGCCATAGCTGTGGTTCTCGACGGGGCGCTATCTGCGGAGAGCGCCACAGACACGCACAGAAGCAGTTTTGGCCTGACAAAAGCGTACAAGGCTGTCCTAGAGTTAGCTGTGCGGCGCGTGGCTGCCATGGGTCGCGCCGAATCAGCCGCCCGCCTTTAATAAGGCAAAAGTATTGAACTTGGCCTTGTGACGCTGCCAGCAACAAATCGCTTTGCCCAGCGCTGGCAGGGTCTGTCCAAGAGCACAAGCGACTCGTCGTCGAGTTGGCGCCGGAGTTGAGCGAGTTGTGGCAGTAAAAGACGCAAGCGGAATTGCATCTTGGAGTTGGGGAAGTTTGCGAGTTGATGATAGGGGCTGCTTGTGGCTGAACGCCACTCGCTCACGTGTCCGGGAATCCCGAACGGAAGAACTTTGATCCCGCCTCTTCTTCCTACCTCACCTCAGGGACCTCACTTCAGAGACGTCACCACGATTCTGACTGTCACCCTTCGTACCTCCAGTGCAGTCCTCTTCGAACATCCGCCCAAGGTTGAGAAACACAATGCGCAGTACTACGAGGATAGCGGACGCGGCGTTCTCGGTCGATCATCCCGCACAGGTTTTTCCTCCATCGTCACGAGTGATTTTACCTGGTAGCTTCAAGAATTCCATGGACGAATTAAAAAAGCGTCCATCGCTGGTCCATATTCACTTCCTTTCTTTCCTATCCCCTCACAAAATTCCGGGTGTAGTAATACTGAAAGCCATCCAGAGCATTCCCACGACCTGCATTCCCCAAAGATGAAGGGCGGATATTACTGTGTAGAGTATACATACTTCCAGAGACGAGTGAGAAGCCAAGCGAACGCATCTGGATTGAAGACACACAGGGGAGCTCGGAGGATCCACCGAAAACTCCAATCAAGAGCATCGAAGTAGACGACATAGGGAAGTTGTCTCGGAATCCTGCATTGCCCTGGGCAAATACCTTTGTTTGAGGTGTGATAGGCCAAGTATCCGTCTTAGCAAACGTAGTCTCCGCCTACTTCAAAAGGCGATAGAAGCCTAATCACTCTCTCCCGCCAGTTCTTCTCTTGACCAGTCGAGCAGAGCTCCATTTTTCAAATCGGTGAATCCACCGAAAACTTCTGTCAGGAGCATCGCAGTAGACGGCAAAGGGAAGTGCTCCTAAACTCGTACCTTTATTCGTAGAACTAGAGTCACCGCCCCCGACCTTACTTCACGAAAACCTCCTAGCTTTTTCAAATATATCCCCTTCTTTCGATATTTCGTTGGGTGTTGTAGTGGTATCCAGCCCGTATTTCACGTCTCGCCTGGTTGTTACAGCTTCACGAATGCTCTTCGCCATTCGGTCTGCTGACCACCGAGTGGTGTAGTGTTGAGTTTGAATAATGGAACCGGTGATACAGGTTCCCGCAGCAGGCACCATTATTGGTCTCTTCCCCCAGTATACTCTATATACACTTAGTCAAACTGGAAGAGAAGAACACATCTTGGCTTACGAGTACTATACACAAGGGCTGAATAGAGGAGGGTTTACCTGGAACGTCAATTCGAATAGCTCCGGGCCACTCTCAACGCCATTGATGAGATTCCTTCGAACCTTGGCGATCGGTCCCCATCCACTCAACGCTCTTCCGCAGAACACCGTGGAATTCGCACCAACATCACCCTTGGCGCTGAGCACGTGATATCGGGGTGTTCCTATCTTCCTCCTCACACTCTGTGTGGACTTGGCACGCCCATAAAAGCACCACCTCGCAGCGACCTCGCAGTCTCGACCTCCGAGCAACAACAACCTCCCACACACCGCCGCTCATCACAACCTTTCCACCTTTACTTTTATACATCTGCTCCACACTCCATCTACAGTCCGTTGGACTTCTGGGTTCAAGATGAACCTCCTACAACTTGCTGCTGTTCGCGGCGACTGTGCTCCTCAGCACAGTCAACGCGGCTGTCAAGAACTCAACTGACTTTGTCACCTCTTTGGTTTTCTCCAATAGCACCACGGCCCACAAGAACGATGAAGCTCTGGCTATCAAGTTGATCTTCGCTCATTACATGATCGGAGTCGTCTTTGACAGTCATCTCCAACGTGACATCGACGACGCTGTGGCCATGAACCTCGATGGCTTCGCCCTCAACATCGGAGACCCATCTCAAGACTACGTTGAAGACTCTGTTCGCCGCCTTATGGATTACGCCGATAAGAATCACCCCAACTTCAAGCTGTTCTTCAGCTTGGACGTGTGGGCTGCTGGTGCCGCTGGCAAGGTTAGTTCTCACCTCACTTTCACCATCTCAAACAGCCATACTCACAACTGCTTAGGGCGTCTTCCCAAATGACGATTACAAGTACCTTTGTGATCAGTTCTTCGGCCATCCTGCCTACCTGAAATACGGTCCAAACTCGTATCCTTTCGTGGGCACCTTCAGCGACGGCGGCTTGACCAATGAGGAGTGGCTTGAGTGGAATAAGGCCTATGGCGATGAGATCTACTTCGTCCCTGACTTTGATGGCACCTTGGGCTACTACGAGGCCGATCCTGGCTGGTGGTACTACTGGGGTACAAAGGTTGTCGATGGCGTCTTTTCCTGGGAGTCGGCGTGGCAATCGCGTGCTGGCTTTGGCGGAGGGTGAGTTTGACATGACTCTGATTGAGACGCATTTACTGATACAGCTTCAGTTTTCCTGGCGATGTTTCTCTCGATGCGACCGTGATTGCCGGCGCCCGCGAAAATAACGCGACCTACATGATGCCGCTCTCACCGCTTCGATTCAAGGATTCGTACCATACGAACTTGTACCGTCCGGGCGAGCAGAACTTGGTCGATCGCATGGTCAACATCTTGAACATGGATGACAAGCCCGACTTCATCCAAGTCATCTCATGGAACGATGGCCCCGAGTCCCACTACATCGGCAACCTCTGGTTCGAGCAGAACGGCGACTTCGAGCCGAACATCTACGCCAACCCGGACAACACCACCCACAATGCTTGGCGCGAGCTGATTCGGTCTTTCAGCATTGTCTGGAAAGCGGGTGGGAGTAAAGAGGAGATGCTTCCAGTCACCGGAACTCCTGAAGGTGCGCTTTGGTATCGCAAGATCCTCAAGCATACCCAATGCCCCAACGAAGGTTCATCGGAGTACAATGGCAAGCCGGACGGTTTCGAGCGTGGTGAGGATGTTCTGAATTGGGCGATCTTGATGCCCGCTTCCATCCAAAATGGTGAGGTTCGGCTGTACTCTGCCGGCAACCAGATCCTCAGCTACCAACTCCTCCCCGGCTTGAATTACGGTAGAGCTGGTCCCATCTCTCCCGGCCATCAGAAGATGGAGGTCGTGGTTGATGACAAGGTGCTTTATTGGGCTGCTGGAGGACAGTGTGTCTCGAATGACTGTCCCGACTGCATCTACAACATGAATCCAGTTGTTGTTGAGCTCCGGGATGAAGAGTTCGGTATCGGCGACGAGTGTGAACCCCAAAAGGGCTGCAACCAGTACCCTCCTGGCGGCGACATCCCTGGCTATGTGCCTGGCTACGACTGGCCGGTTGACCCAGGCCTCTACAATGAGCCGACCAAGACTGTGGGCTGCATCCCTCCGTGCACCCTGATCATCCCTCCGACTCCGTTGAGCACACCTTTTGTAATCTCCGACTGGCCTCCGATCACGACCACTCTCTTGTCGTCCGAGCAAGGTGGCAATGTCTTCGAGATCACGACGACCTGGGAAGTGCCCCCGTTCACTATCACGGAGGTTTCTTTTTTCCCTGTGTCCATCGATCCGACGGACACGATCTACTGGACGTTCACACCGATGCAGAGTATTACGCCTCCGCCGATCAACACCACGCTGCCTCCCAATTTCACGCCTTTCCCACCCTCGCAGTATCCGGTTCCACCGGTGTATGGGGACGTTGGTAGCCCGACCTTCCCCCCGAGCGGCGTTCCCAAGACTGATTGTCCGTCTGCCTCGACAGCGACGAGCCTCTGCCTTGGGAGACTGGTATCTTCACTCTGCCTTGCTGGGTTGGGTTCCCTGGATCCACTCACCCGGTTTCGGTCCTTCCCCAGCCGACTAGCTGGGTGGATTACAGCGCTCCTGTCCCCACCTTGACATACAAGCCTAGCCCATACCCCGACGAGGGCGGTGGCCAAGGTGGAACGAAGAAGTGCAAGCCGGATCCACTGCTACTATTCAGCAATTGCCCGAAGAAGCCTTGTCTCTTTGGTTGCGGTCCAGGCATCTGTGGCGTTATCGACTGTTCCGGCGGCTGTGGGCCTGGTTGGTGAGGAGGTGGAGGCTGTGGCCTTCTTGGCTGCGGCGGTTCAGGTACTTGTGGCCGTATCTTCGGGTAAGCTTCCGTCTTTCTTTTCTCCCTCTGCCATTCGTACTTGCCTCAAGGGCAAGGGTATGGGCATGGTTTGAGTCTTCCTGTTTTCAAGCTTTTCGGAATATTACTCGATGTCGAGTCGATGAACCTATCGTCGATCTTCTTTTCTGTTATATTTTTGGAGATGAGTCCAACAATGCGAAGACCATGCTAACAAGCTCACCAATTGTTCTCCTTGTCTCACTTGCAATCCACTTGGTTGCAAAGGCTGTGTCCCTCCCGGTATCAATTCCCCAGGCCATGGAAGCGGAGCTTGCCAGACGGTGAAGATGAAGAGCCGGAGACCTGCACCGAAACCAAGACGGAGACCAATTACTTGGAGTCTTGTACCACGATCACCACCGTCACTCCAACAACCGTTTCGTGCACGATGATCTCCTTTCAGTTGACTATCGAGTAAGTGTTCGTGATCAGTCATTTGCTAACATCTCACTGACATCGAACCCAGCTGCGACCCCGCTCCCACGACGGTGACCACCCAAGACGGCCCTTCATGTCCTTGGACCATGATCGTCTCTCCAGACGATGATGAAGGTGAAGATGGTCCCGAGCCCACTTCTGAGACCTCTCCTGCTCCCACGATGCCGCCGGAAACCACTACCACTCCGTGCTCGCCTCTCGAACCCCCCTCCTATACGAACACGAACTATGGCGAATGCTCCCAGTCCATCTTCACCAACGAGGTTGGGAAGTTCACCCGGTGCAACTGTCAGTGGTCGGCCGATCAATCTGGCGAGCCGACGGCCAAGGCCTACTGCAGCGGTGTCAGCGTGTGCCCGAACCAGGTTGAGTGCGGGACGTCCGACTATCCGGATTGGCAATGCCCCATTTACAATGCGCGGATGGCGGCGACGGTTGATGCGGCGTCGATTCCTGCCGCTGGGGCTGGGGCTGGGGCTGGGGCTGGGGCTACTGGTCCAACTGTCGTGACTACTGCGGGGGCGACTGGGGCGGAGGTTGTTGGGAAGAGCACGACGGCTTGGATGCCGGTGCAGACGGAGGCGCCCAAGAAGAGTGAGCGTTGGTCGGGTTGAGCGATTGGAGTTGTTGCATAGATTGGTGTTAAAACACCGCATATAGACGTCGCAGCAGTCCCATGCATGGAGACTGGCGAAGCTATCTAATAAATCTCGATTGAGCGAACATTCTGGTTGAGTGACCAATACCGCAATTTCTTCTCCTCACTACTCTCTCCCAAGTCTTCTCCTAATCCACTTCCCCCTCCCCCTTCTTCACAAAAGCACAAACCTCAACCATACAATCCACACCTCTTAAAGTCTTCCAAATCTCCCCATGCTTACTATCAATCGGATCACCACTCCCCCCCGTCCTCATCAAATCCCCAATCAACTCCTTCGTCAACCCCACAAACGTCCCCTCCCCACCCTCTCCACCCCCATAATTCCCCCAAAAGCTCGTCTGCATATCCTCACAAAAGTACACTCCCCCGGCCTTCACCGCACCCCACAACACCTCAAAAGAGTTAATCTGCTGCGTCATGCTGTGTCCGCCATCATCAATCACGACATCAAACTCGCCCCCACTCCCCTTGACCAGCTGCTCCAGCACGCCCTTATCCGCCTGATCGCCCGTATACACCGTCGCCAGCCCGCGCGTCTTCTCCTCCCACTTCTTGGCGCACGCCGCGTCGTACTCAAGGTAGTACAGGTCGACGTTGGGCAGGTATTCGAGCCAGGTGGTGAAGGATTTTCCGGGCCCGTAGCCCATGTCGCAGCCGAGGCCAATTTCGAGGACTTTGAGCGGCTGCGTGCGGATCGGGCCCAGGTACTTTTCGTACATGTGGTGGTAGTGGTGCTGCGTTACTTTGTCGGTGCCGTGGCGGGAGGCGACGTCGTAAAATGTTATCCTGGGGGTGTTGGGGATGTGGTCAGTGGATGTTGAGACAGACGGAAAAGCTTACTTGTCTTTGCTCGGGGAAGTGCTGAGGCTGGGGGTCTCGGGGAGGTAGTGCGTGTAGTCTGTGGAGCGGAGGAGGGTTATGACAAGGAGACAGGCCGCAATCGAGGCGGCAACGAGAGGAAGCCTGCCGCATTGAAAAGACGCCATGCTGTGGGAAGAGGTGGTTGTGAGACTGTCTCTGGGTGTTTAGAGACACGATGCAGGAAGGAGTCGTTTTCCTAGATGTGAAATACATGTCGCGTGCGAAGTTCGGCGAAGTGTCAAGCAAGGGGTGAAAAAAGGGGCTCGAGCGACCTTGACACGTCGCATCGCGTAAACGCGTCTTCAAAAAAGCCGACACCTCAAAGATGGTACGAGACACACTGATTGTAAAATAGCACAGGGTAGACATCGAGATGGATCCATACTATTTTTCATTGGGCCTCCTTATCTCTATCAACAGCATCTTATACTACTATCAACACCAAAACTCGAAACAGGCTGTACCAGCAGAAACGCGACATGCTAAGACGAGCGACGACACGGAAGCAAACCTTGATATACAGGACGACAAAGCGGTCTCCAGGTTCAAATGGCAATTTTTCCCAGTATACTTGCTCGTGGTGGGGTCAGATTGGTTGCAGGTAAGCCGTTTCATTTCGGATGTCCTCCCGCGTACACTTGGCCATTTCTTAGAAGTCAAGAAGACGAGAGACTCTTGACTTAACCCCCGAAGGCCTCTAGGACATGTATATTTTCCTAGGCGACGGAGCATTTCCTTGTTTAAATGGATGGAGTGTCTTGAGAAGTGCTGTACCCTCTGTGTAAGAACGAGCAATACTGACGTACAGGACATGTAATAGGGCCCATACATCTACGCTCTCTACAAAGACGAAAAGGCATTGCCTGAGGAGACAGTAGCGTCCCTCTTCATGACCGGCTTCGTTTTCGGAGCTGCCTCTGCCTTCTTCGTAGGCTCATTAGCAGATCACTACGGTCGACGCGCCGCCTGTCTGATCTTCTGCGCCGCGTACAGTGTATCCTGCGCTACAGTTCTATCGAACAACATCATCCTCCTTTTTTTTGGGCGGGCATTGGGGGGCCTGAGCGCGACCCTGATGTACCCTGTCTTTGAGACGTGGATGGTCACCGAATACCATGTTCGCGGACTCGATAGAGCGGGACTTGACCTGAGCGGAGTCTTCGGCAAGATGACGACTTGGAGCAGCGTGGTTGCGATCGCTATGGGTGTGTTCAGCCAAGTCCTGGTCGATGTGAGTGGGACGACATGTGCGCCGTTCATAGCGAGCATCATGTGCCTGTCGGTGTCGGCTGTTGTCATTGGTAGGACATGGGTGAGTTTGAAAGAGATAGGGTACGAGGCTAGAGACTGACGAGAAAGCAGAATGAAAACTACGGCAATACGGACACGGGAAACATCTCTTTGAATGCTACGTCGAGCGGATGGAAGACGATCATGAAAGGTGATTTCTCCAAAGCATAGAATGAACGGAAAGGAGGGCTGACACGATAGACAAACGGATACTCACGCTAGGAGCAACGTCTGCATTCTTCGAGGGCATAATGTTCATCTTCATCTTCTACAAGACGCCAGCCCTGACTGCTGCCCGTTCAGCAGCGGGGAAAACCGGATCGCCACCATTCGGACTCATATTCGCCTGCTTGATGTGCGCCATGATGTCTGGCTCCATCATGTTCACGCTCGCAGGATCTTCGTCCGATATTCCATCTTCTGGGCGTACCTTGTCCGTCGTCGTTGCTATTGCCAGTTGTTGTTTCTCGCTTCCTGTGTTGCTTCGCCACGAACTTGTTGTGTTTTGGATGTTCTGCCTGTACGAGGCTTGCATAGGCGTATACTATCCGAGTATGGGGTATTTGAAGGGGCGAGTGGTCGAGGACAGCGTGAGAGCAAAGGTGTACGGGGTGATGAGGCTTCCTTTGAACGTCTTCGTTATTGCGGCATTGTCGTTGACTCAAGAAGGGGATCGACACAGAGACAATGTCTTTGCATTTTGCGGAGGCTTACTGTTGGTAGTCTCCATACTCGTCTATCGTTTTCTAGGCTGAAGGGCCGTCTAGCCAAATGAACAGAGCATACAAGTCAATTGGAGAAGGGAGGGGAGAGGAAGCTCTGCGCCGGCATGAGAGTGAAGGGCCGGAGTCAGGTTTTTCCGATTCCGGTACTAGATATATGTTCCAGGAACCCCCTTTCTCCTCTCCCAACCTCTCTCCTTCCCTCCCTCTTCGAATCTTGCTTCATATTCGAACGTCTTTGCATCCTTTTTTATGCACTCTAACCCACAGCGTGCGATATTTGAGCTTCTCCCAAATGACAGTAGTGTGTAGCGCTCGGAAGATAATCACAGGTAATGCAGTAATTCTCCGGACAATCCAATCAATTCAACTAGGGAAGGCTCTCGCTATTCAGGAAAATACGTATATCATAAAGGTTTCTAGGAGCAATTCGAGAGCCTCTTCTCTTCTTGGCTTTTAATACATGGCTAAGTACACGCGGGAGGAGTCGAGACCCCAGTCCTTAATCTACTATCCGAAGATTTTTAGTACTTACTGTTGAATGAAGCTCCCAGAGATAGTTAAGTGTATTATTTCTAGTTGAGATTTCAATTTCTTTCCGTCACAAGCTCAGTGGTAGTGATTAACCCCACTTTTCTTCAGTGGTTTATACACGTGGAAGCTTTTCACAGTTTTATGTTCTCTGTTTTCAAACAGATTCAGTATACTCCGTGCTGCCTAAGACCCATCAAGCCATCGACATAGCGTCATGAGAGAAGAGACCTCCTGTCCAACCAAGACTCCGACTCTAAAACGGCGGAGGAGGACCCCCTCTCCCTCCACCCGGCGGAAACCCCCCCGGTGGCATGCACGGATACCCATACCTCTCCATATCCTCATTCGGGTCCTCCCGCCCTCCCCCAGCACCCCCCCATCGCCGCCGCCTTCTCATTCTCCTCCTCCTGCAACTGCATCGCAAGCCGCAACCCCTCCGCTTCCAGACTGAGCCTATCCGTTTTATCCTGCTGCTTCATCTGCTCAATCGCCCTGCGACTCTTCTCCTCGGCCTCGCGTGCAAAAATTTTGCGGTCGTCAGCCTGCATTTGCGCGATCAGGCGCTGGCTTGCTGCTTCGTTGCCGGCGGCGTTGGCGTGCGAGACGTCGCCTTGGAGGCTGCGGGCCAGGGCCAGGGAGGCGGCTTCGAGGGCTGCTTCGTTTTGGGCGTGGCGGGATTGGTACTGCACGACTAGGGCGGCGGAGGCGTCGTAGGTGTTGATGTTGGTGGGGATTGGGCATGGGATGGGGCAGGGGATTGTTGATCTGGAGGAGCTTGCTGCTGCTGTAGGTATGGCGATGGGTCGACCTCTTCCGTGTGTGATGTTCTGTCTGTTCTAGGGTTAGCCGTTCGTTGCCCAATGTGGTATTTCGGAGTGCTAACCTTGATCCTCGATGTCCTGCAGGTGTCTCTTCGCTGTATCCGGGAGGTGGTTCTCCAGGAGGAGGGGGTTGAGACATGCTATAGATGGATATCGCAAGATTTTTGATCTGTCAGATTTCCCGGCTGGTTGAATGTTCTTGTGGAAAGAGTGGGTTCTCGAGCTAAGTATATAAAAGCTGCTCGTACAAGTACTCATTTTGCGGCAGAGGAGCTTGTGATGTGCTACATTCTGATGAGTCACACTACAATGATTAGTGAAAATGATACCGGAGTAGCGGAACAGAGTGAAACATGACATAGTCCACGTTCTTTGTGAAGGAGGTTCTCAGAGCCTATCTTCACTCAGCAGCAAAAATTTCGTAACTAATCAACATAGATAGTTGTCTGATTTGTGAAACATACCATGAGGAGAAAAACAAAGACACGAGCACAATTATAGAAAGCCTGCACCGAAGTCACTGTCAAACAACTTGGAACAGCATGGACACAGAGCCATCGGGCTGTGGCTGTTTGTACTTCAAGGATCACTCGATCACTCACTCACAAACGGTTTCTGAATCACAATCATAAACATTGCATGCACAGTAGGTGCTGGAATTCATATCGGACAGTAGGTAGATTAAAGATGAGTAAGATCTCAGCTCCTGTCGCGTACACTTAGCCGTTTATCGAAAGTCGAAAAGAGGAGAGACTCTCGAATTACTCCCGGAGACCTCTAAGATATACGTATTTTCTGAAATAGCGGAGCTTTTCTTTATTAAACTGACTGGGGTATCCGAAAAATTGTGGTACCCTCTGTACATGGCACCAGAAACCGAGTATAGTTGCAACAAGCATGAAAACCACATGCGTTTCCCCATTGGTATCTAAAATCAGTCACTGCTAACTATATACAAAGACAGCCAATCGGTCGAGGTAAACGCCCCCACAATCGTCGCTGCTCACAAGCCGTCTCGCCAAAAGGGGGGTGGTCGAAACAACAAAGTTCCGCCCTAGAGAAGAGAAAAAGCAGACCGCTCAGACGAACAGAATGACATCAAGAACGCTTAGGTAGAGATGTTCATGGTAGGGACCCTGCCGCCGAAAGCCCTGATACCCCTGGATAGAACGTTAAGAATCCTCTGCGCGTTCATCCTGGCCAGCTGCTGCTCAAGAGCAGGAACCTTGGTAATAAGGACGTTATTGAAGGCAACGGTGCCCTTGTAGATAGCCTCCATATTGGTGTTCAGCAGAGCCTCCTGTCCGGCCTTGGTGATGAGAGCCTTCTTCGAGATGAGATCGTTGACCGTCTTCTCCGAGGTGGCGATGATGCCGTTTGAGGAGAGGGCGACGTCGTTGGCTTGGAGGAAGTTGACGCCGTTGCTGCCGCTGATGGTGATGGTGCCGGCGTTGAGGGTGTCGATGAGAGCTTTGGCTTTCTCGTCTGTTTCCCTGGCTTCGCCTTCGTTGTCGGCGCCGGTTATGGCCAAGATGGCGGTGTCGAGGTCGACGAGGGCCAGGTCGACTCGTTGCATGGCTTGCTTGATGGATGTGATGTCCCGGGGGACGATGGCGGCGACATCTCCTGTGGAGACCTCCGTGGGGAGGGCAAAGGTAGATGCGCTAAGGGAAAGGAGAGCGAGGATGTTGGTGAGTTGCATGATGAACGAGTGACTAAAGTTGGTTTTGGAGAAGTAGGAGGTGACAAGAGTCAAGGTTGGCTGATTGAGGATGAAGCTTACTTAGTGAATGAGGATTCGAAAGAGTCTTTGGCCGATTATCTCGACTTGCTTTATACCTTGGTCCCCATGCTCTGTTGAGGTGGACTGAGATTACTCATTTCCCTGCTTGACTATCAGACCCTCGGGCCACGATACGGTGGCTAGACTTGGAATATCATCTCATCTAAAACCATCTATAGACACTGTCTGGATCCATTGGAAATTTCGGAGGGAGATTTTGATGTCGGTATCAACCGAGACTTAGATTGCCAGTGCCAGGCTCTGGCAAGAACGGTCGAAGTAATTCCCTAGCAAGTCTATCTTTGTAGTCGGTAGGATAGCACGGCAAGGTTCCCTCGTCCTTGTTTCTTTCCCGCGCTAGCAAGGCTTTCGCAGGATACAATGGGGCGGACGGAGAATGGCACGAGCGGAACGAATCAATAGAACGAAGATTTGACCCGGGTTCTTCGCGGATGATTTGCGAACCCCTGGTCAACTGTCCAGGTTTTCAGGTTCTTACATGCTGGCATTCATATGCAGTAGATTAAACAGATGAATAGAATGAGTGAGCCTGGCGCGTAAACAGCGCTGGAGGAGGGATCTTCCAAAACCAGGATCACCACAGAGAGTCCTGACTGAATCCCGGGTATTGAAATATTTGGAGATGTCAACAATATCCCGCGTCAACCAGATCCATGCCTTTTGCCTCCGAAACGCCTGGATGGTCCCGATGTTTTCCTTCATGTGCAACAACAGCAAGAATTCGTATGGTATTCTGTCCAATATCGTGGAAGCGGGGCAGAGTCCAGTCAACCTACATAGAGTACTCTATTGCACGACAGCATTGGCAGACCAGACGGCAGAACATTCATAGCATGAAGATGATGCCGAAAGCTGCAAACCGGATGATCGGATAGGTTGACGGTGAGTAAGCCCAAGCTCTTGTGATATGCCTTGTATATTGCAGACGCTCAGACACTCGTCAGGCCGAGGTTTACTACATAACCTGGGTAGAGACGCAACGAAGGGTTGCTAGGGAACGCGTGGTACAAGCAGCGTGTTCGGCCAAGAGTTGCGGAGATGATCGGGCTTGGAGCTTGTCAAAAGAATATGTTGGACCTAGGGACGCTCGCGGTGGAAGACATCGTTGCATTGACGGACGCGTCGGTTGACGGCACGATGATCCGAAACGGTCAGAGCACCGCATCTGTATATGAATGATTAGATAGTTTTTCCTCTACTTGGAGTGACGTTCAGACTTTAAAGAACGTGGGTACCTACGCAAGAGGCGGGCGTGTACGTCAAGATAGATTGATGTATTGAGGGAGTCGAAGTGACGCGAAGCAAATGATCTTCCAATCTTAGCAGTCTTGGCAGGGGATCCTTAAGGCTCCATCCACCCCTGCCGACCGGCAGAGGTAGGTATATACCTGTAAGGTACCTGCATGTATCCAGGTACTTCGCAGACAGGGTACAAAGATACCAGGAGCCTACCTACGTAGCCGTTCTAGTTCGCAGGATTTAAAATGATTCATTTATTTCGCCACCAACATAACGATCACCGTAGGCAGAACGAGACGCAGAACGTGTTTCCCGACAAGATATCGATTGAATATTCGTAATTAGAGCAAGAGTGAGAATATCTCGTAGTTATAGTACACTCCCAGAGTACCTATGTGAGCAACCCGCCGGTGATTCCACAAGTGACATCGAGACATTGGCTTCCCATGCTTATACTCCTGCTCCTATTCGGCACGCCACGGCACGTCCACGTCCCAATAATTAATACTCGAAATCATCGTCCACGGCCGGACCCTTGTTCTTCGCCACACTCTCTTGCCTCTGGTACATTTCTGCAATCTGCCGGCTGGTCGTCGCCTGCTCACTCTTCTTATCGTCTCGCACCTTCACGAACCTCGGAAATCTGAGACTGACTCCCTTTCCCGTTCCAGCACCCAACTGATCTGCTGCAGCCTTGTACCGAGGAGAGAGAGTCAAGTCTGCTGTCTTGACTTCCCAAACTTGTTTGGCTTCGAACCAGACGTCGGGTTGGTCCTTGTTGCCAGTACTGTGCGAGTAGAAAGGCTTCGGCTTGTCGATGACCTCCTCTTTCAATTCCGAATGGAACTGTTCGAGAGTCGCCTCAGAAAATCCGGTCCCAATATTGCAGACAGTCTCGAAGACTTGTGCACTCGGGTTCCAGCAGGCCAGTAAGAAAGCACCATACACACTGGTACGTTTGCCTTTGCCAAAGTATGCACCGAGAACAACGAGATCGAGTGAGTCACCAATACCGGAAAGGTAGTCCTTCTTGACCTTGAGCCAATTTTGGGAGCGCTTTGAGGGTTCGTACGATGACTCGGGGCCATCAAGCATCTTCACCATGAGTCCTTCGCAAGAGGCTTTGACGCTGTCTTCCAGAAGGACCTGGATCTCCTCCAACTCGGAAGTATCGCCGTACCTTGCGAAGGAGAATTCGCCTTGGACCTCGTTGAAAGCATCGTGGAGAAGATCACGACGCTCACGGAAGGGCTTGTTGACCAGAGCCTTGAAGTGAATTAGCAAGTGAATCATGCGGTTGGCACTGAAGATTACTCACCTCGCCATTCAGGAACAGCATATCGAAAGCGAACACGCAAACTTTGACCTTGACATCCTCGACCTTGACGTCCTTCTTCTTGCGCGTCATCAATTGCTGGAACGGAAGAACCTTCTTCTCTTCGACATCCCAAGCCACGGTCTCGCAGTCCAACACAAAGCTCTTTGTGCTACCCTTCACCCATGTGGACAATTTTCCGAGAATGTCGGGATACTTCTTCGACAAATCTTCCGAATTGCGGGAAAAGATGTTGGCGATACCCTTGTCAATTTTCCCGGCCTGGGGCACCGCCGTTGCAAACTCCTGCGTCGAGTCGTTCGCGACATAGTGGATCTGAGCGCGCTCGCCATCGTATTTGTATTCGCAGGTGAAATGTTTGCCTTCGAAGCGGTCGAGGACCTCAGTAATCGACTTGGTGGGTTTGGCAAGCATGGGTTTCAGCGGTACACCGGGTTGGAGTTTGCAGTTCTCGCGCAGTTTAGACATGCCGTGGTCAAGAACTGCCGGTACAATCACTTCGTAGCTCGGGATTTCGCTAAGTGTTGTTAGCAATGGCATTGAAAATAGGACATGGAGCGGCATACCTGTAAACCGACTTGAGTATCGATTCCCCCTTTGCCAATTGCTCTGTGTTAGGCTCCTTGCCTTTGGCACTCGCTTCATGGTAGACAATAGCGTGTGCTAACGCAACAACTACGGTCTTGTCTGCCAAACCAAGTCGGAGCTTGCCCTCCAACGTCCTCACAATGAACTTTGCTTCGCTGGGGCCACCTTTGTCTTTGGTGATGTCCACATTCTTGCCGGAGGAGGCCACATCTGCGGCAGAGAGCAGTTTCTTGATATCTGCAATCTTGCGGCCTTGGGAACCATGGCCTTCGATCGTTGCAATGGTAAGGAGCGCCTTGTGGACACCAGCGACTGTGAGGGGTTTGGGCTTGAACATGGTAGGTTGCTTCCCACGGCTCTTCGCTGCCACCAAGCCCAGATCACCAATCTCATTCTGGTCTGCTTTGATGACTTGTAGGCTGCGACCAGTGCTGTCACCAATCGCCTTCATGATCAAGGACTCGCCAATGCCAAGTTCAATACCGGCGTAGTCCGCGGCAAGCTTGTTGATCATGAGGAGGATAGTTGGGACGAGGTCATTGGGAGTCAATCGGAGGACCTGACGCAGGAAAAGCGAGCAATAGGCTGAAATCTCGAGGCGCTTGGTAGTCATCTCAATCTTGGAGAAGGTAGTGCAGAGAGCGGCATAAGGGACAGGCTCTCCAGCCTTCCAATCCGGATATGGATCCTTGGTCGTGGTCTTGAATGTGGTCTGAACCTTTTCTCGCTTCTTCGCAGCAATTTCAGGCTTCTCTTCTTCAGATTCGGCTTCGTCATCTTCATGTTCTGAAGCTGGCTCCGCTGGAGGAGACTGTTGCGAAGAAGCTTCGGCCGCAACTACCGCGTCACCGTCCTCATCCTCATCGTCTTCTTCAATGACCCTGGATTTGCCTCGCTTAGCAGGCTTCTTCGCAGCAGCAGCTTTGCCATTGGACTTCGATGTGTCCTTCTTCTCGGTCTTGACCTGAACGTTCGGTGAAGGTTTGGTGGCTGATGGGGGTCCATTCGCTTTCTTTTTGTCGTTGCCTTTCTTCCCTTCACTCTTGCCTTGCGGTTTTGACTGGGACTTCTTCGGCGACTTTCGCGGCTTTTTCACTGGGGGCTCAACATCAGATCCATCTTCGTCGTCAGCAGCTGGGCGTTTCGACGGCTTTGTGATGGGTGTGGTGGCATCTATGATCTGATTAGTCTCGTTTTATGGACGTGTGCAGAGAAACCGAGGGTCGAAAGCATCGATGTGAGAAAGGCAAAGTCAGAAGAATATGTAAATTGAGAAGAGACGGAAGATGGGCCGCATCATGACATGCTTTGACTGCGCAAACGGCTCGCAATCCCACCAACAGCAAATACGAAGCAGCCGATGGTCTTCAGGAAAGAGAAGGAAGGTAAGGGTGTTCGAGTCTTCATACCTGCTGCATCGGAGCCATCTTTCTCGACGTCCTCCATGACCACGTCGGGATCATCCTCAGACTTGATTTCTTCCTTTGCTTCGCTGGCATCATCTTCCGCTTTCTCAACTGCTGGTTCTTCCTTTGGCTTCTTTTCTTCGGTCTCCGCTTTCGCTTTGGTGCCGAACGCCAACTTGGATTGCTGCTTTGGCGGTTGCGCCTCTCCCGACTTGCCAAAGAACCTGCTGTTGCACATGTCAGGATGATTGAGACAAGACATGGGTCGCAGATGCGTACCCCAAGGTAGTTTGAGAGGGTTTGACGTACTTCAGAGTACCTTGCCTGGGCGCCATGTTGGCAGTCGGCCGCCTGGCAAACAATACGATGGTAGAGCTGCTTGAGGTAGATAATGACACGCGGGGTGTGCGCGTCGTGGGACTGAGGACAGGAACAGGGCAGGCGGTCGGGCGTGAAGGAGAAGCACACGCGTGGTGTTGAACACGACGGATGGGCAACTGTCGAGGCAATTGCATCAAGCAGTGTGGATGTTGGAGTGAGGGGCTGAGAGTTGTGGGCAAAAGTGCGGTGCTGCCTTGACGCGTCCCGACGCGCCGAGAGTTGCCGCCAATTTCGCGGTCACGGGACTACGTAACTTGAGAACGGCAGGGCAACCCTTTCCGCCGCAAGCTAAACAGCTGGATAAATATCTACGCAGCCACGTGGCTTCTGTTTCTCTCAAGTTGCGCTCAATTCGAATCCATATTTCAATATCCTAGATTCCCGTCTCTTCTATTTCCATCGTGCAGCGAAACCACCACGTTACGTCATCAACCGAGTCTTCTTCCCATCCACACATCCATGTTCTGGAAGCGAACTGGAACCGAGGAATCTCCCTCCAACGCTCCTGGGACAGCCCCAGCCATGACTACAGACGCGTCGGCCTCTTCCTCGCCGCAACTGACACCTTTATTTTGTTTCCACCCTTCGGCGCTCCAAGGTATCACCCGCAGTCGACTCTCCTGGCAGTTATAACGACTAACACCGACAGATTTCCTCCGTGCCTCTCGACAAACGCTGGATGACTCCATCATATCCAACATCAACGCCCTCATTCTGCCCTCTTCCTCCAATCCCTTCTCCCCAGCTTCCACAGCAGCCCGCACACCTTCGCACCGGCGGCCATCTGCCTCTGCCTGCGCAGCTTTTACAGCCGACACTCTCTTCCCTGCCTGGCAAGCCCGGACCCAGGTTCTGACTTACTGTTCTTCAGTCGCCTCGTCCTCTTCGGCTAACGCCGCAGACCCTGAGCTCATCGCGCGAGAGGAAGCGGATAGGCTGGCGCGAGAAAGAGAGGTGGATGAGAGGTTGGACCCATACAGTGCTCGGTATTACCCACAAGAAACGCGGAGAGAGAGGCTGGAACGGATCGTCAAGAACGAGCGCGTCGTCGAAGGCATCGTGAGAAGAAGAACGTGGGAGGCCGTGACGGAGCGATGTCCTGGTGCTGATAGTCCGGATGGGTCGTGGGAAGAAGCAATGACAAGTTGGGAGAAGAGAAACTACGGACGCGGCTTGTAAAGCTTCCCATAAGTTAACTTCACGGCTTAGGAATTGGATCAGTCCTCGATTCTGGATGTTTGCATAGCGGATAGGCGTTTGAGGTCGTATCTCCTCTCTTGGCAACTGAAGAGGAAATTTTTTCTGTGCAACGGCGGGAAGGTGTGTCTAATAGAGTACCAACAAGGTCACAGCAGCAGGTTTGTACATCTCTGCTGGGACTTCTCAATTTGCCGTATGCGGCGATGTCAAGTCGATCGGCGTTTTCCTCCGAAACAGCATCCTTCTTGGTCCAAAGAGCTACAACTTGAAAGTGGGAAGGTGGTGGGAGGTAGGTATGGATCTTCCCCTTGCAGTACTATCGGAACTCGCTTAACTGCAATTCGGAGAGATACTGATCTATAACATGCGGCAGTTGGCTAGGTACCAAAGGTAGGTGCCTATCGCTCTTTGTTCTCATGAATAGCACGTTACCACCCAACGATTTGTCTCCTGTCTCTTCGTTGGACTCGACGGCCTTAATCCCGCTATCTAATATACATGCCCGGGATCAGAAAGAATCGAAGTGTTGCGTCTCTGAAAATCTCCAAAAGTTTCTCTGCTTCAAGATAATCTCGTGCGACGTAACAGCATCGAGCAAATAATTCGATCTCCGCGTCTCGCTCCTCGGCGATTATCAAAATCTCCGATATAATGTCTTTGTTCCTTTCTTGACGATGATAAAGCGCAAGATAAGCCGGTTGTGCCACAATCTAATTGAAAAGACTGTACTTTGTTTCCGATTGTTCCTGTCTGGCCTCTTTGTCTACTTGCAGCATGTCGAACAGTGCGCCGGTTCGACACACTTCCTCTTGTACAATTTGCTTATTTCTCTCCGGGTGCGATAATATTCCTCTCTGGTAGAGGTCCTCCAATTCCGGGCAGACAAGTTCGCCTTCCGCCCTTTCACACATTCCTAACATGGCTGGAGCCATGTCGAATGCGGACTTTGAGTCCGAATCTTCGTGTGAAGAAATCATGACCGTGACGCTTGTCGGAACTACTTCCCAAACATCTACCGAGCTCTATAAAGCACATGAAGCTTTCCGTACTTTCAAGAACAAGATACCTTACCTCTCATCATTCCTCGGAGCGACCGAAATCACGAATATCCAGCGTATCGCTGGCGGCAGTTACAATCGCATGATCGCGGCGGACATACGGAAAAAGGACCATTCGGGAAACATTGAAGCTGTATTTCGTATACCGAGGAAACCCCACAATCTTGAGGCAGTCAACTTATCTGAACAAACTTCTACTAGCACAGCAAGCACCAAAGCTCAAGATTCAAGTGATGCGGTTGTCGGACAGCCTCGGTCTCGTGGCAATATCTTTCGCGATGGCAAGAAGTCTGGCCCGGGCTTGAAACAATTATGGAAAAGAGTCAAGCGACTTCCGATGCCTCTGTGCTGCAACAAAACTACGGTGAATGTAAAAATGGTGAGCAGTCCCCTTCCTCTCGACTCCAGGATCTTGGACCAGATAGCTACCCATCAAATGCTCTCCGCGAGAGGGCTGCCAGTCCCAGAGGTCCTAGCTTACGACTCATCTTCTTCCAATGCACTGAAAACAACGTACACAGTCCTTTCTCGGGTGCCGGGCATACGATTGTATGCGCTATACAATGAGATGAGCACGGAAGAGCGTTTGAACATCGTCGACGAGGTAGTCCCCATACTTGCGCATATGAAGTCGATCCGCTTTACCTATGCCGGGCGGATATCACACAGCGAGATAAAGGACAGTTCAAGACCTCTCCAGCCCCCTGACATGGAACGACTCAACGGGGTCGAAACAATTCTTTCTTGCTTTGGCGTAGATCCTGGACAGCCAGCAACTACCGATTCAGACAGCCTCACTCAAAGTCCGAAGCCCAAACGCACGCTGATCTTCTCAGTCTTACGTGATATCATGTCGAACCAGCTCTCAGCATCCGCAGCATACCACAAAGACAGAAACCCCATGAAATACGACTCATTCTCCGAACTACTCGAAATCTTCGACGAAATGTGCACCCTCGGCTATCTCGAATTCCCAGCCATGAACGTGCTCTTCCACCCCGATCTCGAGCCTCGCAATATCCTCGTTGCTCCCTCAATTTCTGAACGTACATCCACTGGCGCACCCAAACCAACCATCTCCGCAGTCGTGGACTGGGACAACACGCTCTTCCTCCCACTAGTCTTGACGATGGAACCTCCCATCTGGCTTTGGGACCATTCTCCGCACATGAGTCTGGAGGAGTTCAATTTGCCCTACTGGATGGAGAATAATGCTGATCTCCTGCCTCCGCATTGGTATACCGATCGTGATGCGCGGATGAATACGACGTGTAAGCAGGTCAAGTCTCGGTTCGAGACGTTGTTCGTTGAGGCCATGAATGAAGTCCTGCAATCGGGGGACTTTTCGTCAATCAATTCGTCTTCAGAAGGGAGTGTGTCGGAGCCGGAAAAGGTTGAGGCAGCAGATGGCCTCCTTTTCACGAGAGAGATGTATGAGGATATGGCGTATGGGCGGGGAAGGTGGTTGAGACGGCTGTGGCGGTTTGCGAAAGATGGGTTTTATAGCCACACTGACATCTACAAGTTTGATCAGTTCAAGGAGCATTGGGAGAAGGAGAAGGATAGGTGGGCGGGAGGTGTGATTTGAAGGACAAGCATTCCTAGAGAGAAGAAGATGAGAAGATGGTGGATTGAGCGCAGGTTGGGACGCTCGCCGCATCCTGGACAGTGAGCGATTACAAAGCTCAGTTGTATATACCCACATATGTTGATACTGCAGATAGGAGTATTGAGTACTCGTCTACATTTACGGAACAAGACTGTTTCTTACATACCCCGTGAAATAACAAAGGACCTAGAATCCATCCTGCAATCACCCTCCCTTATGGACCATGCAATTCCTCATAAATCGCCTTCAACCCATTCCGGAACTCAATCGCCAATGCTCAGCATGCTCCCTGAAGAAAACCTCCGGCGCCGCCGCCGGAAACAACAGTCTAAGAATCAAATCACACCCCCTCCTCCGAATCGCGAAACTCGTGCAAAATGTAAAACAACACCGTCCCATCCTCCAGCTCCCCAATCGTCAGGTTCTTCATCGGGTACGTTGGATCACCGTATTCCAACACAAAGTCAGGTATAGGATCCGTACTGTTGAACCTGAGTCTGGCCATATGCTCGCCAATGACCTCGACCAGGCCCTCTGCGCCCTCGTACTCGGGCATGGCGTAGTGCTCAGGATGCGCCGGCAACATCCTGCCCAGCGCCAGCTCCTTCCTATCACTCTTCAACCAGCGCAAATGCGCTTGCAAGGCCTCGCCTGCAGAGATTCCTGTGACTTTGAGATCGGTGCGGCATTCGCGGAACTGGCCGTTGGAGGCGGCGATGACTTCCTTGTAGTACTTGTCGGCGGCTTCGATTTTCGAGGTCAGGAGGTCCAGCATGGTTTGGGCGTAGAGGAGGGTTTTGAGGTTTAGGAGGGCGCGGCGGGAGGCTTTGAGTTCCCAGGTGTTGATGGAGGATTCGGGGGAAAAGGCGCCGTTGGCGTGGACGGCTATACTGAAGGGGGTTGGGGGGGACATTGTGGTAATAGAGATGGAGATAGAAAGCAGAATAAAGGATTTGATTGAGGGAGAAGCTTTGGAGATGAATGATACGAATTCCAGTACCTACCTCTCTCTTTATGTTATCGTCTGTCGGCCATAATGAAATCGATGGAACATACCGTATATTGCAGCCGATCTTTCTGCCTCCTAAACGTCATGAAAAGATACTTTCAACCTACCCAAGTTCAAATGTCTCCCAAAGGATTATTTGTGCAAAGATGCAGTTGGCGGAAGGGGGCGCTTTCGGGGTTAAATGTAAATCGTCGAAGAGGTCGGCGTTAGCATTTGTCATGTGGTAGTTATCGCCGACCTTGTTCAATGTTTCTGTTCGTCCGGGTCGCTTCCACCTCATGTATTCAACGTCGCCTTCAGACATGCAGCTCAACTTCTTCTCGGAGGCCTTATTGACACGAATCCAGCCCGCGGCCTCCTCTCTGCTTTTAAAGTGTAATCAGATTTACGGTTTGAGTGCATGAATGGGAGGAATGAGTTGCCCACCTCTCTTCCTTTTCAATTGTCATCTTTCATCTCGTTTTCGCAACTTCCATCCATTTTCAAAGAGTCTTCCTAGGTATCATCCGCTGATGGATAGAATTTACACTGCGACAACAATCAGATTTATCCATTTGCCCTTTGTAGTGCCACGACAGCCTTCGTTGCCATGCTGGCATAGTAGTAATTTTCTTTTTCCCCAGATCAAGTTTCCCTGCACGGTGACGCGCTTCAGCGCGTGGCGTAGGTGGCTTGTTTCTTGTTTCGTCCCGCATCTATCAACAGCCTCATCCAGAAATTCTCCGAAGCTTCTCCATCAACATATCACCAGACAAGATGAATTCAGTCATGCCATCAGGCAAGAGCAAGGAGCAGGAGAAGCCCGAGAAGCCTGAGCAGAAGAGCGAGGGCCCATCCGATGAAGAAGTTCGACAAGAATCATCAAAGGCAGCACAGTCGGCTATAGCAGCGCAAAACAAAGCGAAAGAGCTCTCCCAGGCTGCAGCCGGAGCTGGCGATCCCGAAGAACGCCAGAAACTGCTCAATGAAGCACTTGAAAAGGAGATGGAATCCGAATCGTTCGGGAAAACTGCCAAGTACCTCACCTCAGGGAGTTTCCAAGGACTTGTTGCTGGCGGCGGCCTTGGGACGGGCACGGGAGTCGCGCTGGGGACTATCACTGGAAGTCTCGTCGGTGGACTAACGTCCCTTGCTACTGGAGGGCTGGGTGCTGGGCTCGGCGCAGGCGTCGGGGCAATGCATGGGCCATTCGTCAACATGGGCGAGCTGGCTGGTGAAGGCATAAGAAAGATCACGGGGACCATTCCTGGGTGGGAAGCGAGTGAAGAGCAGCAGAAGACCTTGGAGAAGATGATGGGGCAAGTAAACGAACAGGAACGGCCTTCTGAGGACGACCTGGCAGCATTATCGAGTGGCAACGCCCCAGATTCGGGGTCAGCTGACGGCGCCGGCCAGAAGGAAGGAGATGGAAAACAGCAGAGCCAAGGCAACACTTGGTCCTCATACGCCGCTTCCTATGCACCTTCGCTCCCAAGTTGGTCGTCGAAGGATGAAAGCAAGTCCAAGTCTGGAGAAGCAAAGCAGGCGCCCAAGCCCGAAGCATCACAACCGAGTGCTGACGGCGCGTCGTCTTATCTGCCTTCCCTTCCAAGCTGGTCATCGAAGGACGACAGCAAGCCAAAGACCGAGAAAATAGAGCAGGCACCCAACTCCGAAGAAGCAAAACAAAACGACGACGGCGCATCCTCGTATCTACCTTCACTTTGGTCCTCGAAAGAAGATGACAAGTCTAAATCGGGGAAGACCAAAACAGCTTCAAAAGAAACGGGAGGGAAAACCACGGAAGACCAGGATGTCGACATGCCGCTAGCAATAGAAGACATCGATCCAGACGTCATGGAAGTCGAGCGTTCTCAGCTCCAAGAAGATGACATGGACACCTCCGAGCCAGCGACTTCTGAGAAAAAGCCAGAGGAGCCGAAAGGCGAGGCTGCCTCTAAGGATGAGAAAAAGGATACAGAAGAAGAAAAACCTTCAGAAGAGAAACAGGGCAGCTCATGGGGTGATATGGCGTCCAGCATATACGACAAAATGCCGGAACAACCGAAAGACGACACTTCTTCCAAGGATAACAATAAGGATGCAAAAGAAAGGCCTCCTCCACAGACCTCAAAAAGTTTTAGGTCGCAGAACAATCAAGAGGAACCTTCAGAAGAAGCCCAGCAGAGCAGCACATGGGGAGACATGGCGTCCAGTTTATACGGAAAAGCACAAGAAGAACCGAAACTCGGGGCCGCTTCCAAGGACGACAAAAACAACACAGAAGAAAGGCCCCGTCCACAAACCTCGAAAAGCTCGAGCTCGCGGACCAAACAAGAGAAACCTTCAGAAGGCCAGCAGAGCAGCTCATGGGGAGACATGGCGTCTAATCTGTATGACAAAATGCCAGAACAGCCCAAAGGCGAGGCTACTTCCAAGGAATACCAGAAAGATGCAAAGGAAAGGCCGCCTCCACGACCCTTGAGAAGCACCTGGTCCCAGACGAATCGTGATAAGTCTTCACAGGGCGATCAGGGTGGCAGCACGTCCATGTGGGATACGGCGTCCAATATGTATGAAAAGGTGCCAGAAGACCTACCATCCAAGATGTCCAATTCGCAGCTCTCCAAGCCCCCCGATCCGCCAGCGCCGAAGGAGAAACCAGAGGCCGAACCAGAAGAATGGTCGAAAGAAGAGCCAAAGGCCAAATCCAAAGGAAAGCCGCAATCTCGACCACCACCACGGCAGCAACCATCCAGTTCCTCATCAACCGCAAAACAACAGTCTCGCCCCCCATCACGGCAACAACCGTCAAGATCGGCTACAAACACAAAACAAGAGCCTCGTCCGCAACCGCAGCAACAATCATCAACCTCATCTTCAAAAGCAAAGCAAGAGTCCCGTCCGCCACCTCGGCAACAACAATCAAGCTCCTCAACAACCACCACCCAACAATCCCGTCCCCAAACCGCAGACCCGGCAAAGCGACTCCCCCGTAAAATATCCCGAAGCACTCAATCCACTCCCTCCCACTCACCCGTCCCAGCAAAGAAGAAACCGCGGAAACTCTCAAGCGACGTCGGCGACTCTGCTTCTTCGACAAAGTCCACTGAGCCCGTGAAGAGGAAACCTGCGAAGCTTGCGGCGAGGGGGAAGCCGGCGTCGACCGCGACTTCGCAACCGAGTGCTTCGGTGGCGTCGGGGAAGAAGCCGAAGAAGTTGGAGATTAGGAAATGAGGGTTTATATGGTGATATCCCGTAAAACGCGATATGAACTCGAAATATCTATTATTACTTTTATGATAACTTTTATGCTATATACAAGGCCGACTTCTATCTGACCGAAAGCGAGTGGATCATGTATTCATGATCATCGTCATACTATGCACACATCCCTTAGGCACCTACTCACCTCTCACGCAACCGACAGCGTAGCCCCCTTCTCCTGCTCGACAAACTCCATAAACCCGCTCAACGCCTCCGTCTCCTCGGCACTCAACGGCGTCCTCAAAAACACCCCCGGCTTCCCATACGGCGCATCCACCGTGACATTCGAGCCGCCATAAAACGTCTCGCCGCTCCATACATGCGTATACACATACCCCGGTCCGATATCCGGGAGATAGACATCGAGCGTCTGCTCCGCGGGATCGTAGACAGGCGCCACGAGCATCGCACCGCCGAAAAAGTAAGATTCATCGATGATCTTGCTGGCCGCTACGTCGCCGCCCGCGTAGACGATCGGATGTCGTACCAATGGCCACCCCTTCTCTTGATACTCTTGGATGGCCATCTTCCGGTACGGTTTCAAGACGGCGTACATGCGCGCGTTATACGTATGATACAGATACGTCGTCTCATTCGAGTACACCTGCGTATTCACCGAGGGAATATTGCCCTCGTGCGTGCGGAAGGTCGCAGCGGACAGGGCAGCCATCTCGCCCCAGCGACCCAGAAGAGGGGGCGTGCGCGTGATGTTGAAGGTTGGCGCGAGCGTGTTCGTATACCCACCGACGTCCGAGTGCGCTTGCCCGAAGCCCGAGACACCGACGTGGATCGAGGAGCTGATGACGGCACGCATGCCGTCGAGACGGCTGAAATTGATGTCCTGGTCGCCGACCCAGAAGAGGTTCGTATGGGCTGCCGAGAAGGTGTTGGCCGAGCGGTGGAAGCCGATGGAGTCGTCGCCGAGGCCGAGTTCTTCGGTGACTTCGCGCAAGAGACGGGCCCAGGCGCCTGGATACTCGTTGTGGAATTCGCGGGGGGTGATGCCTTGGCCATTTGTCAGGGCGACGGAGGAGTCGACGGCGAGGTATTCGCCAAAGTCTTGCATCATGCCTTTGATGGGGACGGAGTAGAACTGAGTCTTGATTAGGTCTTTGAACCAGGCGACGGTGGTGGTGTTTGAGATGTCGAGGAGACCGGCGTCGATGCCGGGGCCGCTGGTGATGGTCCAGGTTGATCCGTCGTTTGCGGTGGCGTTTTGCACGAAGCGGCCGGATTCTGTGGCTTCGAGGAAGAAGTTGCGGTTGAAGCCTGTGGGCTTGTTGGTCACGTTGGCCAAGAAAGTATTAACGTAGCTCATGGTGCGGACTTGGTAGGTGTCGAGGAGGTGTGGGACCCAGTCGGCCCAGGTGGGATACAATGTCATATCGGGCTCCCAATTCCACCACAGACGGCTGAGGGAGATGTTGTACATGCCGGCTTGGAGACGCGTTCCAGACCAGTCCTGGAGCCATACGCCGACGAGGGGCATGCCGTAGTGCAGAGAAGTCTGGATGATCCTTTCAACCTTTTCTTGACCTCCTTGGATTCCGAGGACGGCGCCGTCGAAGGCCCAGTCTGGGAGAGCTGGTTGACGTCCCGAGACTTGGGTCAGAGAGGTGATGGCGTCGAGCATCGCATCTTTGCATCCGACGGTGCCTGACATGGTACTGCCTTCATACATGACTTCGATGACTGTCGTAGATGTATCGGATTTGTCGCCAGCTGCAATTTCTCCACTGAGTTCGGTTTCGGCCGTATCCGTAAATGGATCAGTCTTTCCGCTCGCAAGGTCAAAGAGGGCGTAGTTCCAGCCATTGAGAACAAAGTATCTTCCAATGGACGTGGCGTACGAAGCGATTGCGGTGTATGAAGTCAGGGCCGAACCTCCAGCGAAGGTGCCAGAGATGGAGCGGTTTGAGTTCAGATAAGAAGTTACAGGCTCTTCGCCGCGGCCAACTCCACCCTCCCGAGTCCAGAATGGAATGCGATATCCTAATACCCAGTTAGTTACCATTTTGTTATGTGATGCGACTTCTGTTTCAACGCACCTCTGAGATTGCCAATGCCCGCTTGCTCTCCAAGGCCGAAGAAGGCTTCTTCTTTTGGCGATTCAAAGGCCAGGTAGATGTTGTCCACATTACCTCCAATGATGGTCGCGTCGAAGACGAGGCCCTCTCCGTCCTTTGAACTTGAAGAGAAGCTGATGGACCAAGACAGGGCTGAGCACGCGCCATCCGCAAAGTTCCCGTCGATGACAAGGAGTTCCGGAGCAGTCCTATATGCTTGCATCTGTGGCGACTTGCACGGCGCTGAGATATTATCTGATCGGATCTCGAAGTTGCCCGATGAGTCAGTCTGGTTTGCCAGTCCAGACGAGGCTGAGATGAAGGCTCGCTCGGTGGAGGCTGGGACGTCAACACTGGAACATGCAAGGGGAGTGCGTGCATCAACTTACTGGTCCATACATCTTGGCCTTTGCTGTTCGATATGGAAAAGGAAGAGCCCAAGACATCTACTTTGCCCTTGTAGGAGCCGAAGGAGCACTCCTGTCCGTCAGACGGCCCGTGACCGGCATTCTTGTGGGGAAACGGGAAGCCTGGGCCTCCATTGCCATATGCATGATGGTTAAAAGCCCAGCTTGTTCCCTCGAAAAGTGAAAGCAATATCAAGGTAGACACGCGCATCTTGTCAGCAAGCAGAATTGTTCAGGAACGCAACCTGGGGAGCTACGAATTTGGGGAGAATTTTCATCTTCTTATAATCACACAACAATCAAGCAATACTCAATTGGTCGTGGTGTTTTCACAGTTGAAATGGAGCTAGCCATGGCCTTTGAGCGTGCTAGAAGTCTTTCGAGTCGACTATTTGACTTAACAATCCGTCCTCCAAGACTTATCTTGAGGACGGCCATGAGGTGTGTGAGAGAAGAGTCGGAGAACGATCCGTGATGACGGGCGCCCGCAGTGACTAGGTGGAGCTAGAGGAAGAGGTACCTGGGGGCCCCGCAAATGCGGAATAATGACGGCCATGGTTCCAGAGCTACGGGCACTGACGCTGAGCGGGATGTAGGTTTAGCTCGTGGTGGGGATCTGGGGACAATGGGGAGCGAGGGGAAGAACCTTGGAAGACTCATGTTATAGTCACGTGATGCCATCAAGCGAGGTATCTTTAGTCATGCTCCGCTGTCGGACCGACGACAACCCCAACCTCCACTCCAGCCGCGGAGGCAACGGTGCCGAAGTCCCGGGGCAGACTTCAGGCTAGGTAAGACTCTGAGAGCTGTCCCTGTCCCTGTCCCTGTCCCCATCGCTCCCCTTGTTCCCCTCAATTTACGGCGCTGTCTCGTTGTCTCGTTGTCTCGCTGAGGAGGCTCCATGGCTACGTCCAACGGCCGACCATGTCACAGCATGCCAGCCAAGCATGCTACTCGCTCGTTCGTTGCGTCGCAGAGATCGACCATGTCACGTCCCCAGGAACCAAACAATCCTTCGCGCGGGGTTGTTGGGCCATTCGGAGCCATTCTGAAGGCCACTGCAGCATTGATCCCCCAGCCTCCAAGCTCCCAAGCTGTCGAAGCTGTCGAAAGCTCATGGAAGTATGCAAGCTTCGTGGCTGCACGCCTGCCGTCATGGCATCTTCCCCGGAGAACTGTCCTGGGCTCAATCTCGCAGGCTGACTCGGCCATCCCAGGCACGAACTGACGCATGACGTTCAAGAAGCGCATCATGCGGAGCAATATCGACGTGCACCGCCGCATTTGATCGTGTTGTGGTACTTGACAATGTCATTTCTCCATCTTTTAACCCGGACCCCAGCTCCCTTACCTTTTCCTTTCTCTCTCGTCTGCTGTTTTAATAAACACTGTCGTTTGTGTGCTGCGTGGAATTCTGTCCAAACCATGCGTCTTTCAACCACTTTCGTAGCGTCTCTGGTGGTCGCTCTGGTTTCTGCCCAGGGTAACGGCAGCTACGCGGTGAAAACACCGCCTCTAACTACGCCGTGGACCGACGAGGTTGGAACAAACCCTTGGCCGGAATACCCCCGCCCACTCATGGAAAGAGCTAATTGGCAAAATCTCAATGGCATTTGGAGGTACGAAAATGCCTCCGGTCTCGGCGCCGTATCTAGTCCTCCGTTCAACCAGACCCTATCTCAGGAGGTTCTGATACCGTCATGCCTTGAGAGCGGGCTCTCCGGTAAATGATTGCTATCCCATCGCCTGACGCTCAGTTGCTGACTCGATTAAGGAATCCAAGCAACTGGTGCTATTGCATCCTGGTTTTCAACTTCCTTCACTGTTCCGTCATCCTGGATTGGACAGCATGTGCTGTTGAATTTTGGGGCTGTTGATTACGAAGCCACGGTTTTTGTGAATGGCCGAAATGCTACATTTCACCGAGGAGGATTCTTCGAGTTTACCGTGGACATAACCAACCTTCTGAAAAATGGAACGAACGACCTGTATGTTGTCAAAACATGTCATGTGATCAGGTACTGATATCCCAGCTTGGTATTTGTACACGATCCAACAGATAGCGAAGGTGTTGTTATCCCAGTTGGCAAGCAGACCTTGAATCCATCGCACATCTTCTATATCCCCTGCAGTGGAATATGGCAGAGTGTCTGGATAGAATCCGCGCCAGCCAACTACATCACAGACTTGGTTTTGAGCGCGGGCATGGACGGCGAGGGTAGGTTGCGCAACTGTTCAGTGTGGAATCTGTTAACGCAATGCCCTTCCCAGTCAATGTTACCGTACAGACCTCAGGCACCGCAGCATCCCCAGTCGAGATTACAGTTCTTGAGCGCGGTTCCAATGTTCCAGTTGGGTCTGGCAGTGGAACTTCTAATGTCGCCTTCCAGTTCGCAGTGGATTCTCCAAAACTGTGGAGTCCAGCATCTCCCAACTTGTATGATGTCACCGTGAGAGTCGGATCCGACACCATCAAGAGCTACACAGGATTCCGCACATTCTCCAAAGGTCCTGTCGATGGCATTGAGCGACCCTTGGTCAATGGTGAATTCACCTTCATGTTCGGCACCTTGGACCAGGGCTACTGGCCGGACGGAATATACACTCCTCCCAACCGTGAGGCCATGGAGTATGATTTGCATGTTTTGAAAGACTTGGGCTTCAACATGGTCCGAAAACACGTAAGTAGCAATATGCCGTGATCTTTATATGAACCGCCTTCTAAGCACACTTCTCGATGTAGATCAAAGTTGAGCCTGCTTTGTTTTACAATGCATGTGACGAGATGGGCCTTTTGGTCATCCAGGACATGCCTGCCCTGCCATCATCGCGGAAACCCGATGCTGCGCAGCAAGATGAGTTTGAAAGACAGCTCCAAATTCTTATCAAGCAGCACAGGAGCTACCCCAGTATCATTGCATGGGTAAGCCTGCTTCGTCTATCATCTATTCGATCACCCTCTGATTCGTACCTGCAGGTGATCTACAACGAAGCCTGGGGTCAGATAACGGACACGTACTATCCCGAATTCGCTCTTACAGATCTTGTGCGGTCTCTAGATCCGACGCGACTGATCGACGCCACCAGTGGTTGGGCAGACCACGGCGCCGGAGATTTTAGCGTAAGTATTATATTGGAAACCACAATCGCGACTCTGCTAAAGGCCGCTCAGGACAACCACCACTATGCCAATCCACAATGTGGCACTCCATTCTATTCCCTCGCGTCGAGCCCCTTTGATGAATCGCGTATCGGTTTCCAAGGCGAATTCGGCGGCATCGGCCACAACGTCTCCATCGAGAACCTGTGGGGCGTCCAAGCAGCGATCAACACCATCAATCAAACCTACGAAATCGACGAGAACCTCGAAGCTTGGAACTACCGCGGCCACGTTCTTTTGGAGGAACTTCGCCAGCAAGTTGAAAGGTTCTCTTGCTGTGGCGCCGTGTGGACGCAGACGACCGATGTCGAAGGTGAAGTCAATGGTCTTGTCACGTATGATCGGCGAATCAACAGGACGGATCCAGTTCAGTGGAAAGCTGATATTCAGGCGTTATACGATGCGGCTGCTTCGAGGTCGAATGCGACTGCGAGGCTGTTTTAAGCTGGGGGTTCACTAACGAATAGCATTGGATTTAATCAAAAAGTTCTTCATTATCAATTTGACTTGGAAGTCGGACAGCATTACGACAACGGCGATTCTCAGAACCCAATGGGTCGACTATGACTGAATTGGTCGAGATTGTGTCATGTCATATGATCCAGCAGAATGCCACCGGACGACAGCCATATTGAGAGCGATCTACATTTCTCGTCCGCACCAAAATACCTCCTCTTCTTCATCGAACCCATCGTTGAACCAGCTGTTGAGCTATAACGTGTCAGTACATTTTGGGTCTTAATCCAATGGCTTTAACTGGTCGCTAGGGGAGCATACCACGCTGGCCGCCTTGTCACCTGACGAACTTTCTACGTCGGTTCAGGAAGAGGGTTTATCTTGGCGAGGTGCGGTGTCTCCACCAAGCATTTTGATGTACATTCCACTGATTGAGGTAAGTCCAGGACTGGTACTATTAGTTGGATGGATGACTTGCAGATGAGCAACCATGGTGCTTAACCGTACACTTGTAGTCTGTCTGTTCTTCAGTTGATGTAGGGATCCGACGAGTTGTGATTTGCTTCAAGTTATCATCGTCTTGTCCGTGATATTTGAACCTACTTAGCCTTCTCAAGTTATCGCATATTCAGCCTGGTCTATCTTCGGAATCCCAGCCTTGCTCACCGGTTCTGATATCGATATATCTTTCTGCCTTCTAAGGACTGCAGAACTGTCGCCTCACTTACAAGGCAACTTTAGTGACGAGGCGAAACACACAAGCTGTCCGAACCAGGCCAGTTACGCCTACTTGCCGCCATTAGCTTACGTTGAATTACCCCGACACGGCTCTTTGGCACACACCGTGCAGCTCTAAAACTCTTTGCATGTCCAGCATGGTATGTGTTTGGTTTAAAATAATGTACACGAAAGCTAACCATCACGCATACTATCATGTGCCTCGTCCAGGCGTAACGCGAGGCTGTCGGATAAATTTCCACCTCTCGCACGTCTCGACCTTCGAAGACCATGCGCTTACATACCACCCATACCAGACATACCAGCCATACCAGTGGCGGCACCAGCAGCGGCACCCGTAGCACCCCCAGGCCAGACAGACGGTCCGGGAACCTTGTAGGTGGTTCCGGTCTGCTCCTTGTAGTTCTTGAGGACTGGGTCTAGAGAATGAGATGTCAGCAGATTGTTCTTGTAAGTCGATGACGGGGTTCAACACTTACCGCCAACCTTGTAGATACCGGGGAAAGTACCACGGACCTCAGGACCAGGGACGGCAGTGCCGGCGCCCGTGACCTTCAAGTTGGCGCAGTTGACGTAGAACTCGGCGTCACGTGCGAGGTTCTATATTATAGTTAGTACTCTCTTCTTACTTTCTCGGATCGTTAGGTGGGTGGCTTACAATGGTCTCATGACGGATCAAGTAGTTGCCCGGCTTCAAGCTCTCGGGGATCTTGGTCGTCAAACTATTGCCCTGCGCCTTCATGATGGAGCCGGTAGCCCACTTTCCATTCCTGGGCGTGCCGGCGGTCAAGCCCGCCTCCCAGATCTTGAACCACTTGGCCGAATTGACGTCGGTCATCTCGGCGCAGTCGCCGGGGCACTCGGTCATGTAGACGGTCATGGGACCGCTGTTGTGCGGCCAGTTGCTCCAGAAAGCGGTGATTTCGCCACCGGCTTTGATGGGCGCGGTGAGCGGGGCGGGCGTGCCGTAGATGCCGCAGGCGACGTTCTTGGAGGTCGCTTGGCGGACGGGGTCGTAGGTCAGCCATTCGCGCTGGATGGTCTTCTTGCCGTCGGGTTCGCCGAGGCCACGTGCTTTGATCGTGCCTGGGCCGCTGGAGGAAGACAAGAGAGTCAACACTGAAGGGGAACTAATGATCGTATGGTGTATGTATGACAAAACTTACGGGTCGTGGGCCTCGAATGGTACGCCATCGACGGTGTACCTCTTGACACCACCATGGGCCGAAACCACAGCTCCGAGAGCAGCGATGAGGATAGCAGACTTCATGATTGCTTTGTTACAAAAAGGAACGAAAGTCCTGAAAGAGTAAAAAAGTCTTGGAAAAGAAAGCTTGTCAAAAACCTTAAAAATGAGCGACGCAGAGAGGCTTCTCTTTCTTTGAGTTAACCAGTGCGAACTCTTCAACCATCCCCCCCAAAGCTACTTAAGTATGGACCTGGGCGGCTGGAGGCGGATCTGGGGCACGGAAAATTACACGTCCTTCGCTGCGCTGCCATTCGCGGAGAATTCGAGGACAGAGAGATCGGTGCTGGGAGCGGTTTGGGGTATATTAACAGTTGCGGGCCTACGAACACGACAACACAAGAGGATCGCGATGATCCCTTCGTCTCGAGGGAACGAGGCGCCAAGTAGATTGTAGGTCATATACTGATCCTCGAAAGCGACGCAGCCCTATCGGAGCTTGTGGAGGATGAGCAGGTTGCGTGTTCGTCTTCTCGGTGGCCTCTTATCGACATATCGTTTGGTCAGTTCCCTTTGATCTCCGTTGTTGCTCCGCTCTGTCTTCGGGATTTCCGTACACGTCTTGTTCAGCAGGAAGAAAGGCATGTAGCCTAAGCTGCTATGCTGTTTGGAGCCTCTATTCTTTGACAAGAGTCAGTGTCGTGGAGTCTACTTTCCAACTTCCCGGACTAGGTATTGAAGACATCACTAACCTGAAGCTGACAGATATCCTTGAACTAACTACAGATTCTCAAACGGCGAAGATGCCACAACGCAGATATCTCCATGGGACGACAACATCCGCTCCACTGCAACCAGACCAGGCAGGTCACGTGCACTCAGCCACCTTCCTTCCTTCCTTTCACAACTTGTCCCTAAGCATCGTCCAATTCAAAGCTTGTCAATCCATGAATTTCTCTTGCCAGCTCACAAATACAATTTGTACGCCAAAGCATGGAAACACTGGTTTTGCTTGCAAGCTCATCCATCATCCGATTTGATCACGTGGAGAACACTTCAACGACAACATCACAACAAAACACCATATCATCAACACCATCAGTTCCTGACAACCCAAAATCTCTCACAGCAAGTCTACATGACTCCCTGTACTTTTTCCCTCTTCCTCTGCGACTTCCAAAAATGTCCCGCACGCGCAAAAAAAAATCTGGTCTTTCCGCGCGAACCAGGTCTCGAACAGCAGGTTGCAAAAAGAGTTCTGCCACCAGGAAGGGGCGTAATCTCTACTATGAAGATGTTAGCGAATGTTCTCATACCAATGTGCTAAAGCGGTAAACTGGGGACGTACTTGCTAGATCAGTGAGTTGGGGGGAATATAACTGGGTGAGTCGAGTGATGGGGCAGCTTCTTTTCTTGGGTAGGTGTGGTGGGCTGTTTATCAGCCGCGTGCAAGCCGCATGTCGCCAGTGGTCGGACTATGGGTGGAGAGATGTAAGAGGGCTTCGGTGAGGCACATATTGCCGAAACCAACTGGGACCAATTGACATGACGTGCAGGTGGGCACCAAAGACTTTCAAAGCGGAGCTGCCGCTGGTCTGTCTGGATTGAAATTTAGCAAATGGTCAGTCAAGAAAGGAATTCTAAAAGAGAAGCAGAACGACACAGATGTTTATTGCGCAACAGCCTGTGGCGTCTACCTACAACGCCAACACCTTCCCTATGTATCAGTTTACCCATAGCACCAGAGCCTCAACATTAAAGGCTATTAATCAAAACACCGCCATCCGTCCCAGATCCCAACTCCCCGACTTACGAACCCACCTACGCCCTAATACAAGGATAGTAGCAAGTAACACTCTGCTCATCATAATCCTCATCCCCGAAAACATCCGGAATATTACAGTAACCACCAGGCTGCAACACATTCGGGAAGTCCTTCGTATCCTTTTGCATGTCCAAGCTCGTCCCCAATGTAGCACTGTTGGACCACCACTCGCGATAATCCGCCGTCCCCGGATCTGGGCCGTAATTGATGGTAAACGGCGTCCCCTTGGTTCCTTTCCCACCCATCTGCTCCCGGCGGGTGATGGTGACTTCCTTCAAGCCGTCGGCGCCGGGGACGATGAGTTGGTCGTTGTCGCGCAATTGGCCGGACGCGGTGCCGATTTGCTTGTTCGCGACGTCGTAGACGGTGGCGGCGTATTGGTCGTAGTCATCGGTGGCGAGGTGCGTACGCTTGACGTCGACGTGACACTGTTCGATGTCGCGGTCCACGGCGGCGAGTGCGTAGCGGTTGTCGTTGTCGTACTGGTAGGGGAAGTGCTGCAGACCGTGCATGCCGGTCATTTTTGTCATGTAGAATTCGTTGGGAGCGAAGCCGCGGTCTGGGTTTGGGTTGCCCGGGTGTTTGCAGTAGTGGACTTGGCTGGAGGGCTGGGTGTGAGTATTGGGAGGGGAGGTGGGACGGATCGATGGGCGTTGCGGTTTGCTACTACTTACCTCAAGCCATTTTCGCTCAAGCCGTCGTAGTTGAACTCGACTTTGTAGGTATCTCCTGCTTGGAGGCGTCCTGCACAAGCCGGATCCCGACCCTTGCGGCCTGTTCCAGTGTCCTCGATGAACTGCTTCAGTTGATTCCCAGCAGCTGCAGCAGCAGCGTCAGTAACTATTCAGGTGATTCAACCCTTCTTGCCAGACTTACCGCTGTTCTGCTTCGCGTTGATACAGCTCAGCATGTTTCGAGGCTTTCCTTGAACATCCGCAAAAGGTGGCTGTTTCATCCCGGCCATTGGGAATTCATCGCAGTTGTACTCTTGTTTTTGGGGGTCCGATTCAAACTCTCGAACGTCGTGCATTCTATTCCATATGCTTTAGCGAGACTTTCTTTCTACAAAGAGGAAGAACGGGGGCATTGCCACGACACTTACCTCTGGCTGAAGGGCATCAAGTTACAAACACTGCCCGAAGCAGTCTGACATCCAGACTGCTCCCTGTTGAAGGCATTGTTGTCATCCGGGTCATGTTCCGCCGTGTAGCTTCCTCCATTCACGAGATTGACGTAGTAGCAGGCGTTGTTGCAAGCTTCTTGTGCAGGCTCGAATCGGTCGTTGGATCCATCTTCCTTGGGCAGGCCACCGCAGTAGAATGTCCATGTTCCGCAGTCTCGGCTCCTCTTGACCAGAGTGTCTCGAGCGTGGTGTCGAGTGCCTTCACCATATACGCCATGAGAAGATACGATGAATGAACAGATGCCGAGGAAAGAGATGGTTTTTGAGAGAGCCATGATGGAGGCAAGAAAAAAGGGCGAAAAATGAAAGTACAAATCTTCAAGAATTGCAAGGAAACCAGAGAACGAGGGGAGTGGAGTAGGGAAATAAAATTCCCATCATGATCACGATGCCCTTTTGTATGGTCAACTTGGAGCAGTTGTATCAAACTGGCTTTTTCCAAGGCCAACAGTAGCCATTCCGATCCAGCGCCATGGTTGGTTTCACAGCGTGGAGGCTGAAGAGTATTTTAGTCACAGACAATCTGATGGCCAAAGGGAGTTTCACTCAGAAGCCCACCTAAGTTCGGGTGGAAGGATAGAGTGAAAAGTTGCATGAATGAGGAACCGCAAAGGATCGTGGGCTGGGGTATACATTTCTAGAAGTACGAGAATAGATGTTTCATATCATTGCGCAACTTATAATAGTAAAGCAGTTTAGCAGTACAAAGCGGGATGTAGGAGAAGCCAGGTTGATGGACGCTTGAGACATGGTTAGTGGTTCCAATCTGTGGGGTTGAGGCAGGACTGCCATCGTGAGACTTCAGGATCCGAAGGCACCATGCAAGGATGAAGAACGCTCAAGGATATCCAATGCTTGGACTGATATTTACGATCTCAGTTGGTGGTTTTCAGATCCGTAGAGATCTAGCTGTTGTGTTGGTGGGCTTTCTCTGCCAGTCCCCTCAAGGCGACGTGGACATGCCAGATGTCGCCAAGCTTCGGCACGTGACCAGTCTTTTGCTTCAAGATGATTAAGACAGCCCACCCATCTATCTCATCATACACGCGCAAATTTGATCATTTAAGCTTGGTAGGCTGCGGCTCAGGGGGTTACAGATGCGGAGCTTCAGCTCAGCTTTTCGTAGTGCGGGGCACGGTAGGATTAGCTAAGCTGAAGCCCTGGCTCTGTAAGCCCTTGGTCCGACTAGCAAAACTGTATTGAATACTGTAGAGCATGAGGTTTATATACAAGTGAATGTTGTAGAAAGAGGTGCAGAAAGCAATTGCTTTGGGTGGATGGGAAAACGAATTGCGGCTCAAATGATGGAGAGTCGAGTAGTTGGTTAGATGATGTTGTTGTTGTAATCTCGACCTTGTCGAGGATTCAACTAGTGGCTGGGAGCACGTGACCTCCTATAGACACAACCATATTAAGAGGCACACCAGTTTCTTGCGCTAATTTACGATCGCTGATTTTTCGATTGGGATCTTGGTATGCCCGAATGGCAAATTTGAGGTCAGATGTAGAGTAGGCAGGCATTTCATTAAGATTCGCTGTTTTGGTGGTGTTGTGGTGGATGGAAGTGATTGTGAGGTTTTGGTGTTGAGGTGTGCCAAAGGTGGGGTGTGCCAAATGTGGGTGGGCTGCCTTATATGGGAATGATAGCATACTACAACGACTACACCAGTGCGTGTCAAGGAGAAATGCTAATATTATACAAATGAAACGGGCCCTCCAGCAGGCCAATTAGTATTAAATGTAACGGAAGCTGTTGCCCCGAGAAAGGGCTAGCAATCAGCCAGGGAGTAACTGCTGTAGATTCTCCACCCCAGCGGAGCATTCTCCCTGTTTTTATATCCATCACACAACCTCCCGCCACGTTGTACCCTTGTTCTCTCTCACCTTCAGAGTGTACTTGTTGCTGTCCATCCTATGTCGCACAGTCCAATGCATATGGGGCTCCATTTCACGAATAGCACGATGGCGTCCCAAGTTCATCCTCACTCTCTTCTCCCAACGCTCGCCGTCACTAGACCTGACGCGGATCTTGACAGGCCAGATTTCCAGAATCCACCAGCCTTTGGCATCGACGAGTTGGTCGTTCACTCTCTGCAACGAGTCGAAGTGGTCCTCGGTGGATTCCGCAGGGAGGATGTACTGCAAGTCCTCGGCCGTCGGCGCGTCTTTGATGACGTCGTTTTCTTCACCGATGGGTAGGAACGTCGAGCGCCGCTGTAGAGGCGCGAGGGTTTTCTTTTCGTACTTTTCAACGAGCGCTGGGGGAGGTCCGACAGAAGGCTTCGATGGAGACTTGAATTCTGGCCACAGGGTGTCCACGTCCAGCCCCTGCTCGGCCAGACGCGAGGTATCGAACAGAATACCGGTATCGCATTCGAAGCACTGTCGTAGCATCCAGCGGAGAGGGATACGCGACAGCATGTGGCGATCCTCATTCTTGCAAGCTCCACCACCAACATCCGCATGCGCACCCATGAACCATACCTCCAAAGCGTCGGTTTTGAATTGCTGGTGACGTCTGGTTGCTTTGTCTTGTTCGTTGAACTTTTCTTCAAGGCTTTCTTGCTTATCGCTCCTGCTGTCGCTGAAATCAATAGTCTGTGTCTCTGCAGACGTATCGATTGATTGTGCAGTCTTTGGTTGCGGTTTCGAGCCAAAGCCGAGTATTCCAGTTCGTTTAACTTTGCCCATGGGTGTCTTGTCGACAGTGCCACGGCGCTTGAGTTCAGGATTGACGTCTGGGTTTTCATGCTGCCACTGGCAGACTTTGAATTTGGAGCGATGTTCGTCGAGAGCCATGGCGTGTCGGAAATACTGGATGGAGTTTGTGGGAGATTTGCTGAAAGGCAGCTTTCGAGGGATGAAGCCGACGCTGGCGACACAATCCCAAAGCCCGACGAAGTAGACATTGACGTCGGTGCAGAAGGTCTTTTTGAACTCGCCGCTCATCTTCCACCCTTCCTCAGAGTCGTCCTTGAAGAAGTCGTAGGCAAAGTTGATTTGCGATCCGTTGCTCGCGGGCAGCAGACCAACCTTGTGCAGCATTCCAGCAAGGCAGCGGATGGTATAGGCACCTCGCGAGAAGCCAAGCAAGCAGATTTTGTCACCGTCGCGATAATTCTGCATCAGGTACTTGTACGCATCCTTGACGTGAATTCCTGGCATGGGTGTTAGTGTCATGAATGCAGACTGCCCCTTATTTTCTATTTCACCTACCAAGTCCACTCCCCACTGCCATGTCCAGGGCGGCGCCAATTCCATTTTTCAGACCTCCCTTGTCATAAGTGCCAATCCCAGATTGGTAATAGGTCACCTGCTCGTCCAGAGAGTGCTTCTTGAGGCATGAAACAAAGTTGACAATGTTGCTGTTGTCGCTGTCGAAGCGGTCGCCGGTTCCATCAAGGCAGATGATGATAGTTCGGGGGTGGTGCTTCTCTTCCCTGGAGTTTTTGAGGGCCCGTATGGTCTTTGGCAGTCTGATAGGCTCTTCCGTGGTATGAGCTGGGGGTTCAGGGTGCTGACTGAACTCTGGTGTTTGGATGGGGTAGGAGTTGCGCTGGTTTATTTCTTTCTCTTCCATTATGCGAGACTTCCGGGGTGAAAAGTTTGACAAGGAGTGACTTGGTGCAATTGGAAGGCAGAATTAGGAATTTAGGATGGGTGAAGAAGCAGTTCATGAGTCGAGCATAGGCCGTGACGACGCCCAATACGATCGAGGCTCAACCCGCGTCAAGTTTGGCCGGGAGATGAGCACAAAATCTGAATGACGATGGGCAAAAGAACAAAAGGAAATTGCCGGTCCGGTGCAGCTTCCCCATGGCGACGGCGTGCAAGATCATACCTAGACGATCCCAAATCCCAATGAGGGGCGCTGAGGGCGGTTAGTTGGTAAAGGTGTCACAGAAAATTTGATGGTTTGTTCGGTCTCTTGACCCGCAGCCTCTTTGGGCACTGCGGGGCCTCGCGGTAGCACTTGTACAAGAAGTGATAGTCGGCCTCAGCCAGCCACAGCTGCGCGAGGTGGTTTGGTTCGCGAGAGACATCTGGTCGGCTTGCAGAGCTTGCAGAGCTTGCAAAGCTGTAGTCTTGCAGACAGCTGCTGAGCTGCGTCGTAGCATCACCGTTCGCTGCACCTGTGCACCAACCAAGGCGGTGACAGCTTGTTGAACTCGCACTACTAGCTAGCTGATTACCGCAGCTGTGATTGGACGGTGGATTTAAACGAATTGAGAAGGGGCTTGGAGATCGTCGGTGGGGGTTTCCAAGCTGGAGCTCGCCCCCTGCCAACGGATCGGCCCGTCCAATCTTTTGAGGTGTCGGCTCGTCTCGGCGTAGTGTGGGGCTATCACCCTGTCACGGGTTTGTCAACTGTCAGTGGATCCTCCCATCTGCGAGCTGCGCTGTACTCGTCCCGAATTGTGTTTCCCAGCGCGACTTCTTTCTGCATCTTTTTCTTGTCTGCACCACCAACATTTCCATTGTGACGACAAACATTGAGCATAAGTACTAATGGTGGTGTGTGACAATTGCCCCCGCATCTGCCCTTCCCGCTGGATCATGGCTTCATCAGAATCACCCATGGGCCATGGCTTTCTTATTTTTTCTGTGCGATCTCGATGAGGCGCTGTCCGTCCATCGTACCATCTGCACGCCTCCCCAAAGTGGCTTCACCTCGCTTCATCGGGCCCGAGCTCTGCATCAAAGTGTGAAAGAACCACCACAGATGATGCAACACCCTGAAGAAGCCCAGTGGAGACGTGCAAGTGGCTGGCTGCAAGTCCTCCGCACCAACCTGAACCTCTGTAGACTGTAGCTCTGAGCTCGTATCGCCATCGAGCAGGAGCTTGCACAGCTCGAGCTCCGCGCTTTCCTTCTGTGTCTCCTCCGTAGCTCCTTCCACAAGCGACGCTTTCTGTAACCTCAACTATCGCCCATCTTTCAACCTATTCCTTCAAATCCTCCCTCATCCCTCAATCCCCCTCCTCTGGCACTGTGAACCTCTCCCCAAGTCCACCGTCGCCATGCCAGGCCAATTGAAGTCTTTCATCACCACCATCAAGAGGCGGCCGTCCAAGGCAGCTGATGGCAGGTCCAATACCGTCGCAGCAGCATCCGTGGGAGCCACCACCACCGAGAAGACGAGCCTTCTGTACGATGTGACCCATATGGGCCTGAAGAACGCCCACAACATCGCCCATGCTCTCCCAGCTCTGGCCTCCGGAGCGCCTATGAATGACAAGGACCTCCTGCTCGAAAATGGCGTCTCCATGCTCCAGGGATTCCCATTGAACAGCTCCCTCAGCGAGTCTATTTCCGATGGCTTCATCTCCATGCTGTGGTCAGATCTGCCCCATCCCGCACCCACATTGGCTGGCCCAACCTCGAGATACCGGAGACACGATGGCGGTGGGAACAATCCATGGCTCCCGGAGATGGGCAAAGCAGGTACTCCATATGCGAGGAACGTGCCTCCCATGAAGCCAAAGGGCCCCAATTTGCCAGACGTCGAGCTTGTATATGATGCGCTTTTGAAGCGCGAGGGTCCCTTTCGCAAGCATCCTTCTGGCTTGAACCGCTTGTTCTTCTCTTTCGCGACAGTGGTCATCCACGAGTGCTTCCAGACTTCGAGGACGGATCACTTTGTCAACGAGACGTCGAGCTATGTGGATCTCAGTACACTCTATGGCAACACGGAGAAGGAGCAGACGCGCGTGCGGACCAAAGAGAATGGACTGATCTTTCCCGACTCGGTCGCCTCCGAGAGAATCATGATGATGCCGCCGGGCGTTATCGCAGTCCTGATGTTGTTCTCCCGAAACCACAATCAAATTGCCAAAAATCTGCTCTGTATCAATGAAGACGGCAAGTACAAGCCTTGGGAGAGCTTGGACGAGGAACAGAAGAAATGGTAAGTGTAACAATCAAGAGTGGCTGCGAAGTACTCGCTCACCTGTACCTTGTAGGCAAGACGAGGACATTTTCCAGCTCAGTCGCAACATCAACGTCGGTTTCTTCGCCACAGTGGTTCTCAAGGACTACGTTGCTGCAATTCTAAACACACCGCGAGCTGGCTCGGAATGGTCACTCAATCTCGGCAAAGAGATCAAGCAGGTTGGAAAGCGCGTCGATCGTGGCAATGGCAACGTCGTTTCCGTCGAGTTTGCCGTTCTCTACCATTGGCACGCAGCGCTCAGTGCCGCCGACGACAAATGGATGGAGGATATCTTGAGAAACGTCTTCCCTGATTTGGAGTCTCTGGATGATATGACGCCTGACATGTACAAAAAGGTTATGATGGTGTACGGGCACCAGCTCTTCACAACGCCTGCTAAAGAGTGGACTTTTGGCGGCCTCAAGCGACAGGAGGATGGCAGTTTCAACGATGTTGATCTCGCCGACATCATCAAGGACTGCATTGAGGAGCCAGCACACGAATTCGGAGCTCATGGCACACCAGCCAGTCTCAAAGTTGTGGACATCATGGGCCAATTGCAGGCAAGAGACACTTTCAACGTGTGCACATTGAACGAGTAAGTTGCTGAATAAGATCCTTAGAATGCTCTTGAACACCTCTAACAATGGGTCAGATTCCGTCGATATCTTAACCTGACGGCATACGAAAGCTTTGAAGATTGGAACTCGGACAAGGAGACTGCAAGGGCTGCAGAGTTGCTCTACGGGCACATTGAGAATCTCGAGCTGTACCCAGGTCTGATGGCTGAGTGCACCAAGCCTGCCATGCCCGGAAGTGGTGTTTGTCCCGGCCAGACCACTGGACGAGGTATTTTGGACGACGCGGTTGCTCTGGTTCGAGGAGATCGATTCTTGAGCTACGACTTCAACAGCAATACACTGACCCACTGGGGATCAGCTTTGCTTGGATCTTGCGCGCCTGGCGCGTACGGTGGAATGCTCCCGAGACTGATTTTCAATGGTCTTCCGAATGGTTTTACTGGCACCTCGCCGTATGCCCTCCTTCCATTCTACACACCAGATGCTGCAAAAGGCATAATGAAGGGGAACAAGGTGCTCGACAAATATGAACTCGAGAGGCCTGCCAGCGACATGAGCATCATCACTATCCAAACGCAAGAAGGCTGCAAGCAGGCATATGAAGACCATAGCAGCTTCCGAATGATGTCCCAAGCCGCAGTCGGCAAGTCGCCCACCAAGAAGGACTCCATGATCGGTCTGGGCAACCTCACAAATGGTGAGGCCGAATCAAACATCCTTCGCAAGGTCTTCCTCGAGGAAGGGTTCGAGCCGAAAGTCTCACAATTCTTCAGTGCCAGTGTGAAGAAGCTTGTTTCGGAAAACTCCCTCTCCTTCACAAAAGGCAGGAAATCCATCGACATTGTCCGCGACGTTATCAACATCGCGCCCATTCTCTGGCTCGCAGAGCGATTCGCAATTCCGCTTAAGACTCAAGAGCAGCCCCGTGGTTTGGTGTCCATCTGGGATACTTTCCACGCTTTCCTAGCTGTTTTCTTGTACCAGAACAATCTCAGGTCCCTCGACGAATGGGCGCTACGAGATGCCGCCACTGGAGCTGTTGCTGCTCTTGGGCCGGTCTTCGAGAACCACCTCAAGACACAGAAGGGTATCAAGGAGAGTGTTGTAGACTGGCTTGCGAAGGGAAGCGCGTTCGAAGTCGGACCTGATGCCGACCGCATCTACCACGCCCTCAACGACACCAACCGGCCGATGGATGATCTGATCGCCGAATGCATCGGTACTGGAGCCCAAGTCGCCGCTAACCTTACCCACCAAGCCGCACTCCTCGTCGACCTGTTCCTCAGCCCCGCCTACGAGCAGCACAAGGAACGCATTGTCCAACTCGCAAACGCAGACCCGGCTTCATCGGAGCGCGAGCTGCAAAGCTACGTCTACGAAGGCATGCGCCTCTCCGGCGTCGTCCCTGGGTTGCCTCTCGTGGCCTCCAAAGATGTAACCATCAACGACGGCGCCTGCGGCCCTGTCTACGTCCCCGCAAGCCGCACCGTCCTCATCGCGACATCCAAGGTGGCGCTCGACCCTGAAGCTTTCCCAGAACCCGAGAAGCTGAACCCGAACCGCCCAGTCGAGGACTACGCGCTGCTGGGCCAGGGCTTGAACTTCTCGTTCGGTGACAAGCTGGCTGCAACCTCGCTTGCCGCGACGCTGAGGGAGGTGTTCAAGCTCAAGAATGTGAGGAGGGCCAAGGGGAAGCTGGGCAAGTTTACCGTGGCGGAGCAGGAGGTTGCGGGCGTGAAGTTGAGGCGGTACATGGATTCGAGTTCGAGGGAGTCGCCGTTTCCGACGTCGCTCACGCTTGAGTATGATGGTTAAAAGGAAGGAGAAAATTGATTCTACGTGGATACCAAATTGTCGGGGTTTTCTTGTTGCGTGAGATGGGATAAGGAGGGAGCTGATTCTGATAATCTTAATAATTTGATGTCGATTTGTACTAATCTGGCGTTGATCATCATTCGCTTGTCGATTGGAGAGCGGAAATTGTTAAGAGCAATTCTACTCCATTAAAACACTGCTTTTTCTTCTGAGTCGTCATTCCTATTTCAGGTATGCAATCGCAGAAGTACTTTATTGGTATCTGGGACAGTTTCATTCTTGGGGTATGAGTTCTCCGCCCACCCGGGATGCACACCTCATGGACATGAACAATTGCAGTTCTGCACTCCGACCAGCCATTTTCCATTATACCTCGACTTCCATCATACCTCGACACTCGGATTCGCTCAACTACCGACCCATTAGCCACTCACTTTGACGCCGCCGCCTCCGTCCCCTTTTCCAGCTTGACCTTCTTCTCATCGACGCCCATCTGGACAGGAATGACCGTGCCGTTGAAGGCGGCCATGGTGAGCCCGAAGCGCGAGAGCACGCGCGGTTCCCAGTGCTCGGCGAAGCGCTCGTCGGTGAGCATGGGTTCGAGGTCGGCGATGGAGCCGCCGAAGAGGGTTAGCATGGTCGAGGAGCTGATTCAAGTCAGCATCTTGGGGAGTCTGGAGGAGAGGTAGTCTGGACGGGGAAGGAGAAATCATGAAAACGTACTTTGCAGCGCCGAAGCCGTTGTGGAAGAAACTCTCGGAATAATCTTTATTGTTACTTTTAGCCTCGACCTTGCGCTTCGACAGCGCCCGCGAGAGGTCTGGGATGCTGAGTCTGGGGCTCCCGTCGGGCATCTTGCCCGTCGCTTCCTTCAGCAACTCGTGCACGAGCGCGAGGTCCGGTTTGCCTTGATCGGGCACCAACGCGGCATCCTGCCTCGTCAAGCTGGCGTCGTGCTCGATGGCGTTGTGCAGACTCAATTCGGCAAGGTCGAAGGTGTCGGTCCAGTAGCTGCGGCCGAGGAAGCGGGCGCTGAAAGTCGGCACGAAGAAGCAGAAGGAGGAGGCGAAGTTGAAGGTTTGGCGGATGGTGGTGTTGAGGTCGCGGAAGGAGATGTTTTTGCCCGAGTGCGGGAGGATGTTGTGGTTGGCCATTGCGTTGAGCATGGGACAGGCGGAGCGCGAGTCGCCTTCGGTCGGGGGTTCGTAGTCTGGCCAGGAGAGGTTGTGGCCTGGGCAGCCTTTGGGGACGACTTGGCCGGGTTTGAGGTCTGGGGTTACGAGGTTGAGGAGGAAGAGGGAGAAGTCCCAGGATAGGACGGCGAGGTCCACGAGGGGGTTTGTGATTTTCTGGAGGATGCCCATGATGACGGCAGCTTGAAGGGGGGAATTGGAATTGAGAAAGGTGGTTGAATGAACCTCTTGAGAGTTTGACTGCAGAGATATTTTCTGGTGGGTTGACCAAACGAGACAAGACAACCTGAGCTCAAAGCAAAAGGAACGGACGGGTCGGGCCGGGCTACTACTGTATAGGAAAGAACTGAAGCTGGTAATAGACGCACCGCTGATTGGCTTCAGCCAGCCACTGACAAAAGTTGCAGATGCTGCCAGAGCTGCAGAAGTATCAATGGACTTGGGCGAAAGTGGACGCAGACGTCGGTGTGCATGACCCCACAGTGCAAGCTTGCAGAGTTGCAGCAGTCTTGCAGCAAACACATCAACTGGACCGTGATTCGTCGCTGGTAAGTTGCTCCTCAGCAAGGCCTTGACGAGTACATACACCACTTCCCATCTGTACCCTTGGAGGACAGACTGGCAGAAGGGGTGCACGGCTTTGCAGGATTTGCACTCGGCAATGCACAAGTGTCAAGAGTCAAGACGTGGAGAACAGGTGGACGGTGGACCATCTGAGACCATCTCAAATATCAACCCACCCTTTGTTTTCTTTGCCGACTAACTTACCCTTCCTAGCCCGATATCAATTTTTCAGTTTAGTTCATTCGATCAACCTGTCTTGCCGCATAAAAACAATGGGCTTCACCAACCCACCGTTCGCGCTCTTCGTCCTCGTCGACACTTCTCATGACGTACGACACCACCAACAACCCCTCCGCTTGTGTGACAACAGCAACAGCGAAGACATCTTTAGCATTCAAACTTACTAATTACCCCCCAAGACGCTCAACGCCGTCCTAAAAGACGCTTACAACGCGACGGGCGTGACCTGGTTGGAGCTGCTGTCCACCTCGTCCTACGCCGACACCATCAAGCGGGATCCCAAGAAGAGCCACCCGGGCAGCACAGCGCCCGTCGACGAGTCGTTCAAGTCGCCCTTTGTCGGCAAGAAGGTCGAGGATGTCGCCGAGTGGATCATGAAGAAGCCCGATGATGTCGATGTCGATTCGCACTTTTTCGCCATCGTGGACCGCCGCGCCGAGAAGGACACGACGCTGGTTGTTTGTCGCATTGGTGATAAATATCTCAAGGGAGAGGAGTTGAGTGCTATGAGATTCAGCGCTCATGATGCTTCGCTTCATCTTGGGGGAATGGAGTTTGGGCTTTGGGAGGACTTTGTTGGGGAAGATGGGAAAGGTGGTGGTTTGGAAAAGATCGAGTACTAAAGCCGTTCTTAGCCGAGGTTTATCTTCCTGCCATCATCGATGAATCAGCCGGGACGTTGATGTCTATTTGAGGATTAAACGTTGAACACAACTCATGAGATCTCGTAGCTTTTTCTTTCATACGTCTGTAATTTTCACTCAGCATTTTCTCTCGGGTTTCGGAGAAAGCATATCAGTCACTACTTCTAGTCGTTTCAATCAACAATTCTGATGAATCACTCGTACTCTATCTCCAGCATTTCTCACATAAAGTAGCATACATCATACCACAGTAGTCCTCTTGACTTGGTTTCTTGAATTCGTTTTATTCTTAGCGCCGTGATGGGGAAAATCGGCTGTACGCTCAAATGTTCAAAACTCTCATCATTTTTTCATCTCCTAGATTTTTCAATCATTAAACACAAAGTCTGGCATTAGTCTGCTCCCGGGTCTGACGATGTTGGACCTTCGCCCCTTTCCAACATTTCCACCATGGATATACCGCTTTAGGCGTAGAAATTCACATGAAAAAGAGAGGAGCACGATATTTGCGCCGATAGAACACGTGATACTAACAAAAGCTGAAAAATATTGGATTTTTCAAACCAGACGAGTATGCGGAAATGAATCGGTCATGCTTCGGGAATAGGGAGAAGGAGTCTGGACGAGGGCGTACGCCCTTCGACTAACGAAAAGTTCTTGGGTGAGATTGTAAACGGGAAAGTTAACCAGACTTGAGCTCGACGGCCACCTCCAATTCCGATAATGTGGGAGCCACACTCATTTTCAAATTGTAAGGAGGGTCTGAACTCATAGATCCGGCCTGACAGGACCAAGCTCGAAGAAAAATTTGGGTCAGTAGCAAAAGCAGACTCCGAGGTAGGATGGCTCGAAGCTAGCATTTCTTCAGAGGCATGCCGATCCGCAGTCTGGAGGTTGGCGGAGACCACTGGTGATGAATCGCAAAGCATGCAGACAGCGACATTTAGATTGTCGAAGATGCGAGCAACCAGCTGTGTGCAGGCGACCACCTCACCCCTAGTGTCCACTTTCCCAATCTGCCCTATCCCAAAAACATTTCCATAGCATTCATATACACCGTAAAACTCCATTCTTCCATCTTAGAAATCAGGCGCCGTGGCCTAGTGGTATGACCGGCATACCTATTAGCCACGGCCGCCTCTAAGACCGATCCTCCGACCTCCCTCCCCCCCCCCCCCCCCACGACCCCCAGGAGACCGGTTCGAGTCCCACACATGGAAAGATGCAATTAAATTTGCCAATTACAAGCGGTTGTTTAAAATACGAGGAAACGTGGTGGAAATTCAAAAATAGGCGTTAGAGCCTGTTCTGCAAGCCGATTGAGGCTTTCAGTTTTGCAGGATTTTTTTTTTTTTTTTTTTGGTGAGGTGGGAGGGTTGGAGGTGTGTGCATACAACGTGTGCGTCACCAGTAACAGATGGAGAACCAGGCTGTACAAGAGTGCTTTTGGAGATAAGAGAGAAGAAGTAGGGAAAGACCTTTTTTTCGATGATGGAAAGTTGAGAAACCAGTGGACAGCGGAGAAGTTGAAGGAAGTGGAGATATTGGGACCACAACTGAGAAGTAACTCCGCAACAGCAGGCAGAGCATATGCAAAGTGTACCTGAGTTGAAATGACAATGCCTGTGTATGCACTATACGGCATTGACACGTAGGACCTTTTCCCTGGCAACTGAGCAAGGCCTTGCCCGGTGATGGTCAAAGTTGAGGGTTGATGTCTGATCATGCACTAACACACATTGAGACTAGCGGGAATGGCCCGATTAGGAAAACTCAAAACATTTACACCACCACAACGCGCTCGAGCAACTTTCCAACCTTCCAACCCACACGGTGCGCGCCCACCAACATGGATTCTTTCAGCTTGAAAACCGCATCGACCTATGTCAATAACCTGCTACTCGCTCGAGGCCTCCTGCGAAATGGCAAGTCTATCGAGTTTGCGCGCCCGCAGAAGGCCGAAGGCGGCGCCGAGGCGACGATGGCGGCAATCATCAATCTCGTCCACGACCTGGTTCTTCGAAGAGACGTGAGTATCTTCAAACACTCGCGGATTTATATTCATACCTACTAATCATTCCTCCAGCGCGAACAAGACCAACGCGAAGCCCTCGTTCAAAACGTCCGAACCCTCCGCACCGAAGCGACGCGAAACACCCTCAACACCGAGCGCCTCCAAACCCGCGTCGACGACCTCGCGCGCCAGCTATCTCTCGCGCAGTCGCAAGAGCGCTCCGCGCGCGCTGCGTTGCGGACTGCCGAGTCCTCGGGACGTGCGCTACGTGAAGAGATGATCCGGCTCAAGACCACTGTTCAGCAAGTGCGGACTGCATGCGCGAACGATGTTCGGAAGCGAGACGTGCAGATTCAGCGATTGAAGACGCATCTTACGGCGCAGCAGAGGGGGAATAAGACTGGGCTGGTGGGCGCGAGCATCACTATTACGCCTGGCTCTACGGCCACTGGGAGTGGAAGTGCTGCGAGTAGGGAGGAAGTGAGCCCTGATGTGGACGACCCTGAATACAGCCTGAGGCAGGAGACTACGGAGTTCTTGACCAAGCTGAGTCAAGAGCTGAGCGACGAGAATGATAACCTTATTGGTCTTGTGAGGAGCACGTTGGCTACGCTGAGGGAGCTGCAAGGGCTTCCGGAGAGTGTGCAGATGGCTGGGGAAGCGGCGCAAGATGATGACGATGAACATGCGGCCGCGAGCATGCTCCATGCTCTCCCGACTTCCTACGATGCGCTTGCTACTGATATGGACGGCGTCCTTGAGACGTTGCGTTCACTTCTGACGAATCCCAACTTTGTCCCTATTGATGAGGTGTCCATCCGTGAAGAGGAGATCATGAGACTCCGCGTGGGGTGGGAGAAGATGGAATCGAAGTGGAAGGAGGCCATTACTATGATGGATGGCTGGAGGAAGCGCATGGCGGAAGGTGGCGACACGGTCAACTTGGAAGAACTCAAGATGGGCCTTGGTCTCGGTGTCGGTCTCGAAACTGCTGATACCTCGATCCACTCTGCTGACACTTCGCTCCACTCTGCTGACTTTGACCTTGAGGATGGAGTGGAGCCAGAAGAGGGAGAAGACGAGCTGGATGCTGTAGATCTCCCAGAAGTTTCAAGCGGCGAGCTGGACGAGGATGATCCCGTCATTCCAGTGCAAGCTGCCAAACGAGACGGACCAGATTTCTTGGACATTGACCTCCGGCCGTCTGTTGCTCTTAAGGAGACTAATGGCAACGTCAAGTCTCCGCGGAAGGTCAACTTCCAATCTCCTCACCAAGACAAGCATGACGACCTTGATGAGAATACCTCTGAAATGGACATTAACAAGCATTCCCCAGTTCGTTCAACAGAAGCTCGCCCAGCTCGGTCCAGACAGACGAGCAAGTCTACAGAATCACGCATTCCTCGCAAAGTACGTTTCAACGACAGCCTCGCAGCACATGATCTGCTCGACTATTCAACATCTCCACTCGACACCAAGATCTATATTGACCCATTGCAGGCTCTCAAGCGCCTCTCGTCGCCCCACAGACATCCAGACGAGCGCTCTCCGAAGCTGACAGTACAGGAGAAATTGAACGTGGCTCAGGCGGAGGCGGAAGCCGCGGCGTACGCGAGCGCGAAGGCCTCGAAGAGCAAGACGGCGAGTGCCAGGGAGCACGAGGAAGCGGAAGCGGAGGCGGAGGAGAAGGTGAAGGAGCTGTCGCCGAGGAAGACGAAGAAGATTGGGGGACGGCCCAGACGGAGGAAGAGCACCCTTACTGCGGCTGAATTGGATACGCTGATGAACATGGCTGCTTGAGGCGAGGTTCGGAGCGGAGCGAGCCTTGTTCTCGCCCAGACGTGACCAAGGCTGGGGAAAGTGGTGGGGTCGGATGGGAATACCTTGGGTACCTGACTGTTGGAGAGCATAATGTTGATGACGCTTGTTCAATGTGATGGACGAGGATTGCTACATTGAATAGGCGTTCAAATTGGAGGAATAATGGGCCCTTGTCTGCCCCCGGAAGCAAATGGCCATCTTTCAATAAAGTACCTTGATGCTGTCCAGTGTCGAGTCGGTCTTTGTTGTTGTCGGTGCACACCTTGCCGGAAGCTGAGCGTGCAGAAGAAGACTGCAGATACAAGTTCAAGCGTGACTTGCGAGTCCTTGTTCCGGTCTATCAGCCGGTCGATCAGCAATCTATCTTATTTGCGGCCTGGTGTTGTACCAAGATGCGATCTCGCGGAGGGGCATTATCTTGATGTTGAGGTGTTGCTACGGTACTGCACATGTACGCTTGATGTCTTCACCGTATTGGAGGTACGGTATGTATCGTGTGTCTGCCATGTGGTGTAGTGACGGTCCTGCCGGTTGGACCTGTCAGACTTCGTCCTACCATAGAGTTGCAGACTTGCAGTCCATTGCATGAATAAAATTGTGCTAGAGAACAGGCTTCTGGATTAGTTACCTAGAAGCACTTGCTGATGGACCATCTTGCTATCACGCTACGGACGGGATGTATAAAGGCCGGGCGCTTCGAGTACGACATCCATGATCCCGCTCCATCAACTCCTCGGTCTCCTCCATCCATGAAGCAGCTCGTCAGGCTGAAGTCGTCAACACTACTCTCCACTAACTACCTGCTTCTCTTGACGATCTTCGACTCGGTCGTCTGACGGCTTCGGCCGCTGTGTCGTGCAGTAGCACACGTCTTCTCTCGCTGTAGCCGCCCGGACCATTCCACAAGCAACGGCGTGGAGGGTTGGAAGGGTTGTCAGCTTCCATCATCCATGGCCCTCCCTGGCCAGTGGAGCATGGCGTGTGCGACGCTGCGGGACCTTCTTTCTCTTCGGCCATGGTTGTCTCCTTTGGGGCTGCTTAGCTGCATGGTGGATGACCTCTTGGTCTCTCGACGCAAGCAAGTTGCTGGTCGTACTCATCGACTCGTCGGCCGTGATGTCTATTGTCCCCCCCGCTCGCCGGCCACGGTCCCGATATTGATTTGCTCACCGGGGCGCTGCAGTGTGATGCGGGCCCGGAGGCATCTCTATCACCCTGATGCAGTGATGCCGTCGCGATTGGCTTCTCTCGTCCTTCGCTCCCTTGTCGTCTTCCGCTGGGCTTGCAGACGGCCTGCATCAATCTGCGCGCCGCCAATGAGCTGCTCTCCTCCAGCCGCCGGGACTACTGTTTGTTAGCGGGGGGCTCTCGCATCCCTCCACTGCTTCCACCCCATCCTGGCCCTGTAGAACCACCAAGTCCACTGTCCACTGTCCACCCCCGAATCCGCCATGGGGCCAGTGAGGCTGCCCTTAAGAGGGCCTTGCGCCCGCTGCGTCGACGACCTCTTTTCTTCCCTCAGGAAGCTTGTCAACTCAAGAGTTTGGTGTTTTAGTTTTTTGTTTACTATCTTTTTTTCTCCCTCTCTCTCCCCCAATCCGCCTAATAATTCAACGAGCCTGGTGCTCTCTGCCCACACCCCCCATATCCAGCAACAAATCAAATAATCAGCAAAAAAGAGGCTACACGCCATTCCGCAACCCACACTTCACATTCACTATCTAATTCTACAGTCGCTGGTCGGCTTTTTACAAACTAATTCACCTGCTCTTCTTCCTCGCTTCAATATCGAACAATCCCGGGACGGACCATCATCCACCCATTTAACGACCTACCATCCTAATATTGTTCTTTTTTCAATCGACAACAACGACCAAATTCGACATGGCTTCAGTTCAGCTAAACTTTACTCTCCGCACATCGAAGAACGTGCAAACGGTTCATCTCCTCGGGACATGGGACAACTACACGGGGCAACTGCCGCTGTCAAAGGATCCGAAGAAGGCTGGAGGCTGGAAGGGGACCTTTCGGTTCCAGGGTGCGACGCTCAAGCCGGGGCAGCGTTATTGGTACTACGTGCGTCTTCGAATACGTCTTGTCTTGATCGAGTTCCCCCTTTTTCGCTAATCACGTGCCATAGTACATTGTTGACGGCTACCACGTCTCGCACGACCCTGCTCGCGAGTACACCACGGAACCGACCACTGGGCGGAAACTCAACATCTTGGACATTCCAGCTCCGAAGGTAGCGCCCACCGTTCCTAAATGCGTTCCTCCTTCCGTCAATCCTTCAGTCGTTCGCAGCAAGATCAATAGCAGTACTGCCAGCAACGTCTACTACAACACCAGAACAGTCCAACCTGCGCAGCACCAACAGCAACAGCAACAATACCAGCAACTGCTTCAACAACAACAATTGCTTCAACAGCGTCCTCCGTCTCTCAGTTCCAGTCTTCAGCGTCGTTCAGTCAACAATACTTCTCACTCGAGGAACCTGTCCATTGACATACCAAAGGGTCGCGCTCTCTCGCCCTCCAAGATCCAGTGTCCCCGCCCAAACGCCCCCTACAAGACCAAGAAGATCGTCAACACCGAGTACACGCAGGAATACATCGACGCCCTGACGTCGCAGTTCGCCCAGCAATCCATCGACACCACAGCCGCCGCCACCGCAGAGCCCGACTACTACTCGCGCGCCTACGCCTACTCGCCCACGAGCTCCGACGCCGACAGCGACGTGCCCAGCCTCACCACCTCGTCGCGCAGCTCGGGCTCGTCGTCGCCGTCAAGCGTCTCGAGCACCGGCAGCTGCTGCACCTGCGAGCGCTACGGCATCACGCGCAAGGGCGACCGCGTCAAGCTCGACTGCGGCGGCTCCCGCTGCGGCTACTCGGACGACGGGTCCAGCTGCTCGTCCGAGTCTGACGAGGAGGCTTATCGCGTGCGGACGACAAGACGGCAGGGCATTGTTGTGCGCCACTGATGAAAAGCTGAGCGTGCATTTCTCCTTTGTCGGGTGAGGTGTTGCGCTTGGTTTCTCTGAGGTGGCCGCATGGTTGTGTTCCGTAAGTCCATTTACTGCGCACGACGGACATGGTCTTGCTACTCCTGCCTCTCAGCATCAGGTGTTTCCACTTCTTCCCCGACGGAAGAAAACCGTTTCCAACCTCTTTTTTCTTCTTCGATCAACATGAGTTTACGTCTGGATTGAACGACTTTGTAATGCCCTGCAGCTCTTCATTCCCTTGGCAGACAAACATTGCGCGTCGGTGTTTCCTATCTCCCTAATCGCTGTACATGCGATCTACAGGCATCCCCACGCCAATCATGTCGAACCCGCTCATTTGGTTCTCTTCTTGTTCAATTTTTGTTTGTTGTCGATTACAGACATCCTCCTTTTCCCCCACGCAAAGATGCGTGTTGCCGTCCCGCCCGTCGTGGCTGGTTCTGCGGAGTGCGGGCGGCGCGCGCTTGGAGTGCTGGGGGAGGGGTTTGTCAAAATCTTTTGCTCCCTTTCTTGGGGGTTGACAAGCTTTTGCGACGCGCCTCGTTGAGGACCTGCGTTTGCTATTTTTGAGAGTGAGGAGGATGGAGGAAGAGGAATGGATGGAATAGAGAGGAGATGGAAGGGAGGAACGAGGTGGAGGAAATGGGAGCTCATAGATGACATACATAGTCAATATCAATGTCCGAGCATCTCATCACTCACCTCTTTTTCGGATAACTCGTGACATGTTTTCATCCTATGCCCCTATCCCTTTTCTCTTCCGAGGTTGACTCATTTGCTCTCAATATCTCGGGCTCCTACAGGCTCCTGGGACAGGTTTGCCGTCAAGCAAGCACCAAGATTCTAAAGGTTACTTACCCCAGCACGATGTGCACTGTAACAAAGCTGTTCGGCATAGCCCTTGTTGGTGATATCGTCAAGTCATGGTTTGGCCGGTATTCCTCATAGTGTACTTCGACTGTAGGCTTTGTGCTATATCTGCGTTGTCTTCGAATATCCTGTGGATGGAGTCTGAACAGTGCAGGTGGTGTGAGTAACATATGCTTGGTATTTCTATCAAACTCAATTCTTCTTTTGCCATATAAAAATTCCCTTCTCTTGAATCTTTTCCCCTGGCGATGCGATCAGCGCCGCAACAGCTAATCCTTACTCAAATCCGCAATCTCCAACACTGCCTTTCCAAAGTTCTTACCCTCAAGCATGCCAATGAACCCTTCAACCGCATTATCAATACCGACCGTCGTGCTCATCTTGACCTTGAAATCGCCATCAGCTATCCACTTGGGCAGCTTCTCTTGGTGTTCTTTGGTGTACTTCGGTCCCATGTTCGCGTCGCTGACGATGAAGCCTTGCATCTTAATGCGCTTGGAGACGACTTGGAAGAGGTTCTTGATAGGGTAATGGTTTTCGACGGGGACGTTGTACTGGGAGATCATACCGCAGGCGACTGAGATGGAGTAATTAGTGCCTGTCGTACTGGACAGTGTCCAGGGACGTCGAAAACTTACTGATCCGACCGAAGGGGTTCATGACATTGATCGCTGCCTCCAGTTGCTCGCCGCCGACGTTTTCGTAGTAGATGTCAAGGCCGTTCGGGACCAGCCTCTTCAGTGCATCCGCGGGCTTCTCCTTCTTATAATTGAACCCGCCGTCGAATCCCAGCTCGTTCAGGATGAAATCAAGTTTCTTGTCATCACCCACACTCCCAAATACTTTCAGGCCCTCGTGCTTCGCCAATTGCCCCACCAGCTGCCCTACAGCACCGCTAGCCGCGCTGATGAAAATCGTCTCTCCTTTCTTCGGCTCGCCAATGTCGTAGAAGGAACTCCATGCCGTCAATCCTGGCATGCCCAACGCGCCGATGAAGGTCTTCGGATCCAGATTGTACGGGTTATCTAGCTTGAAGCACGTCTTCGTCATTTCCGGGGCGAAGACACTGTATTCTTCGAAAGACGTCCCCATCATACTGACAATCACATCTCCCTCCTTGAACTTGTCCGTGCCGGACTTCATCACTTTTGAGATACCACGATTGTTGATGGGCTCGCCGAGGGTGAAAGGGGCAGAGTACGATTTTGCTTCGGGTGCGCGCATGCGGCCGCGCTGGTAGGGATCGTAGGATAGGTAGTAGTTCTTGACTGTTAGGCCGCCGGACGGAGGCGACTGGTCGATATCGAAGTCGCGTGCTTCAACGACGAGGTCTTCGCCTGGTTTTGGCCAGCCATGGGGGACCTTCTTGAAAATGAGACCTTTGTTCTGCACCATTATTGCGATAGGGAGTTTGACGACAGGAATTTGAAGTAGTAGAGATGGATACTGAAATCGGCTAGGAAGGTAGCAAACAAGGAGAAGAAAGAGAAATGAACGAGGGGTGAAGCGCAGAGATAATATATTTGCAAACTTCCAAGAGAATAGAAGGGTCCATAGAAACCTTGGGCCCTGATTGCATCATCTATACGCCCCGTCAAACTTCCCCATCTTTGCATTAATCATCCATCAATGGAAGCCTCGGCGTTCCCTAGGTTTGCGCTGTGGAATGCGCGGCGTGACGGCCGTAGGGACGCTCGGGGGAGACTTCGATTAAGGTATCATGACCGTCCGACGGTATAACGGCATCTCCGACCCGAATCCCACTTTGGCTGACGTGCTCAGGGTGGATTGGAATAGGGAAAACATCCGAACTCCCCAGAAGTCGGATGGAAGAAGCAGCAGATGGGTTCCCTCCCCTGTCCCCTGTTGTGTCCCGCAGCTCGCGGTCCCTGACGATGATGTCGGCGGGGCTTGCGAACACCGCTTCTTGCTTGGCATGAAATTATCTTGCCCTCAGGAACCGGACGAAAGATCCCACAACTCTTACGGACGAAACCTCCCAATCCAAGTCCATCATGGCCGAATCCAAGCAACCACTCCTCCCGACCGAGCCACCGCCTTCGTACGAGGTCGTCGCACCCCCAGGACCTGCTTCAGCGGTTGCGCCAGGACCTCCACGGCCTGGACCACGAGCTCCGCTGCCCCTCGATCTCCCAGCTTTGAACGCAGTAAGAGGAAAGAGAGTCATCCTAGCGTCAGCTTCTCCTAGAAGAAAAATGCTACTGGCCCAGGTACGCGTGATCTGTTCGGGAATCGAATCCCAGTAAAAATGGAATGTTGACTATAGCCAAAAGATCGGCCTGACAAACCTCGAAATCATCCCCTCCACCTTCGCCGAAGACCTCCCCAAATCCCTCTCAGCCTTTGAATATGTGGCAGAAACAGCGACGCAAAAGGCTCTTGCGGTATATCAACGCGAAATCAACAATACCACAAAGGGGGAACCCGCCCTCATCATCGCCGCCGACACTATCGTAGTCAGTAATCTTGGTGACATCCTGGAGAAGCCCCGAAGTGAGAAGCAGCACATCGAGATGCTGAAGATGCTCCGCGATGGCGTGACCCATAAGGTCTATACCGCTGTAGCATGTATGAGTCCGCTTGAGAGCGCAAGAGATCCGGGATATGCACTCGAGAGCAGCGTGGAAGAAACGACTGTGAAGTTTGATGCTGCAGGTAAGGGTCTCCGAATCCCGTCAGGGATATTTGATCCTCCGTCTGCACAATTTGGCTGACCTCAGCACAGTCACGGATGATCTTATATTAGCCTACGTGCGCACGAGGGAGGGCGCCGACAAAGCCGGTGGGTACGGCATCCAAGGCATTGGCGCCATCCTTGTGGAGAAGATTGAGGGCAGCTTTGATAACGTGGTTGGTCTGCCGCTACGGACGACGTTGCAACTCATCGAGAAGGTCATGAATCCGGACGATGATGTGGATGAGACGTTGGTCGACGAAGACGCGAACTTCTTCTCGAGTGCCATGGGATCATGAAGGGAGGAACGTTGGATTTCCCACCCACTCTATCTAGGAGCAAGAACCATTCTTGGTTACTAGCAACAGTAGAGTCCGCGAACAACAAGTCATCGGCTACCCGAAGAACCGACATGAGCTGTTCGCGAAATATACTCACAACTCACAGCAAGAGCAGCTGCCTCGAGACAGCGTTTTCTCGTCTGGATCAGCAGAAAGACGCAGCTCGCTAGGGTCAGGTTGTGCATCTCAGGTCAAGCACCTGTATGTACAGTTTGCTGTATTAATTGAGGCAATGAATACCGATCAGTTCCTCGTCTTCGTGGGATTTCTTTCTCATATCTATGTCAACGACACCCGTGACTTTCGATTGGCATATGAATTGAGGTATTGTGCCGTCCAGGGGTTATTCAAAGGCGACAGAAGGAGCAATAGGACTTCCGGTGCCTGAGTACCCTTTCTCTTCCCAACAAGATTTTCGAACAGCCTGATAAACATCATATCAAAGCCTGCTGAAATGTAGAAAGCGAATAAATTCCAGGAACAATTTGAGTCACGATTGCTGTGTGCTCAGGCATCGAGGATGAACGTTTTCTGTGAGCGACTCCGGTCGACCCTCTTTGTATCCTGCATTGTCTCTTCTCGTTTTACTTGGTTGAGCTTCAAATTCGTTGTTGATGGGCGGATTCTCAAGAGTTCTTACTCCACTGCCACGATCGAGACCACCAGGATATGTGAAAATCTATCAATTGTCTCGCGATGCAGGGGGCGTCGAAGCTGATTGCTAGCTGGTTAAACATGCGGCGCGGTGAATGTTTGCTCTTTTTTTCTTCCATTGGCCTCTCCAGTCATTGGAAAGTGTGCTCTCGAGGACGTTGTACTTCGCTCATATGACCATTGTCAAGGGCTGCCAGCTCAAAGGTGGGGAATTGTGTGGATACACTGCATGTCTTCATTTTCTGATAACAGGTAGGATAGTTGAAAGATGACACAGGTCCTTTCAACTTGAACTTCAAATTTAGGTGGATGAAGATGAAATAAGTACCTGGGCTATATCGTACTGATTCCGTGGAGTAAACGATGTTAAAGAAATAATAGGGGACACCAAAATTTTACGCATTTGAGGTCAGACCATGAATCACACGAGTTTACAGCATCGACTTCGTGGATGGAATGTAATCCAGTCTCTTGAAGAGAAAGTCCTACTGAACAATTTAGGGGGCGCACAGGAGTTAGGTAGGTAGGTAGGTACCTACCTGGGTTGACACCGGGCAGGTTGTTTGCAGTCGGGTGGGTTGAACATGGCAGCAAGCAACGTCAATCCGAAGGTACTAAATGAATATACAGTAACGGTGGTTCAACCCACAAACTGGGTGGCTTCTAACCGCACGTTTGGTGGGAAAGCACCGAAACCGCAGGTGATGGGCATCTGGGGCACCGGGCAACCTAGTACCGACCGGGTGCCCGTTTGGCAGCTGGGCAGTCGGGCATGCGGTGTCCGGTGCAGGTAATGAGCAAACCTGGTCTGTGCGTTTTTTATTCTTTTCCACCCGTCGCCCACCCAAATTTGCACACAACCTGCCCCGTCTCCCGGTGCTGACCACCCGAATAAACTCACCACCAAACCTCCCACCCCGACCAGTCTCTACACCAAAACTCAACGCCATGGGGCGGCCTCGGAAAGAGGGCTCGATTCCTCTGAATGAGTTCCTGCGCACCCGCGATTCGGTACGTCTGCTTTTTTCCCACTCCTCACGTCACTTTGCGCATCACCCTCGCTGAGCTTCATCAGAGGCAATGCGCTCATGGCGAAGAGCGCGTCCGCTACAGCCAGCACGGCGAAATGGTGGACGCGTTTGAGCCAGCAGTCAGCGTCTGCCTTCCCACTGCCCGTTCGCTTCTTTGCCTCTGCCTTCACTCTCGCGTCACATAACTCTATCCCTATCTCTATCAATGTGGTTTTCTTTCCACAATCAGCACCGCACCTCCACCAAGCATACGACGCGTCGGGTGCAGAGTTATGTCGACGCGTCTCATACCATTTTATAACAGCTTGCTAACAACGCGTTCTACAGGTCGTGACCGGTCTCACAACTCTCAATGGCGTTATCAACGATCTCCTCAAAGCTTACATCGACCACACGAACGTCCTTGTCAGAGGTGGCTCGGGCAAGGACTTGAACACACTCGCCATCTCGAATCTCTTGGGTGAAGTGGGCAGCGGGGTCACAGCTACACTTGCTGCAGGAGCTGCACAAGCTCCAACAACCGAAAGGAAGAAGAGGGCCAGCAAGAAGAAGAGGGATCCGAATGCGCCCAGGCCTCCCCCGACTGCATACTTCTTCTTTACCCAATCTGCGCGCCCCCTGATCAAAGAGCGACTCGGTCCGACCGCAAGGGGCGACGAGGTCACGGCGGAGTGCGCGAAGACCTGGAATGAGCTCAGTCCTGAGAAGAAGGAGGTTAGTTTTCACCCCATTGCCACTCCTTTAAACACTTTAATAACTCGTCATAGGAATGGAAAGCACGCTATCGCGAGAGGTACGCCGAATACAAGAAGCAACTCGAAATCTACAACGCGAAGAAGGCGGAAGAGGGTGCCAGTCCGATCCCAGATGTTGTTCCAGAGGAGGTGGACCTTGATGCTGTTACTGGTGCCACGGATGTCGACGCATCCTCCGACGATGACTCTTCCGATGACTCTGATTCTTCTGACGACGACGAGGACACACCTCCTCCCAAACAGCCGTCCCCGCCCCCTGCGAAGGCTGGAAAGAAGAGCAAAGCCGGAAAGGACAAGGGAAACAATGAAAAGACTAACGGCATCACCGACTCCCAGCAATCGATGAAATCAATGATCGACAGCATCCAAGTTCCAGGATCGACCATGCCTCCACCGAGCTTGCCCCTTGCTCCCTCTCGCCCAGAGCCCAAGTCCAAGAGCGAGAAGCGGAAGAATGACGAGGCGAAGGAGAAGGACTCTGACGAGCCGAGGAAGAAGAAGTCGAAGAAGGGTGCGGAGCAACAAGATGTCGAGGTAACCAAATCATCCGCAGAGCCCACAGATTCTTCATCGAAGAAGAAGGACAAGAAGAGCAGGCGCAAAAATTGATTTGGTATCAAGTGGATAACCGTTTGTTTTAGGGCGACGGCGTTGACGACACGAGCTCTTCGGATGAAGTTCCCTTGATGATCGCTCGGCGTTGAAAAGGAGTTCGATGGTTTTGACAGTACGAAGACGACGGCTGTTGACGGGACAGACTCGTATGGAGATTCTCCCTGATCATAAATACCACTGGGTTTGTAATTTTATCCAATCGAATGCTTGATACCCGGCACTGCGCCGAGGATCTTCAATGTTCTCTGGCTCAACACATTGCTGTTTCCATTGTCACAGCGCAAAGGCCAAGGCATTGTCTAGATACCTTGCCAATTGGCACGTTCGGTACGAAGTCTTCTGCTATCTGTTACCTATGTCTGGCGAGTCATGTATCGTAGAAATCTGTGCTATGCAGGTGTGGCTGAAGCGGACTGGTGGGGCAATGGCGACCTTGAAGCTCCAGACCCCGCATCGGAATGATCTGCTCTAGCATTGATATGAGATGTCTTCTTAAATTGACCTCCTCCGTCTTCCCTTGAAGCGGCGAAAGGACTGCCTTGTGCAATTGAAGCTCTGCAGAACCTTCAGGATGCATCTGGTCCCAAAAGAGGTAACTACACACACCATGTGACTGGTTTTGCGTATCATCAGAGAGCTGACAGCTTTTGCACAGCTCGACAAGCTCGCTATATCGCAGCTGGGTTTTCTCGCCCAAAGGCGACTTGCTCGAGGCGTAAAGCTCAATGAGTCAGAAGCAACTGTCAGTTCCATTGCCAGTATAGAAGCCCTTTTTCTGACCAACATAGGCCCTTATCGCGAACAATCTTCAAGAAGTACGCTCAACAGATGCCCCGTGATGGAGTTCCTCTAACCCGATTCAGCTCGTTCGTGATGGCAACCACACCGTTGCAGACCTCATGTCCATTGGCAAGACCATGCTGGGTCGTCGTCATGTTATGCCTTCTGTTGTCTCGTCGCTTGCGGAACTTATGATTGAGGGGACTTTCCCCACGGGAACCTACCTCGTCACTGTCCACCACCCAATCTCTACTGATGATGGGGATCTGGCGAAGGCTTTATACGGCAGCTTCCTACCCATACCTGATCAATCAATCTTCGCACTGCCTGACCCATCTGAGTATGATCCTGACCACCAGCCTGGCGCGATTATAGCCGTGCAAGGGGAGAGTGGAAGGATCAAGCTCAATGAGGGACGCAAGCGGATTAAGCTGAAGGTAGTCAGCAAAGGAGACCGGCCAATCCAGGTTGGATCACATTACCACTTCATCGAAACGAACCCAAAGCTCGAGTTCGATCGCGTAAGAGCACATGGATATAGGCTTGACATTCCTGCCGGAACCAGTGTGAGATTCGAGCCCGGGGATACCAAGACAGTCACTCTGGTACAGATTGGCGGAAACAAGGTCATCAAGGGAGGAAATGCTCTGGCCACAGGTTTCATTGAGGATGTGGGAATCGCGGAGAAAATCGTCGAGAGTCTTCAAAAAGGAAACTTCTTGCATGCTCCAGAACCCCAAGGAGACGCGGAATACACTGACATCTTTAGCATGGAGCGACAGGCGTACAATGCGATGTTTGGACCGACCACCGGCGATCGCATACGCCTAGCTGCAACCGACCTTTGGATCCAGATTGAGAAAGACTTCACAGTATATGGCGATGAGTGCTCCTTCGGCGGGGGCAAAACTCTCCGTGAAGGAATGGGTCAAGCAGGAGGCCGATCTGACAAGGAGGTTCTGGACACCGTGATCACCAACGCAGTTGTCGTCGACTGGTCAGGAATCTACAAGGCAGATATCGGCATCAAGGATGGCATCATCGTCGGAATCGGCAAAGCTGGGAACCCCGATGTCATGGACGGCGTTGACCCGAAAATGGTTGTCGGTGCCTGCACGGATGTCATTGCTGGAGAGCATGACATTGTTACTGCTGGAGGTTTTGACACCCATATCCATTTCATCTGTCCGCAGCAGGCATACGAGGCCATCTCATCTGGCATCACGACGATGCTAGGAGGTGGAACTGGGCCAAGGTTAGTTGCAACAAGCACCCTGGCTTCCCAGCTGACATTTTTAGCACTGGTACGAACGCAACGACTTGTACACCCGGAGATACGCATATACGACAAATGCTCCAGGCTATTGACACGCTCCCCGTCAACTATGGCATCACGGGCAAAGGTAACGACAGTGACAAGCTTCCCCTGCAAGAGCAATGCGCAGCTGGTGTCTGCGGCTTGAAGCTACACGAAGATTGGGGCTCCACCCCAGCCGCAATCGACACATGTTTGAGGTATGCTACATTTCTAGAAGCTTTTTGTACCCCTCATAGCTGACAAGCATTTGGCAGCGTCTGCGACGAGTACGACATTCAATGCCTTATCCACACAGACACGCTGAATGAATCCGGGTTCGTCGAACAAACGATCGCAGCATTCAAGAATCGCGCCATCCACACCTATCATACCGAGGGTGCAGGTGGTGGTCATGCTCCGGACATCATCTCCGTGGTCGAGCATTCGAATGTTCTTCCCAGCAGCACCAATCCCACGCGGCCGTACACGCGAAACACGCTGGATGAGCATCTCGACATGTTGATGGTGTGTCACCATCTCAGCCGCAACATCCCAGAAGACGTCGCATTTGCCGAAAGTCGCATCCGTGCGGAAACGATCGCGGCTGAAGACGTGCTGCACGATCTTGGGGCTATCAGCATGATGAGCTCGGATTCCCAGGCCATGGGCCGGTGTGGAGAGGTTATTCTGAGGACGTGGAATACGGCCAACAAGAATAAGGTTCAGCGTGGGAAGTTGCCCGAAGACGAAGGGACTGACGCGGATAATTTTAGGGTTAAGAGGTATGTTAGTAAGTATACGATCAATCCTGCTGTGGCGCAGGGTATGGGACATCTCATCGGGAGCGTGGAGGTGGGCAAGGTGGCAGATCTGGTGCTCTGGAATCCAGCGAGGTTCGGGGTCAAGCCGACCATGGTCATCAAGAGTGGAATGATCTCGTACGCGCAAATGGTAAGTTAAAGTTCTTGATGTATTCTTCAACGAGGGCAATACTAAGTGGAGACTAGGGCGACCCCAACGCGTCAATTCCGACTGTCGAACCCATAATCATGAGACCAATGTTCGCGGTGAGTACTCTGTGCCTTGGTAAGCTTAAAGACGCTGATCATGAATTATCCAGACAATGGTCCCCTCGACGAGTATCACCTTCGTCTCGCAAGCTTCGCTGGACAACGGCAAGGTCAAGTCCTATGGGCTGAAGAAGAGAGTCGAGGCCGTCAAAGGATGTAGGACGGTTGGAAAGAGGGATATGAAGTTCAATGATGCCATGCCCAAGATGAAGGTTGATCCGGAGAGATACGTAAGTTGACTTTGCTCTTTCCTTTCTTCTCTCTACGAGATGATATGAGTAGCTTCGATGCCATGTATCAGAATCTTGCTAACTTCGAGTGCTCAATAGACTGTCGAGGCCGACGGGATGGTTTGCGAGGCGGCCCCCGCGGAGATACTCCCACTGACACAAGCGTATTTTGTGTTTTGAGCACATTGGGGAGAATTGTGGTCTTGTAGTTGTGCGAAGTAGCGGCTGTATTCTCTTTTCGTTGTAGTCACTTCGCGTCTGTCCTCTTTCTCTCGGCTTCTCTGTGCTCTTTGCGAGTGAAGGGAAGAGCTGGTGTTCATAATATCTCTGTCTGTGCAAATGATATACCGGGAGCACCCACTGTTCTCGGGTTCTTCTTGTGCTAAATGACGAGCTCGGAACCATCTTTTTAAACGAGTCAACTCTCTATGCATCCTACCATAGATGTCACTGTTGAGCTAGTCTTGTCCTCTCTGTCCGTGACTAGAACGATACCCAATGTGATCAGGTACATAGAGACATTATCAGAATAGAGGTAAATGCGCCAGTAAACATGCGTCTAATTCATATCAAATTGCCTGATCTTTTTTCGGTCAAAAGGCCGATGTCCTTCACATCACAATAGGAAAGAATTGCTCTATGAATCTTTGACTCTGAGTCACTGACATTGAAAAGCCATGCTCCCTTCTGTTTGTCTGGGACATGGTGTCTGCAAAGCTCACACAATTGGACCAATCGTTTGGCGTATGCTTGATATGTTCCAAACTTTCAGGAGTGCGAGCAGTCTGCACCATTCCTTGAAACCGATCATCTCGCCGTCAACCTTCATCTCGACACAGCAAGACTTTCTCTTTACTTTTCCGTAACGAGACTGTCTGCGGCAGCTTTCCTCTAAGCTGAGCAGTCTCGCCGTCAACCTTCATCTCGTTGCAGCAAGGCTTTTTCTTTACATTTCCGCAATCAGACTATCTGCGGCAGCTTTCCTTTAAGCTGAGCAGTCTCGCCGTCAACCTTCATCTCGTTGCAGCAAGACTTTCTCTTTACTTTTCCGCAATGAGACTGTCGGCGGCAGCTTTCCTTCAAGCTGAGCAGTCTCGCCGTCAACCTTCACCTGGCTGCAGTAAAGGTCTTGGTTTGCTTTTGGATCAGCTGCGTCAATTCAGCTTTCATCCTTCCCATCTTTGACTTCCTGGCCTGTTCAGGTCCATTCAGTGCTTTCATCTTACACATGCCTGCAGACAAGCTCTTGTCTGTTCGGCTTGTGAAAGATGCCATTTCTCAGGATTGGGAGCAGCCTACCACACTTTGCCCTCAACTCGACGTCAACCTTCACCCGGTAGCAACGTCAGCTTGGAACGTTCTCTTTACTTTTGAATCAGCTGGGTCAATCTAAAGTTCATCCTTCGCCGGGATCCTCACCTATCCAGGTTCGCTCGGCGCTTCCTCGCGCCCCATGCATACGCACTGGCAGTTCAGCTCATCACACACAAGGTCCAAGTCTTTTCTCTTCGTTTTTGGACCAGCTGTATCAATTCAGCCTTCATCCCTTCTCGACCCGTGAAATCTTCGCTACTTTGGAATCACCCAGACGCCAAGCACTTTCAGTCTGTACATGCCTACTAACTGGCACGTGGCAATCCGAGATGGCCCTGGAGGTTGCATAACTCTCTGGACACTTCAATCTTCAGCGATGGGAAGCTCCTCAATTCAGCGAGACACACACAGCCCTGAGGCCCCCGGGAGTAATTCGAGAGTCTTGGCCTTTCTCGACTATTGAAGATGGCCAGTGTTGTTCCTTAGCAAGAGTCGAGGTTTATTGGCCCTCAATCCTTTGCTCAATAAACTCTCGCACCCACTGTGACGGAGTTCCTCTGAACAACAACACAGCGCGTCGTCTCAAACGGGCAGCCGGGAGATTGAAGAGTTCAGGATGCTATCATGGTACATGGATACACTCCGGGGGTCTCAATGGCTACCTCCCTACGGTAGCCGCCAGAATGGACTGGGTCTCTTTCAAGGTTCACGGTCTGAAGCTTGTCCCGGGCGAACGACTAGACGACGAGTGAGTAATGCAACATGCCGACAGTTCAGTGCTAGTCTCATGGGGAAGACGAGAAAAGCATCGCCAGCGGATACAATCACCTCTCCTGACCTACCAAGACCAAACTACCGCCAGTAGTCCTCCGATCAATCTGTCGTACGTCGTCTTCTAGCCCGGAATCGCCATGTCACCACATCACAGCCCTGCACCATTCTGCCTATACGTACACCGTGCCTAGGCAGAAAAGACAACAACTCGCAGTAGTTGGGAGGTTTCGGGCTCTCCTCGAAGCCTTCCCAACCCCACAAGCCACACAGGCCGTGACGCAGGTACCCCAAGGCTGACGAATACCGGGAGGGGGATGAACCTGAGGATTTTGTTTGTTCGGGCAGCTCCACAGCAGAGAATGGTACAAGGCTGGCAGCAAAAACGAGCACCGCAGCGTCGGGTACAATAGTGCGACGGGGCTCCCCAGCTGACGGGAATAGAAGCGTCGTCGTCGTCGTCGTCGTCCATTCGGCCTCGCCTCCTGCCAGTCCACCTGGCGAGCCTTTCTGGAACATTGGAAGCTTTCAGAGACAGCCAATGGAAGGCGGGAGATGCTGTTTGCCGGAGCTGATGGCGAACCTCAGGCCCATGTCCGACGGCGAGCCTCATGATGGACAAGACATGACTTGCAGCCTTCCCGTCGCCCCATGCCGCTCTTCAGCAAGCTCAGCAGCTCTCGCAGCAACTCTCAGCCCTCATCTGAGGAGACTGAGCTGCCTCCAGACACCAACGCCCGGCCACGCGGTGGGATTGGGCGCGGGTTGGTGGCCAGCAGCGGCCAGGTTCGATCAAGGTTGGTGGTTTAGCCATGGCGGTACGGCGTCTGATTGGAGGACGCGCCCAGGATCCGGCTGTTCTTGCTCAACCGCTAGCGGATGCCTCGCGACCACACAGACGACTTGACCTCGACGTCCCTTTGCGAAGCATTCTCCCACGTCTCCCCAGCTCCCGTCTGTGTGACGAGATGATGGACGGCGGCGGCGGAGCCAGGCTGACGAGATGGACGCCCTTATGCCGCGACAAAATCATAGATGCTGTGACGCACCTCCACTCGACCGCATTCTTCCTCCCCGTCCTTCTCCAGCAGTCCTCAGCGGACCGTCTCCCGTCAGTCAAGGAAGGTTCCAAGTGCCTTCCACCTTCTCTCCAAAATCCCAACTCCCAAGCTCGCTCTCGCTCTCGCCGCGGCCGTACCTTCCAGGGTGGGAGTTGCGCGAGCGGTCCTCGACAGATCCTTCCTCGCGGCTCAGCAGGGCAGCTCCTCGCGTGTGGGCGTTGCCAGTGTTTGATATAGGGAAAGAGCGACTTCTATTTCTGTCAACCGGCCCTTCACTCCGTGTCCAGTGGGCTTTTCAGCAAAAACATCTTCAACTGCAGGTGTTGGACTGACTTTCTCTTTCGCTCCGCCCTCTCTTTGGTGACAGGTACCTATTTCACCCTGTTGTTGAAGGTAATACCGCTCTCCCACAGACTGCTATACCTATACGACCGCAAAGATCACCCGAGGAACGAGTACAACTCCGAGAAGCTCCACTCCGAGGGACACGAGCGTACGAACTGACCGAATTGCCTGCCTCGCCTGCTTCTTCTTTTGTCGCATCTCGAGCCTCAGGTCTTCTGGTACAGTCGTTACAGTACTTGAAGTCCCAAGATCCGGACTCCCCATCCTCTGGCAGTCCGAGAATCTCTGGAGAACGCGCCGTGAAGGCTGGTGTGAAGCGTTATCACGTTCGGAATCCTTTCCTGTAAGCCCCCAATTTCTTCATGTCCACAAGAAGAGAGGGTTCAAGCGTCTTTTCAGAAGAGTTAGAATGGCATTTCTTCATGATCATGTCTGATTTCAAGCTACTCAGCGCTGATATACGAGATGCAGTTGCAATTCGTTCAACCCTGGATGCATGTGGGCAGAACAGCGCTCACAATGCATGCACGACGGCGTCGGGAGCCTCCCTTAAAGACACGATTGCGCCGAAGGATCATCTGAAAGGCGGAGACTGGACGGCAGCCGCTGTGATCAGCAGTGTGCGTGGAAAGAGAGTCGTGCGGCCGGAGTTGCCTCTGAGCGCGAGCATGTCGAGCTCCCACTCACTGATGCGGTCGACGACACCCATCACACCCCACCACTCCCCTCACCCCTCTGTGCACTCGAATCGCTCCCTTACCCCAGGGCTCCTCACTCTCCACGAGTATCGTCGTCAGCAGAACACTCCCAGCCCACAGTCTACGAAGAGTGAGAAGCGAATCAGGAGAAGACCGGCGGCGTCAGGCTTGAACAGTCTCGAACACGTGCCGTTGCCCCAGGCAACACCTTCCACGCGGTCTGCGTCTGCGTTGGACTCGCCTTTCGACCCTACGCGTCTGACGCGTCCAAAAGCGCGTCGCGTCATCTCACAGAGCCCGTCCTCCCAAAACCCCACCATCAACAACCCCACTTTCAAAAGCCCCACCAAGCTCCTCACTACTTCACATTCTCTCAATCCACTCCGCATCCCCCGTATTCACTCTCGCACACCTCTTCTCTCTCTTGACGTCAACTACAACCTCGCTCAGAAAGCAGACTCCTGCACCTCTCTCCGTTCCAAGGAACGATTGCCTGTGCAAGATCGATTGATCTTCAAGCCACGCAAGCGATTGCCTCGCAACCCGGAGTCGCAGAATCTGCTCGCGATCTCGCGTGAGACTTTACCTTTGTTGTCGCACAGATCGAGCAGCTTTGAGCTTCTGCACTCTGCGCCTGAGCCAACAACAACAACAAACGCGTCCACCATCTCACTCTCCCGCTTTCCTCAACCACCACCTTCCACTTCAACACCGTCGCAACAACCAACGCACTCGCATCCAGTCAACATCGCTGCGCATCCCGCCGCAACTGTTGTTCACTATCGCGGTGCTTCGTTCGACTTGTTGAACCCGCACAGCTCGCTGTCACTCTCAACGCTCAGCACCTCGACTGAGCCTGAGATTGAACCTGAGGATTACTTCTTTCAACCAAGTCCCGAAAGCCACCACCTCACGAAATCACCTCTAATACCTCGTATCGTAAGTCCGATAGATCGGAAAATCAATGACGCGCATCGCCTCGGCCATGACAGATCCAGTACTGAACAAGATGGCTCACCGCAACAGCACGCACGAGAGCTTTCTTGCTCTGAGGATTTCGCAGAGGTTCCGTTGCTCAGAAAGAGTGAAGAAATGGGACCACCTCGTCTTTTGTACGAAGACGTTCAATCCGCCCTTCAAGGCCTCAACCGGACTGGACGAGCGAGCGTGGCAAACACACCTGCAGCATCGCAACCCACCAACACAGCTGAAGACATGACCCTGAAGGATCACTTTGGCGATTCGCCGAACCTGCCCATGGCCCCCACACCCGTCATGTTCTCTCCGCACTCGCCCGACTATCATAGATTCAGTGTTGTCGACGAGGGCGAAATTCTGGAGCACTATGCTCCTCGCGGCAAACCCGATGCTAAACCCAAGCCGGGTTTGTTGCAACGCTTCTCCAAGTTTTTGCCGGGCTCGAAGCAGAGCAGCAGCGTCGACAAGAAGACCGCTGAGCACGGGACTGAACTGTCGGACCTGCCGGGCAGTTCGCGCAGCCTGCGACAGAACTCGCTCGATAGTCTGGCCAGCGGCCACCATTACCCAGAGTTGTATACTGCTGTGCAGAACAACACTCGTGGCACTCTTCACCAGCGCGAAGATTCCTATGACGCCGAGTCCCACTATTCTGGTGACGGTGGACCACGTGGATCACTGTACAAGAACACGCCTGAAAGGCCTGTTCCTCGTGGGTACCGCGAAAGGGAAATTGATTACTCTAACGAGGTCGATCTGGCCTCCTATGAGTACGCTTTCTCACGAAGCCCCAAGGTTAAGCGCGAAGGGGATACGCTCGACCAAATTGTTGGTGGGTATCAGGCGGATTCGAACAACTCGCTCGGAATCTTCGACGAGACCGGAAGCAACATGTCCTTCGGTGCACAAGACCTCCTCGCTGGCCGAAAACGCGATGGAACTCCAACTGCGGGTCACAGCAGCTCCACTATCACCATTCCAAAGACGCCGGAGATCGCGCGATTGAGCCAGGGCCGCGGCCGAATCCTCCACAGCTCTCCAGGCAATGCGCCGGACATGCCTTTGCCATTGAACATTCGAAGCCCTCGCGCTCGATTCGCCCACCAAGACAATGATCCTTCAATTTCGGACGTTCAGTCTGGAGCCTACGGTGACACGCGCAACCTTCTGCTCATGTCCCAATCCCATGGATATGGCGGCTCGCCGCGCACTTTTCGTGGCGGAAACGCGGACTTCTCTCCATCCTCCTCGAAACGTCCTGTTGGATGGCACCAGCGGACGTTCTCTGGATGGGCAGCCGAGGAAGGGATGCGCCTCCAGGATGACGATGATGAGGACTCTGAGGCGGCGAAAATGGACCGCGCTGTCTCGCCCATTGAGGATACCGAATTCATGATCGATCATTCCAATGTGTCCGCAACGAAAGCCAAGAATACAACTGTTCCGGCCATGTGGCGCGGTTCACCTCCAATGCGCGCGTCGGCAGGTAGCCACCTGACCTCCAAGCGAACTTCAGACTCCTACGCCGACATGGATGATGAATCAGACGAGGAAACTCCTGCCTTCAAGTTGAACAGCGAAGACCAGGACTGGGAGACTATCGGCGAAAGCAGCCGCCAGCAGTTCCCGGTCGAAGACTCTCATGCGTCAAACTTCGGCTTCAGTGGAAGCGACAGCGGCAACTCTCGTCGTGCGGTCCTTCATCCTGCGGATAATCAATATCAACATGGCTACCGGGTCCATTCCAGCATCAGCGGTGAAGAATCTATTCTTTTGCCCTCCTATGACTACGCCAGCGGCAGCTTCCCGCATCGCAATGCCCTTTCAGCACCGAAGGCCGCCAATGCTGGCCAGATGCGGAATTTGAGTCCGATTAATGAGCAGGCTAGCGACAACCTCAGCCAGAGCATCCATATGGGTAGCCATCGGAGCACCTCAACATTCAGGGTTGCGGATGACCGCACCATGAGTATGCTTGCAGCCGGAGAGCCAAACGATGAGATTGAATACGACACGTATATGCCTTCAGAGCACACCATTTCGGTCCCGGTCGCCTCCAGCTCTCATGAAGAGTCTCATCAATCACTCGCACACAGCTCCGAAGCCGTCTACATGTATGATTCCAATGGGAGGAAATACATTCCTGCATTCCCCCATGCTCCCTCTTCGATGCCTCACAGGAATCCACCTGCGTTGCCACGCACAACTCTGGAGAATCCCAATCCGACTCCTACAGACTTCTTCCCGCCAATCAATTACGGCAGTCTCAGAGATGTTCCCGGCTTGAAAATTCCTCGCACCCCTACTCAAGCGGCCAAGTCAATCTCTACCAGAAAGTCTGGCGCCTCACAATACGGCCGTCGCGAACCTGAGGACTTGCAGCGTAGGGGCGGCTCAGACAACGTCCTTCGTTCCCTGCTGGGTGTCGATCTTTCGATGAAGAGGAGCAGCAGCGGCAGCGTCCGAGTGCCTTTCAAGCAGCGTCCGCGCGCCAGCACCTCAGGTCAGAACGCCATGCTGGGTTTCCTGAGCCCCGCTGCACGATCCCATGGAACGCTCTCCGACGACAGTCATATGACGCATATGTCCGACTTTATGCACGGGAATTCCTCAAGCAACCCGATTCTTCGCACCTTCCCTCAGGTCATCCGCCCAGTCGTTGGCAACGGTACTCCAGTTGCTCGTCCACGTGACAGCGCGATTCCTCGGATGATTGCACACCCGCGTCCTGATTCCGCGACGTATCCGGTTTTGTGCAAGCGCAAGAACAGGCTCTCATGGCAGGTGTTCTGGGCCCTCGCAATTGTTCCGCCTCTCTTGGTTCTCTACGGTGTTGGGTGGCTTGACCCCCTCATGACGAAAATCAGCGCCGGCGAATTCGACTCGTTCGGCACCCGCCAGAAGAATTGGGCCCTCTGCTCCGGTGCGATCTTCTCCGTCATGATCCCGGCGGTCATTGTTATCGCGATCTTCCTTGGCCCCGCCATGAACTAGCGAGAGGGCATATTCAATCACCATTCTGTCTGTTGGATCAATCTGTCAAGTCTGCAATCAATTGCAGCAAATCTGTTTTGGGATTGATGAAATACCAGCCTGGCAATCTTGGGCGGGAAGTCACGGTCATCTACGCTGGCCACTTTCTGATCTCTTGGACGCTCAATCTCTTTCTTCTGGACTTCAACCCTTGCTCTCCTGTATCCTGGACCTTATGGCCTTGGTACCTTTCCTTCACGGACAGTTGAGCCTCGCGCTTTCTCTTCTTCTTGGACGTTTGAGCCCAGTTCTCTTTCTGTCTAGAAGCCTGAAGCTCATACTCCTTCTGTTTGGCCCCTGATACTCGGACCTTGATACTTGGACTTTGATCCCCAGACTGTTACCTTTCGAGACATTCTCTTTCTTTTCTTTGCCGATTTGTAATATAATCTCTTGCACTTTGTTGCTTCTCTCGATGGCTTTGTCTCGATGACAGACCATGTGAGCTTCACTTTCTTTTGCACATGTCTCCCTAATGCCCTATATTCCCTTACCCTCTTTGCTGCCTGCACACAGACCACGATAGCCTTTGCAAGGCTTTTCCTTTTCTTTCCTACTAAAGTCCGACTGTCTTTGCTTTTGCATGGCGATGGCGTAATTTTACCTGTTCCCTCTGTTTACGTGATGTCGGCTCAAGCAGCTGGACATGATGGCTGTCAAAAATGGGTTTGAGAAGTCTTCGTATTCAGCCGTGGATGTGGTCTTGACTTTTACTTTCTGCTGTTCCTTTTCAATCAGATTGAAAATGGTGAAGGAGGTTGAAGTGATGTTGACGAGCGGTATTATGAACAGATTGAGGAGAAATCATGGCAGAAAAGCCCCTTATGGACGGAGAAGGGAATTTGATTTGCTTGCGATTGCGTGTTTTTGCTGCCTCTTGCTGCTTGCTGTTTGCTGCAAATTATCCTACTGCTTGCTAGATATGTAGGTAGTTATAAAAGTGCCGTAAGCCAAGTTGTAGTGTCCTGACCCCAAAAGTGATAATGAAGCATGAAAGTATTTATAGATGGCAGTATTGAACAGTGTAAGTGAGGGTAGTCCGTGGACAGATCATAGATACAGCATGAGGTTTGGTTGCTATAAGAAGCTGTGCGTGATGATGCTAGAATTGATGTTGCCACTGATTAGGCACTTGGAAGTTGCCGTGAGGATAGAGGATAGCAAAGATAACAGAATGAATCAACCGTAGGGACTGATGCAGCCCCTGAACGGGGGATGGGATATCTAATCTTATCTGAATCTTATCGATAGCCATCCTAGAAACCGCTACCGCACGCCCGAACTTCAAACGTCGACCTCTTCCTCTCCTCTCCTTCTTCCTTTCTTATCAACAACACCGGAATTGACTTCTCCAGGCAGACCAGCATATTCGGGAGCAAGTTGGAGCATCATTGTCGTCCCAATGGCAATGCCATGACTTAGCAAGTCCTTAATGCGACAAAATGGGCTTGTCGGTGAGCGCTTCGTGGTGGCGGAGGAGGCCGCTAGTTGCCTCAGCCTCGTCCACAGCAAGTACAAAACCCACGATCCTCGCCCCGAGTCATCGCAATACAAGGTAAGTGAACAGATTACTTGAAATCCGACTTCCTCGAGTTTCCGCGCTTGTCTTGGGGCCTCGGTGGCCCTGAGCCCGATCAAGGACGAAGACAACAACAACATGTCTTCCAACACAACCTATATCCAACCACAATAGTTCGTCCCGAAAGAGCCAGGAATGCAATGTCGCTCTCACTCGACTATACTGGCCATGCTAGGCGTCTACAACGTCGTCTCCATAATCGTCGCCGTCATCTTAGCCAGCCCATTCTTCTACCGCATCACTTCTGTGACCAAATCCTCCCTTTCTGAATGCACCAAATGCTTCTTCCGCTGCATCTTTCGTCGGCCTTCCAGTCCCTGCAACGAGAAAGCAGAGGAAGAGGAAACGGGATACAAATGGGCATCGATATCCGACCTTGTCCTCTCCGTCGCAGGCTCGATCGTCATCTCCATCTCGGCACCCATGCTGGCTGGCCTGGCCATCTACCTCAAGCACGACAAGCAGGTGAATCTCTGGATCAACATCCAGCTCTGGGCTACGCATCCGCGCGCCGCGAGTCTCGTCTACGCCTTCACCGGTTATACAGGTCTTTTGCTTAGCGGTACAAAAATCCCCAACGGCTTCTACTCGGCGGCCGTCGCCGCCATCCTGGCCGAATGTATCGTCTCGCTCCTCGGCGTCGGGTTCCTATCCAGCAGATCAACGCGCCGCACTCATCCTTCGATGCGAGCGTCGACTCTGATGCCGGAGTGGGCACGTCGGTGCCGAATCTGCCGGCGATGCAGCGGGCGGCGATAAGTTTGCGGAACCTCATTTTCGGGGACTTGGTCGCCGCGTTTGTGCCCGTGATTGTGTTTCTGTGCATTTATACTTGCGCCAGAGGTGACATGGATTCGAGCAAAGATATCAGATACAATTGGTTGGCATACTGTACGCTTCTGATGGGAGGATTGTCGGTCGCGACGTATGGGTGTAGTTGGTGGCTTTGGGATAGCCTTTTGAAGACGACGACGGTTGACGTTTACTGTGTGGAGGCGTCGGCGGCGCTGGATGCTATATATTGTTGCTTGCCTGTTGCCCTGGGCTTGTGGGGGTTGTGGTGGGCTGTGAAGACGTAGAGATGTGGCGGAATTAGATAATGTCTAAATGAATCTTTTCCTGAAAAAGATGGCTTTTCCTAAGGTGCGTTGTGCAATGCAGTGCACTGCTCTGGGATACCTATAGACGCAGGCTAACATGTACTCCGCATTGCTCTATGTTCCACGTGGTCTGCTTTAGATCGAGTACATTCCCGTGTACTACTTCGCGGACATGGACGTCGGGCTTATGTCTACTTCTGACCATTTGGTAGGCGAAGCTCCGCCTGCACCTTTGGCAGCTGAATGGAATTTTCAATACGTCCTAATCTCGGTCAGCTCAAGCCCACCTGCAATGTGTGTAACCACCTCCATCACCGCTGCGCCAATGTCGACTTGCCCCGTCTAATCCAACTCTAAGAGGTAGATTTTTAAACGGCCCGGGGGCAATTTGTATACCTCTAAGGCCGTTTTCATCAGCTCCAACGTCAACCACATAACATGTGCTTGTCAACCATCAACGGCCCTCACTACCAGCAACGGTCCAGCCTGTCATCAAACAATTCCCGTTCCAATCGTTGATTTGTGTTTCTTGCACGATGGACAACGTCTCTGCGAGTAATCTTATGCCCGAAGCGAGCGATCTGGCTAGCCGCAATCGCGCCTCGACGACCCTTACCTTATCTTTGACCAGCCGTCCCCCGCCAACCAAACTCGACCAGACACCTCCACCCCTCGCACCGAGATCTAGATGGTGCGGGGCCGGCGCGGGAGCGCTTCTTGGGGCGCGGGTTGGAGGTAAGTACTAGGTAGTTAACTTTCAAAGTATCTCTATGGTATTTTAGAAGCGGGCCGCCATCGTGGCCGCTGAAGTCTGATCCTTGACCCTTTTCCTCCGTCTCTGACTTTTTGCGTTTCTGATTGTTATCATTTCCTCCCCCTCCCCTTTTCCATCGACGAGGCTGTCAACATACCGTCGCTCTTGTTTGCGCTGCAGCTGTTGCCGCGACCATGGCCTCGGAAGCAGCAGCAGCAGTGGATGGCGAGAAGAAGTTTGCGCTGAGGGAGGTGGACGAAGAGGTGGATGGCATCTTGATCAACGCGTCCGGACACGTGCAGGAGCTTGAGCGGAATTTCAACTTTTGGAGTATCTGCAGCGTGGGCATTGTCACGGGAAATACTTGGGCTGCTTATGGGGGTGGAATTGTAAGCATGGCTCTTCGTTTCGTCTTCCCCATCTTCATTTTGGTTTGTAGGGATCTGATGAAATCTGACACGACGCCGTCGAACAGGTCATCGCTCTGTATAATGGCGGGCCACCGGGCATGATATACGAACTGTAAGTGGGCAGCATGGTTGTATGTGCCAGACCATTTCACTGACGCTCAGTAGCCTCGTCGTTTCATTTTTCTACTGGCTTATAGCGGCTTGCATCGCCGAATTGGCATCCGCTATCCCATCCTCTGCTGGGGTCTATCAATGGGCGACTGTCACAGCAGGACCGAAATGGGGAAAAGCCGCTGGTTTCTTTGCCGGATGGTGAGAATACCTTCGATTCTGGGTTTGACTACGAAGAGACCAAATTAACATGCTCAAAACAGGTGGAACAGCTTTGCATGGTTATTCGGCGCCACGTCTATCAATCTCATCTTGGCCAACCAGATCATCGCCATGTGGGGATTATTTCACCCAGACTATGTCTTTGAGCGCTGGCATGGATTCATCGTCTACCTCATCATGGCCTGGGTCTGCGTCTTCACCGTCATGTTTGGGAATCGAGCTCTGCCCTATATATCACAGCTCGGCCTCTTTCTCATCCTCGCCGGGGTACTGGTGACGATATTGGTTTGCGCCATCATGCCGAGTACGACGGGAACTGGCTATGCTTCAAATTCCTTTGTGTGGAGTGACTGGGAGAATCAGACGGGGTATACCAGCGATGGATTTGTCTTTCTCGCTGGTATGCTGAACGGAGCTTTCGCCGTTGGTATATACACGTTGGGACATCAAAAAGGGAAGAACTGACGAGAAAAGGTACCCCTGACTGTATCTCCCATCTGGCAGAAGAAATACCCAATCCGAGGAGAAACATTCCAAGAGTAAGTGTCTACCACGTAAGGTTATAAAAAACCAGCTAACACCCTCTCAGGCAATCGGTGCGCAAATGGTAGTCGGCCTCGTCACAGCCTTCCTCTACCTCATCCCTCTCCTCTACTCCATCAACGATCCCACCGCCGTCTTCGAAAACCCCTACACCTCCCCTCTCGCCGAAATCTATCGCCAAGCCACCAACAGCCGCGGCGGTGCCCTCGGCCTTCTCCTCGTCATTTTCATGCCCACCCTCTGCTGCTGTATCGGTGCGTACATCACCGCTGGCCGCATGCTGTGGGCCCTCGCGCGCGACGAGGCTGTCCCCTTCAGCAGCTTCGTCAAGAAAATCAACTCGTGGCAGAAGAACCCGATGAATGCGACTGCCGTGACCGGGATTGTTGCTACCTGCTTGGGTTGCATTTACATTGGCAGCGCGACGGCTTTTAACGCTTTCGCGGGCTCGTTCGTCGTGCTGACTACGCTGTCTTATCTTACGGCAATTTTGCCGCATCTCCTCACCAGGAGGAGGTATGTCACCCCTGGCGAGTTTTGGATGAAGGATTCGGTGTTCAACACCGTTGCTGGGATTGCCTGTGCGTATATCGCCGCGTTCATTGTCATTTATTGCTTCCCGTATAGTCTGCCTGTGACGGCGGAAAATATGAACTACGCATGTCTGATAACGGGTGGATTGACCATATTTGTCACGGGGCTGTGGTTTTGGAAGCGGAATAGGGGCTATGTGGGTCCACCGGCTTTCGTGGATGAAGGAGCTGCTGTGGTGGAGGGTCGGAATGTGGTTGGTATATCTGCGGATAAAACATAGAAGAATAGGGCCTGCGATATCTCATCCTTCAAGACTCCCGTAATCTATGAAACGTAGAAGCCCGTTGAAAATGCCAGTGATACTTTAGCCTTGGAAGTTGTGGACGCTGAACCCATCCTAGACGCACGTGACTGATCACAGTTTCTCTCCTGTCTTCTACTCTTGAGACTTGAATTCGTATCTTACTATGACACTTTAGACTTGGGTTTATCGTCAGCCTCCCAACGATTCACCCAGTCCGGTTGCTCGAAGAAGTACCTGGGTAGCGCCTTGAATCTTGCACCAACATCGCTCAGTGTACCTGTAGATTTACCTTCAAGTTCCTCATATTTTGACCGTCAGGGGCGTTATCGTATCATTACTCCTCATACTTGACCCTACCCTCGCTCACATCAGGATAGACATCGAACCTCCTCTGGGTATAAATCGGCACGCCCTTCCTGACCTCCTCAATCCTCTCCCCACTCAACTCGGCATAGACAATCGACTCTTTTTCATCCGTCTCATCAAGAATCTCCGCATTCGGATCCACCACCATACTGTGTCCCCACGCATGATAATCCGCCTCCATATCCCTCGCCGGACTGCACACCCCCAGATAAACCTGATTATCCATCGCCCGCGCCCTCGCCTGCAGCTCCCAATGCTTCTCGCCGGTGACCAAATTGAACGCGCCGGGATACAGCAGCAGAAAACACCCTTTCCTCGCCGCAATCATCGCCAGCTCCGGAAACCGGATGTCATAGCATATCGCCAGTCCAATCTTGCCATACCCTGGCGCATCGATAATGGTGAGTTTGTTGCCAGGACTCAGCGCATCGCTCTCGTGAAACGAGATCTTGCCCGGTATGTCGATATCGAAAAGATGCACTTTGCGATGTTTGCCAATCAGCTCTCCCTTCTCCGAGAACACCATCGACGTATTGTACAGCCGACCCTCTCCGCCCTCCTCTTCCCGCTCCGGTATACTACCACCAACCAGCACAACCCCCGCCTCCTTCGCCATGGAGCTCAGCGCGCGCCAGCTCTCGCTCGAGTCTTTGGACGTCAGCCGCTCGGCGTACGTGTCGAAATATTTGACGCCGTAGGGCGAGTTGAAGCATTCGGGCAGGACGACGATGCCGGCGCCCGCTTTGGCGGCTTCGATGACTTTGCTGTGTGCGTGCGAGAGGTTTTGCGGTTTCGAGGAGGTTGTGGCGAGTTGGATGAGGGCGAGCTTGACGGGTTTTTGGAGGAGTTTGGACATCTTGGCCGAGGGCGATAGGGATTGGAGGCTAAAGTGAAGCAATCGAGTGGATGGCGTTCGGAAACTTGTCTTGGTGGTAGAGATATTAACGTTGGCAGTCGGTCTGTCTCGCACTCACCCCCAACATCCCCACTACGTAACGAACGATATCGGCGGAGATTGATCGGAGCTATGTATGGTTAAAAGCCATGGAAGCTTCAAGCCTCCACCACCAAATTTGCGCCACCACAGCCACTTTGCCGTGTCAAACACGCATCAAAGCCACAACGAACGCCGACTGTATCATTGTTAATAAGCCTCGAGAACCAGCCCGGCAATCAATGATATCAAGCGGTGAGAAGACTCCACTTTGAATCAGCACTTTCCGGCGAAGCACTATACGAAGTTCTGATACTCCGAGTGCTCAACTCAGTTCAACGCGAACGATGCCCAAGAAATCTCGATCACCCCCATACCCACTGGTCGCTGTGATGGGAAACACCACACAACAAGTAATAGTGTGGGGGGATGGGCCTGAACAAGCCTAGAGCACAGGAAGCAGAAGGGGAAGGCAATCAGACAGTAAGAAACCTCTCAGATGTCGGCATCCAAGCAGGAAACGTTCAGTTAGATTTCAGGAAACAGTAAAATCGGGAAATTCAATGGGCCGTTTCTCCATTAGATATCAGAAATTAATGAGAAATGGAAATCCAGTCAATAACAAAGTAAGGAGAAGTGATGCGCTCCATTCGATATCTATCTCTATGTGGTGTCGCATGCCATTTCAAAAGAATGAGAATGGCCGTCTATATGTAGAGGCAGATCACGTGCTTAAGGCACGTGACCATCCAAGCATGTGATCTCTGCCTGGCCCAAAATCCCATTACATCGCTCTAATCGTAGGACCAGGGGGTACCGGCAAAGGACCCACTGTCGCTTCCAGCTCAAAGAAATAGCTGTACTGTCCCGAGAAAATCAGAGGTCCGGCCGGATACCGAGCCAAAGGCAAAGCGGTCTGGGAAATGAGGTCTTCTTCGAACCTCCTGGGATCTCAAGCAAAGGGCCAGTGGTGTCATAGTGGTGATCATCGACGAATAGCACAGACAGGCAACTAGTAGCACATTTTCCCCAAATGCACACGTTGCCTGACAAGACTTGATTCATGTCCAACTTGTCGAATCTATCAAACTGAACAACACCCTAGACGGCAAGGAGAAAGAATGACATTCAACATAACCACCTTCCAAAACAGATCCTTCAACGCCCCTCGTCGAACAACCCCCATCCAACACCCCATCCATCCATAACCGACATGCAACATTGCCGAACAGCAAGAGAAAGCTGTGTTCAAGCGGTCATGTAGCACCGAGGCCCTCGAACGGAAGAAAGCCTGAGCAATCGGGAGCCAGACCGGTCGTTGTCGAGAGCGAAGAAAAAGAAAACAAGATCGTCCCCTTGGGAGAGCGCCTAAGAACTGGCGGTCTGGTTGGCTTCTGGTCACTCTAGCTAGAGGAAAGCTGTGTATGATTGAGTGAGTATACTATACACACATGTCGGAATCAGGGCTTTGTATACTCACCAGACACATCCACAGGTCCGGCTATTGCGCGGAACCGCATCCATTCCCCGATGGTAGCCTCCTCAAATCTATCAGATTCAGAGTTTGAAAGTGGATCGTTTTTGGAACAAAGACTTGGTGTCTCCCCAGCTTTGCGGCGCAGCAGGCCACGGTAGCCGGAGCTGGGCTCTACGGCCCATAGAGCCGCGTTCTACGCGCTGTTGATGCCCAGCCAGCGGTTGACCTTCTGTTCCTTCAATACAGCCGGTTCCTGGCTCTCGATCACCACCTCAGTCCATACCACATCGACTCTGGTGTTGTTGTCGAGTTTGTGCAGGAGGAGACCTCCACAAGTGCAGACCTCGACAGTAGAGAGTACGACTCCCCCGCACCAGCAGCAACGGGCCAGCTTCGGATCCATGATACCGGCCTTTACGATATGTCGTGTGGTTTCAAAGTTTCAAAGCAGGAATTCAATGAGCAATGAGAGAAGACTTTTGGTGGAGCAACTCTGATATCTCGGGCAGGAGAGAAAGGAGCATGAAGACTTTTTATGAGTGTAAATCCAGGTTTGGTGTTTGGACTTTACAGTTTTCCAAATAACAGCAGGCCAGGTTTGCTATATGGCATGTATGGAAGAAATGATCCCAAGACAGCACTCAGCTGCTTGTTCTCATTTGCTTTCAAAACACAAGTTGAGTTTGGTGTGTCCCATGGACGTATCCGTCGCTATGCAAAATCTCGTCAAACCCAGCTTCCGAACCACCAAACGTGACCATCCGCGCTCAATGCTACAAGCAAGCAGACAGTTTGTCGATACAGGTCAGTATCCAGGCTGCAAACTCCTGGTCAACAGACGCATGGGACCGCAGCTCCATGCTCCAGCGCCCTCACACTTTCGGCTTCTTCCTCGCCAGTTCAGGCCCCAAAAGGTGGACCCGAGGAGGTGTTTGTTCAGACAACGGCTCGTTCTCCTGCAACTTCGGCTTCTTGCGCACCAAGCCAGCACCTAGGATATTGGTGACGCCCTCCTGGCTAGACTCAGGCATGATAGGCGCTTTACCCTTACGCTTGACTCCCAGCACGGTCACAGTACCACTCGGCGCAGGAACTGTACTGACCACAGGAACGACCGCAGCCTTCGTCCCGACAACAGTCCAGCCCCAATTCTTTCCGTGATCGCCAACGCCTCCGAGGAGTCCGACTTCTGTGGTCCACTTCGTCGTGCTCATGGCTGCCAAATCCCGCCCGCCGAAGTCGAGGTGGAGGATGATGTCAGTCGCGCGGTGATAGTTTTTGTCGTCGAGAACAATTTCTCCCCGCGACGACGTTGGCCAGAGGTAATGCCGCGTCTGCTCGGCCAGGGAGGAACCGGGGGAAGTGCTAGTTGCAGATTTGATTTTCGGCTGGCGGACAGAAATCGGGCCTATGAGCTTTCGCGGAGTGCGAGGTTGTTTCTTGGGGTGCTTTGAAGACTTCACGTTGCTTGAGTGTTCAGGCGGAGTTGTAAGGATGGTCTTATGGGGAGGCGACAACGGCGGCGAAATGTCGGTTTCTAGCATGAGCTGACCTTCCCTCTTGTGCGAAATGCCAAAGGCGGAATCCTGGGAATCAGCCATTGTACTCTGAGAATCTTCTGTATTCCCCTCGCTCTTTCCATTGTTTGCTCCAGGGGATGTCAGCACCACCCAGATAAAGCCCACCAAGTTCCCGCTTGAGCACTCTTGTCTAAACGCTATGGCCTCCCAGAAATGCTCCAGTGTCTTGACGCTCCTCCAGGCACCTTTCCCACGTTTGCTCGGGCTATCATACGCCGATTGATTGCTCTTGCCGGCATTCATAAGCTCCTCGTCGAGTTCGTCAAGGAAACGTGCCTTCGGATCGTCAGGGAAATGGGGCACTTGACAGCGCGGAGGCGCGGCTGGATATGGTGTAATGGACCGAAGTGGGTGACCATGTTTCCACCTTGCCCTAGAAGCAACTGGAACGTATGTTGTGATAGTCTCTTCACCAGGAACGAGGAGGTAGGCTTGCGCCGTTGTGGCCGCCTCGTTCTCCAGTTGCGCATCCTTCTCTTCGTGGAACAGACCCTCCGACTTTGGCTTTTCCGGCGTGTACGATTGCAGGATTGGGTCCAGGACCCGACACCACCATCGGACCAGTTCGCGGTCGGTCGAGACGTGTTTTGAAGTGTTTGCGACAGAATTCGGGAAGATGTACTGTGCCTGCGCCCGGGCGAAGAGCGAGATAGTCAACGGTATGCCAGGCCGTACACGCTGTGTGATGAGATACGACAGGAAGGTTGTAGCGACAGATCGAAGCGGCGAGGCGTGAGTCCGGGGGATGTTGAGCAAGGATAGGAATCCAGTGGAGTCGGCTTTGGACACGAATGCCGTGGTGAGCTTTGAAGTAGTGTATATGATGACTTCAATGGCGAGCACCGCGAGCTTCTCTTTCTTGTTATCTTGGGTGGTTATGGAGGCGAGGAGGAAATGCGATTCGGAGTAGGTTCGCTGAGACGCTGCCCCTTGAGGCTGGTAGAAGAGGGGCACACAGCGGGTCGGAGGCGTGGATATGTGGTTAAAATCGAAGGGAAGATGCTCGGGTAGAACACTTGCCAGCAATTCTTGCAGAGGGGACGCTTTGCCGGGCGCCATTGGAGGCATGGCGAGTGGTGTTGTTGTCGTCAAATGTAAAAACAGTTCGCGATATTACAGTGTTTGACGGAGGGCTGATGCTGAGTCCTGATGCGCGGGCTTTGGACTCGAGTTCTGGCGCAACGCGTGGGCTCGTGCCCAGCACGTGACCGCGCGGACACTCCAAAACTCCAGAGTACCTCAGGAAAATGGGAGGACGATTCGAGATGGATGGTCCGTTTTCGAGAATCTAAGATGACGCAAGTAAGGCTGTTATCTGAACTCCCCCAGCTGTATACTCTACCTACAGATGCTGTTGCCAGTCGATGTCCTTCCAGGGTCCCTGACCTCCACACTCCCACACTCCCATGGAGCTCATGATGGCATTTCCAAAGATATCCATGACGTAGATTCGCGTAACTCACGCGTCGTCCATTGAAATCACCCCATGAACAAAGACGACAAAATTTCTGCTTCCTCTCTCACCTCTCTTCAATAATTCTTCAAATCCCAGATATCCAATTTGTTCTCAAACTTCAAACATCGCGCGATTGTTCCCTTTGAAAACTGAACCACAAAACGAGAATCTTCAGTCATACACCACACTCCGACACACTCACCAAATTCCGCAACCATGGCACTCTCCCAAGCCGCCGCGGTCCTCGAACGTGCCCTCGGCCACGACGACAATGCCACAACCGCCCAAGATCTCTCCAACCCAAAGATCCAAGAATTCGGCGACCCCTCCGTGCCCATGAAAGCGCTCGCCTGGATGGGCAAGAACACCGTGCAGGTGATCGACACATACAAACCCAAAGTGGTCGAAGACCAGGACGTTGTTTTGAAGGTGACTGGGTCGACGGTTTGTGGCAGTGATTTGCACCTGCTGCACGGCACTGTTGTGGAGTTGCAGAAGGGGGATATACTTGGGCATGAGTTTTGCGGGGTCGTGGAGAACATGGGTGAGGGTGTAAAAGGGCTGAACAAGGGCGATAGGGTTGTTGCGAGTTTTCAGATTGCTTGTGGGGATGTGAGTATACTGCCTCGTTTTTCTTCCTCTCGTGGTATGTAGCAGAATTAAGATCGCTAACATCCCCGCCCCTCCTAGTGCTTCTTCTGCAAACAAAAACTTTCTTCGCAATGCGAGAGGACCAATTCTAATACCCTTGAGAAGGGCATGTACGGCGGGCGTACAGCAGGAATGCTGGGATACAGCCATTTCACTGGCGGTTTCGCAGGCGGACAGGCCGAATACGTGCGGGTCCCGTATGGCAGTGTCAATCTCTTGAAACTCCCCGATAGTGTTCCAGATGAGAAAGGCCTGTACCTTTCTGACGTCCTTTGCACAAGCTACAACTGCGTCGTCGACACTGGCGTAAGCGAAGGCGACATTGTAGCGATCTGGGGCGCAGGTCCCATCGGACAGATGTGCGCCGAGTTCGCTTTCCTCCAAGGAGCAAAGAGAGTCATCATCATCGACAGTAACTGGCGGCTGGACTACGTGAAGGAAAAGTATCCCAAGGTGGAGACGATTGACTACTCGAAGCTTGGGAAAGGAGAGAGCGTAGTGACGAAATTGAAAGAGATGACGGACGGGAGGGGCCCTGATGATGCCCTCGAGTGCGTGGCAGGAGAATATGCAAAAGGCTGGGCGCATTACTTCGAGATGCAGCTGGGAATGGAGACCGACACCAGTGAAATTGTAAACGAGATGATTGCGAGTGTGAGGAACTTTGGACGCGTAGGGATCACCGGGGTGTATGTCGGATTTGTAAGTGCCATCATTCTGCTCCGTTCGAGCTCAGCAGCCACTTACTGATCCTTTCCAGACCAATCACTTCAACATCGGCTCGTTGATGGAGCGCGGTATCCGTCTTATAGGCAACGGACAAGCACCCGTCCACCTTTACTGGGACAAGCTGCTGAAGTGGATCGAGGAAGGCAAGATCAATCCTCTGAACATGGTTACCCATCGTGTGCGAATCGAAGACCTTGACAAGGTCTATTACAAGTTTGAGAAGAAGGAGGATGGAATGCAGAAGGTCTTTGTGCAGACGAAATTCTCAGCGCCGCCATGCGAGGGTAGCCCGGAGCTGACAGTATATTGAGTAGGGATCGCAAGACCGTGGAAAAGATGGTAGAGATGGATCTTGAAACAGAGACTGGGAGTATCATAACTACAGAAATTCCATCCCTGAAAGCCCCTTGACTCCTGGCCGTGATGCTACCCGCTCATAAAGCTTCTATTTCAACACGCATGTTGATAAACTCGAGGAAATGAAAGCCTCCTCTTCACGACACATTGGCCCTGTGTGGTCTTGCAGGTTGTTCATTGCGTCGTACTCGTAAACTGATTTCAGCCATGTAATCGTCATCTAATCTTACACCTGCTGCTCTGCATCACGTCTGCACTTTGTGGAACGCTGCTATCCATCACAGATGAATTTCCCACGACATGGTGACAATTTTTGCTCTTCCAAAGTCTTGCCAGGCAGACGCAATGCATACAGCGCTCATTTCTGTACATTAAAGGACGGCCGCTCACTCAAACGCATCAAAGATAGATTCTCTTCGCGTCCCTAGGATGGCTTTCCGATGGGCAATAGGGACACTTGAAACGGGCGCCCTTGCTGTATGTCTCCAGTGACTGTTTGCAGATAACATGCCCACATGGCATCATCATGGGCGGATCCATATCGGTGGCTTGCTCCTTTGAGACCGGACACACGAAAATAGAGTGGAAGTGGTAAGCAGGCGGCAACGGAGTCTCCACAGGCAACTCTCCGATACTCGTCCATTCCGTCTTCTTTTCCTTCGTGATTTTCAGATACTTATCCAGAACGGGAAGTGCCACAGCGCCGGCGGTTGTCGCAAGGAAGAGCGGGCTCTCAGCGCTCAGACCTAATAGACTGCAGAACTCTCGCGTAAAGCTCGTGGCCACGTTTTCCCAAGCCGTATCGTTGGTGAAGAGTTGGGCGTAAGGACTGTCGGGGATGTTTTCCCAGAACGCTAGGGCTCCCATGAGTTGGTTGATCTCTCGTGTGTATCGTGAGGAGAATACTGGGAAAGAACTTCGTGCGTACGCCCAAGCACGGAGCGGGCCGGCACCTTCGATGGGATTGTCCTCGGAAAACAGACATATGAACTGCATCATGCAAAGCTCAAACTCGAGGTTGCTGCCACGCGCCTCCAATATGCGACTGTTCCCGCGTGCCCACTCGATCGCAGGGCTCAGGTTTCGCGCTTCTCGTAGCCCGTGTAAGATGTAGTACATTTCTGAAAACTGTCTCTGCAACGATTCGGATTTCAAGGTACCTTCGGCAAAGTCCTGTTCCCACGCTTGTTGCATATATGGATTTGGTGTATTCGGCGCGGTCGTTGGGACGGGAGGGGATGCATTCGCTTCGCCGATGAAGGTGCTGGCAACACCAAACTGGCCGGCCCGCAGGAGGTGCATGGCGATAGCGCGGTTGATCAGAGAAGGATGAGCAGTGACCGCATCGGTGGAAGTTGTGGAGAGTGGTTTATCGAGTTTCTGGGCTTGATGTTAAATCGTGCAGGCCGGAACATGCTGAAGATTGATGTACCCTGTCAACCGCCTTTGTAAAACTTGAATTTGCCCTGTGGACTTCGGTCAGATCCTCGTTTATGCTGTCAAAGGACTTTTTTAATGGGGTCTGGAGACGAGCTAATGTCATGGTAGCGTTTGCAGGACCTGAAGGGAGGTTAGAGATGGGTTGGAGATAGGGCAGCGGAGACATGCTGCTTTCAATGTTCGCCCGAGCCGACACAAGCATGTCGATAGCTTTCTGGACATCATCAACACTCTTTTCCAGGCTGCCTCTCCTGCTGAGCTCTTCGAGTTCCCGGAAGAGGTCTATGGGCCCACCGGCCCGCGGCATGGTGGCAGCTTGGGAGTAGTTGCGAACGGGATTGTGGAGGTTGAGAGTCAGCCAGTCATGTATGTCATGTATTATATACGAGTGTTGAGGAAGCGACTGTGGGTTCAAACGGATGAAAGAGGTTTGTTTCCCGTCATATGGTTGACTGCTGGCATGGTAAGAGGAGGTTGGAGACTGCTGGTGGAGTTGGGCCGTTTGGATGCGGGACAGCTTCCAGTCGCGTGCGGTCAGCGGTTCATCTGTCGCAGTGTCGGTACCTTATCGGTCTCAGCGTCACCGATCTTCCGCATCACGTGCATTCCACGCCGGAAACCCATCTATTACCTAGCTTTTCGCCTTTGGAGGAAGGTCAAGTTTGTTTACGAAATGTACCCATGAGGTTACACTACAGCTTCAATTCAGGCTATCAATACTTTTGCATTTGCTATGAAAAGAAACCCCCCTAACCATGTGCCAAACTACCGATGATATGCCCTGCTACGCTACCAGTTATTCTTGAGGTCATGGCAAAATTGCCGATAATGTCATGATCTGGACATCCTTCCCATTGGAATCTTATGCTTGGCCTTGAGTGCCCTCATCTTCATCCCCGGTTTCACTCGCGAGACTCTCACTGATACTCGGTGCTCCGCCACTGATCTCACTGCCTTTGCTCTTCTTGCTTTTCCTCAAGGAGCTCCAGCTCAGAACACTGCTCTTTGCACTCGCACTTCCCGCACTTGGGCTTCCCAATCCTTTACCGTCTGCAACAGGAGTGCTCGTCATGCTGTCGACACTCCTACTTAACAGACCACTTCCATTTTCATCCTCGACGTTCTCTCCAGGCGTCCCCAGTGCTTCATTCGAGGTCGGACGCTCCTTTTTAGCCGATGAGAATAGTCCTTTGTCTTTCGAAAATCCAGGCAGATTGAACTTGCTGCTACTCCCTTTTCGGCTAAGCTTCTGCATGAAACTCTCCTTCCCAACACTGGCCCCGGCGCTGGGTGTCTGCGGCTCAGAAGGAGTGTGCGAGATTACCCGATCAATGGAATCGCGAGACTCGGCAAAGGAATCTGCAGTAGAGATTGATCGGGCATCTCGGGACCGACGACGCTCGTCAGAAGAAAAATCCTTCCCCTCGGCGCTGTCTCCTGTGGAAGGAGGCTCAAGGCTAGCTGCAGAAGCCGATGTCTTGTCTTTCTCTTTTGACTTCCCCTTGAACGACAGCAAGCTTTTGAAATTAGGCGCCGCGGGGTTCAGCCTAGGAGGCGTTGCAGGCTGTTTCGATGAAGACGAAGTAGGCCGGGTGCCTATGGGGGCTTGAGACGGTGATCTTAGCGACTGGAAGTCTTGGGTTTCCGTTTCCAGTAACAAATCACGGCCCAGGTTCGTAGAGGAACCATTGTGCTGCACCGATGGTCTCCGCGATGGATGCCTTGACCAGGAGTTCGTCGCAGTTATTCCCCAATCGCCTCCAAGTGGGCTTCTTTGTGGCCAGCCAGTAGCTTCTGCTCCCCATCCAAACCTCGACTGGTTTTCTGTAGAGGGTCTTGGTAAGCCGAAGTTTTCCGAACTGACCGAAGCTGGGCGTGGAGACTCTGGTCTCTCAGGGCTTGCCATAGGATTCGATAGCCACGGATCATTTTTCACGGAGAACATATTGAAAGGGCGCCTTCGGGTCTCAACATGGCTGGGGCCGGAGTTGGTACCATCGATACCTTGCTTCGATGAAGACAAGTTGAACCTGTTAGAAACCTGGCCCATCCAGCTCCCTGAGTAGCTTCCTCTGCGGTTCCTCCCATTTGCGGCATCCAGTTCGTTCAGATCTTCTCGAGGTAACGACTGGCTCTCCTGAGGTTTCAAAGAACCAAGCGTAGGTCCGTTGTCTTCCATGGTTTTCCCGCGTTGGCGATTCATACCCAGAAAAGCAAATTTGGAGGTCTTGGTGGCATTGCCGCTAGCAGCACGCGCGGAGCCAGCGGTTGACCGTACAGATCTCTTGTCGCTATCGATTGCGTCGGGGTTTGGATAGAAGGAGAGGTGCGTTGAGCTGTCTCGTGGGCTTGTGAATACGCTTGGAGACCTGCTCTGTGCCGAAGCAGGAGAACTAGGATCTTGGTCTCCATAATCTCGAGTTTCTGGCGCCCCGAGACCAGGAAGAGCGCCTAAGCCAGGCAAGAGTTTTGGGCTGAGTGACGAATCTCTGACATGCGAATCTAAGCTTCTGCCCCCGTCCTGCTCAGCCTCGTCACCAAAGAGTCCCGAAGGAAGAAGTGCGCCAGCAGTTGCAGGACTCATTGGTATTCCACTAGCCAGCGTGTCTTGATCGACAGGTGGTACGGATGTTTGGATCTCAGTGAGTGGGAGCGTCATGCCGTTATTAATATTGAAGAAGGGAGAGGACAGGGAGAATGTCGGCGAAATGCTAGATATACTGTTGTTGAAGCCAGGCATGCTCGTCATACCGAAAGCTGAGGCTGCCGGAGAGTGCATGTCACTGCGAAGACTGCCGGTCCGTTGTCTTCTATGAGCAATCGCAGTAGAAATACTTTCGAGGGTGGGAGTCGCCGCGAAAAGATGAGGTTCTGCCTGTCGCCGTTGAGCGAGTTGCTCATAATGCTGCTTTTGGGCATTCAACATGCTCTGTGCCTGTTGGAGACTCTGCCAAGCTGCAGTATAGCGTGTCTGCAGATTGATAATCCTCTCTTGATATTGTGGATCAAGAGTAGAGCCATCGGATTTTCGCCGGTCCTCGTTTTGCGCACTTTGCTCTCCACTTGCGAGTTTCTGCTTTTCTTCTTCCAATGCTTTGATCTGCGCATTCTTTTCACGCATCTCGTCCTCCATCTTCTTCACCAGGACCATCTCTTCTGCATGCTTAGCTCGCAGGTCTTGAACTTTCTGGTCCATCTCTGCTCGGACTGCGATCTTCTCTTGCTTCATCCGCTCGACGTCGGCGCGCATTTCAGCCGTTTCGCGTTCCCAGCGCTCCCTATCATCTTTCAATTTTTGCCGCGACTTCTGCTTTTCCTGCAAGATCCTCTGCTGCTGAGCCTTTTTGGCATTTGCCTGCGTCTGCGCATGCTGAAGCTTGTTGGCCTGACTTCGTAAATCCTTGCTGATAGCCTCTTTCTCTTGAAGCGCATGTTTCATCTCATCCCTTTCTTTATATTTTGCATTCCTTGTGTTTTGGAAATCCTCCTCTTCTTCCTGAATCTGTCTCTCCACATCATCATTATCTTTCCGCAGACCTTCTAACCTTTCCGTCAATTGACGCACAGTACCTTCATGCTCCGATGAATCATGCGCGGCCAGCTGGCCCGTGATGATTGAGGTTGGCGAAGGCCTTCGAGCATTAGAAGAGCGCTTTCCTTGCGATATGCTTCCGCTATGCTCTCGTGTCATTGCCGGCGCAGCGACTGCAGGTTGCGCAGATTCAAGAAACGGTTTGTATGGCTGGACTGTAGGCACAGGCTCCTTATTTTGCTCTCCATCTTGCTCAGGGGAGGCATGGTCCGTTTCGCTAATGTAATCTTGTGAAGAGGCAGGTTTGGTTTGAAAGCGGATGGGTTCGCTGGCAGACTGAAAGACGCTGTTCGTCGCGATGACTCGCACGGTATAGTAGCATTCTGGCTTCAGGCCGCTGACCGTGACGGACGTCTCTTGCTGTGAGACTTCGCCGACTGAAGTTTGCCTTAGTTTGAGTCCTTCGCAGATAATTTAGATAGCCTACCATTAATGCCGTTGATATGCACCAAATGCAAATTGACTGTACTTTTCGGATCCGGTGGTTTCCAGTGCAATATGATGCCATCGGCCTTGATACCAGCCAGAGAAATAGTTGGAGCAGCGGGCACCTCGAGACCAAGCAAGCTGATCAGCTCATCAACAGGCTTTGCGAGAACTTGGTAGATACGGTACACGAACCTGTCCATGGGTTAGCATCCAGATAAACGTTGCAGGCGTGAAGTTTCGCGTGCTCACCAAACGGCAGCAACGGAGACGGCGACGCTGCTCCACCAGGTCTCCTTCAGATAGACGAGGACATCGATGGTGGCCAGCATGTCTACGGGCTCCAGGCGGAGAACAAGGCTGTTGTCCGCATACATCTGGAGAGGAGAGGGAAGGGGGGGGAGGCGCTGGTACGCTGAGGTTTGAGGTTGGTTCAGTTTTGGCCTAATGTCTAGGTCGCGGGCCGCTCTGCATTTTCTGTCATGGGTGCGCAGGATCCCACATGGCCAAGCGGCTTGAGCGAGAAACCCCCGCGATATCGGGCTTATCGGGGGCTTTTCTGAGGCTTTTCTCCCCAGGGCTGGGCGGGCAGCACCCCATGCCAGGCGGCGTTGTCAGACTTCCCCAACAACAACCCCATCTTGCCCATCTCACGGTCATGCCAATCTCGCTTTCGCGCTGCTCCGGAGTCAGCAGAACCCACCTCTTCGCTTCACACTCTCTCTGAACCTCTTCTGTATCTTTCATATAAGCTTTTTCGTACCTGTCCACTCCCACTCCCTCAAGCCACGCCGAGCTAGCAGCCATCACGAGCCCGTGACCTCATCAGCATACCAGCGCCCGTCGCATCGCACTGCACCACCCGACCGCCTTCTCCAGTGTCGCCCTATACACCTATAATTCCTCGGCCTTTCCATTTCTTCCCTGGCTGCTGGACGAGTGGTTGCCTTGGACCTTATCTCTCCTCCACACCGTGTATTGTTTCACTGCCACACATTCCTCGGCTGCCTCAAACAACACCATATATCCACCACGGCTTCATCATCCGCGGCTTTCCCCCAAGGCTATCTCGCACAATGCAATATGTGCGCTCAGTGACCAGCTCTGTGTCCAAAGGATGGAACTCTATCAATCCCGCAACGCTCAGCGGAGCTATCGACGTCATCGTTGTCCAACAAGAAGATGGTAAAGATTGATATTCCCAAGGGCTAGATGTTCTTCTGACACTGTCAAGGCTCGCTGGCATGTTCTCCCTTCCATGTACGGTTTGGAAAGGTGCAGATACTCCGCCCTTATGACCGCAAGGTATGCGCCTGGACCCCCATCTCTCAGATCGGGTCTAACTGTACATAGGTCGAGTTCAAGGTCAACGGCGTCAAGCAAGACTACTCGATGAAGCTCGGTGAGGGCGGGGAGGCTTTCTTCGTCTTCGAGACACGAGACAGCGTTCCTGAGGGGTTGCAAACATCTCCACTGGTGTCCCCAGATGTCAGCCCACAACCGCAACCAGCCGGGTCGCTACCCACGATCGATCTCGCCGAGCCTGAGCCTCTCGACTTGGCGAAAGATACTCAGAACAACGATGCTAGGTCAAGAGCTTTGCCAGATGTTGGGAGGCTCTCTCTAGGCCAGAAGACACAGAGTGAACTGGGTAATGCTTCCGAGGCCTACCACACAATCACATGCTGACCGACTCAAGGCGACCGATTATCAAGATCAAGTTCTCTCGATCCGTCGCAACAACGCCCGAAATCAGGAGACTGGGTTGGTTCCCGGATTGCTCCAGGAATGCCTCGAGCAGCGACCGATGATGCTGTGCCTACCATGAAAGGAGCTGCGCATCTTAAACCGATTGAGAAGAGCCTGACGATGCCACTTGATACTGCGGAACCTGCGACCGCAATCCCACCATCCATGGATGGAGCGCGCTCAGCAAGCCCTCCCCCAATGTCCTTGAGCGATGCCGTCACACGCGCGATGAACCTGTCAAAGAAGCTTCAGAGCTCAAATATCCCTACACAAGTAACAGAGACGGGTGACTTGATGCTAGACATTCAAGGGTACAAATCAAGCGACGAGGAGGCTCTGCGGGCCGAAGCGATGGCACGCAAGATCTTACAGGAAGAGCTGGAAGGAAATTATGATGTCGGTGCCTCTATCGCAGAGGATGAAAGTGGGAGGTTGTGGATATACAGCAGCGAAGAGGCGAAGGAAGCTGCCGCCCGCAAGTCAGACAAAACTGATCTGCGCGGACTGAATACTGTGGCAATGACCTCGAGCGATGCCATATCGGACCCTGGCTATCACAGCGATGATGGTGTCAGTGACGATGGTACGGAGGTACCCAATGCGCACTTTCGAAGAGATTCTGATAGTGCTGTGGGACTTTCGACTCCTCCAAAGTCGCCTGAGCCTACCTCCGCTGGCGACCCAAACAGGAACTATGCGAAAACACTTCGCCTTACCAATGACCAGCTTAAGGCTATGGACCTCAAACCAGGATCCAACTCTATGAGCTTTACCGTTAACCGATCAGTGTGTCAAGCCTTTATCTATCTCTGGACCGCCGATGTTCCCGTCGTGATATCCGACATCGACGGCACAATCACTAAATCGGACGCTCTTGGTCATGTTTTTACAATGATCGGACGCGATTGGACGCACTTGGGAGTCGCCAAACTTTTCACCGACATTGTAGCGAACGGCTACAACATTCTCTATCTCACATCTCGCAGCGTCGGACTGGCGGATACTACTCGCGGCTACCTGAATGGAGTAATGCAAGAAGGATATACGCTACCAAAAGGTCCCGTCATCATGAGTCCTGACCGCACCGCCGCCGCGCTCCGTCGCGAGCTCTACCTCCGCAAACCCGAAGTCTTCAAAATGGCGTGCTTGCGCGATATTATGGGTCTCTTCAACAAAGGCGCAAGCGAAACCCCATTTTATGCCGGTTTCGGGAACCGATTCACGGATGCGCTCAGCTATCGAAGTGTCAACATTCCTCAAACCCGCATCTTCACCATCAACTCCAACTCGGAGGTCAGTCTGGATCTGTTGACTCTGAACAAGTACAAGACTGGGTACGCAAGTATGAGGGAGATTGTGGACCACTACTTTCCCCCTGTCACGATGTTGGTGAAGAACGGAGGAGAAGAGTTTACCGATTTTAACTACTGGAGAGAGCGACCTCTGGACATTGAAGATTTCAGCGGGAGCGAAAGTGAAGAGGAGTATGACGAGAACGACGACATGGATGATGGGGTGGGTCTTCGCGCGACAATGAGTGTGCGAAGCGAAGATGAGGGAACAGAGGGAGGATACGAGGGCGAGGAAGACCTTGAGGCCTCGTACATGTCTCGAGAGAGTATGGACGAGAGCATTATCGAGTCTATCGAGGGAGATGAACGTGCTTCGTACGAGCGGCCACGTGGATCGGGTCTTGAGCTAGGCCAAGAGGTGTCGCTCACAGAGGAGGAGGCAGAGAGGTTGCTTCGGGCAGCTGAAGAGAACGGCGAATTTGGAATGTTGGATTTCGGTGATGAAGGAGATGAAGCATCTACGCCCGCCGCCGATGCCAGGGGAAAGGAGTTGAAGGTTGATTTGAATGAATTGGCGCATGTTTTGAACGAGAGAGAAGGAGAGCGGCAAGAGAATCACAGGGACGCAGTGCTGCAAAAGGCATAGAGGAGCCAGGGAGCTGAAGCTTGAACCAACTGTGGCATCCGCAAAGGAGCCGGTCATGTCTTGTTACCGGGATTTTTGGTGTCTAATGGCGCTTGTAAGAGTATAGAGCTCCTGGGGGAGCCATGTGGGTCTGCATAAGCGAACGGAGTCGTGTATATTACTACTCGCCGGTAGGTAGTGAATCATTGCTACTTGTTGCAGCTTTCATTCGATCATTCCGGAGTGCTATAAGAATTACGAAAGAGTTGGAACGAGACAAAACTTGGCAGTGCATTGTCCCGGCTATGACACTGCATTCGACTAACAAGCCCACCCTCCATCGATGCTTTGCACGCTCCCGCTCACGTAGCTCGAACTATCCGATAATAGCCAGACGATGACATTCGCCGCCTCATGCACCTGACCTTTCCTCCCCAATGGAATCTGCGCCAATCCAGTTCCGTGTCCCATGATATCCTCCGACTGCCTTACCATAGGAGTATCAATGGGGCCCCTGGAAGGAAAGTCAGTCTCTCCATCTCCCGGACAAATCAGCAGCAACAAAACATCGAACTCACGGTGCAATACAATTCGACCTAATTCCCCTCGAGCCGTATTCCTTCGCTGCCGCCCTAGTCAGCCCCACGACCGCATGCTTCGAAGCGACGTATGGAGAGTTCTTGGGCAGGCCGATGATTCCGGCAATGGATGAAGCGTTGACGATGGAGCCTTTGTCTTCAATGTGGTTGAGTTCGGCACGCATGCAATTGAAGACGCCGTTTAGATTGACGCCAATGACAAAGTCCCATTCGTCATCTTCAGTCTCGTTGATATTTTTCAATCCGATTCCTTTGCCTGGATGATCATTTTCGTTAGAAGAGTAGAGTGGCTGCTTAGGATTTGTCCACACATACCTATCACTCCTGCCAAATTTACAGCACCATGGATCTTTGAATCCCAGGTCTTCACCGTCTTCTCAATCCAGGCGTCAACTTGAGACCTTTTTCTAACGTCCACAACTGTGGTCATGACTGTGCCGCCATCTTGTTCTATCGTTTTGGCGGCTTCTTGGAGTGCGGCTTCTTGGAGATCTGCTATCGAAACTTTGGCTCCTCGTGCGGCGAGCTGCTTCGAGGTCTCCAGACCGATTCCTGATGCTCCTCCTGTGACGACGATGATTTTCCCCTCGAAGTCTTTCGCTGCTGCCATAGTGATACAAAGTGGGGGATTCGGAGGTGCAACTACGCTTTTCCTGCTCAACGAAAGAAGCTGTTCAAAATATCTTCTCGAATTTTGTGCACGTAGAAAGCGAAATACGATATCTCTATTTGTATGACTGGAATGATCTATCTTTAAAGATTCTTCGTCGGAAAATGAGAGGCCCAGAGTATTCCTCCTCGTTCACGTGATGAGTTGGGATAAGCTTTTCCTGTTTCACACTTCCCACTTTCTTCTAACCACAGCACGAAACAGCTGTCAGTGGCACAGCATCTTTCAACAACGTGTTGCCAGCGGATTCGATATGTCAAGATGTATTCTTCACGTTTACAGGCATACAAAGAATGTCTGATCAGCGTGCTTTACCTAGCTCCACCTCGATGCGAGTCGTCCTTTCGCCACTTGATTGGAAACCTTCCATCTGTACTCCAACACTGTCCTCCTGCATGACGCTGATGACCACATCATCAGATGGCTTTCGATCCGACTCGATGCTTCCATCCTAACGATGAAGCATCAATGGCCATTGTTTCGACAAAGAAGACGAGGACGTCGGTGCAACTCAGCCACTCTCACATCTTTCCTCTTTCATATCGTACCTAATGTTTTGCACATTGAACAAAGAACATTAACATGATCAAAGGTCTTCAACAATGGGACTTCCATTACTTTTCAGCCTCTCGTACGTCTCGTTCACGCCTGAAGTACATTTAAGTCAACATATTTAAGCCCGTCAGATCCGGTCAGTTCTCTCCATATCCTCACCACTCTCGTTTACCACCCCTTCGTTAAAGTAACTCGTACTTCCACTTCAAAATGATCTTTTCAACTTCACTTTTTGTAGCTTCGGCGCTCCTCATCAGCACCGGCACCGCCGCCCCCGCTGGCAACAGCACCGAGACTGCCACCTTGGAGAAACGCGGGGGTCTCTTCCACCCCATGCAACTCTGGGAACATACCAAGTATCGTGGGTACTCTGCATGGGTCCCAGGCAACAAGGACAGATGCTTCAACGTCGGTAAGGACCTTGAGGGCAAGATTTCGGCCGCAAAGGTCGTCTCTGGTCAGTTCTGCTACCTTGCATTGCAGTGGGACTGCAAGGGTCCCAAGATCCAGGTCTCGGACTGGAATGCGCCGGATTTCAACAACTTCAATGGTGCAAACATCAATGATAAGGTTAAGAGTTGGGCATGCAACGATGGAAAGGTAGGTTCCATCGATTGGTCCGAGTCACTTGGTGGTGGTGGCAACGGCTTCTAGGTATATGAAATAAAACAGCTTTGCGTCCATGGTAAGTGGTGAAGACAAACAAGCATTGATCATAAGTTCTTAGCTGTTACCTTTTTGTTCACGTAGTAGTATCAGTTCCCTTGCACTTCTTAAGTTCAAAAAGAAAAGAAAGAATTTGGCAAAGAATTTGGCAAAAAACTCAACACCCTCTAAGGTCTTCGAGAAAAAAGTCTATTACGGCTTTTTTTTTAGGCAAACTCAACACTAAACCAACCTTAGGGCTGAAAGCCTGGGTTGTTGGGAAGGTGTCCTCACAGTGGTGGTCCTTTTTCCTCAGAGAAAATGTCTAACAGTCGCAAACTTTTTTGTTTCAATGAGTACAGTAGGAGTCGAACTTAGCATTGCAACTATCACAGAAGTGGAATTGGGAGGGAACCTCAGTGATTACCACTGCAGCACCCAACCAATTATTGAATGTGAGGTGAGTTAAGGGTTATTTAAAGACAGCTTGTGAAATGACAGATCAGGCTTCAGTTTAGTGTCCCCCTTTTTCCCCACATTTGAAGTTCGAGCAGCCTTTAACAAGTGATGTGAATTGCCCTCCCGACTGAACTTGAATTGTTGGTTGAAAAGCCAGCCACGAAATCGAGTCAAACATGTTCCGGGGGTAAACTCACGTTCAGTCTGGCTGTAGTCTTCATCAAAGTTGAACTGTGAATGGAGTACTAACAAAAGTGGTAGTATGATGTTCTTGCTCCGACATCCATTGCCCTACCTCATCGAAACATCCAATGAGGTAAGTTCACCCAGCTCGCCGTGTCCTACCATTAGGAAGTGGCTTACTGTCAATCAGAAATCGGAAGCTACCTTAGGGAGAGTCTTCTCTACCGATCGATCTTGCATGCGATGATGGTATGGCACGGTGAACTGAAAGGAAAGCACACCTCTCGCCGCGATGCAAATTTCAACTTCATTCCATTTGCTTCATTCGCCATCGTGTTCTCCTCAAATCCCTCGACCACATATGATATGACATTCTCCTAATACCTCATGACTGTACCACACCATATCCTACCGCATTCTCATTCTCGTAGACTCCCGTGGTTGGACGGGAGCCCGAAGACAGAGAATATCCCTGGAGCCTTCCCTTCTCCCGTCATTCAACGACAACCGACAGACCCGTTAAGCAGAAAGTCTTTTCTCACCCAGGATCCCAGTATAAGGCCTATCGGCTCAACCCCGTCTCTCCGCCAAACTCCAACTCCGGAGAAGCCTCGCGCTCCCTCTTCCTTGATCTCTGATGACGGTCGTCCGACTCATTTCCGCGACGATCATTCTCCAGCTTCCAGCCCATCGTCTATAGACGACGCGATTGCTGGACTTGAAGGTTTGATGCAGGAAGCTGTTATGCTCGCCCACCGCAATTCTGTTGTCAATGATCGGCACCGACCATCTGTAGCTGGGCCGCTTCATGCGGAAGAACTGGAGGTCGAGTCATCCTCTGGTGACTACAGCTCTTCAGGATCATCTGGAGATGACACGAGTACGGAGTCCTCCGCCAATCTTGTCAATCATGGTACTTTTCAAGGCCGAACCCCTACTGTCCACCACGCTGCTACTGCTCACGAGCCTGCCAATCCTTACGACCCGAGATCAGTTCAAGAAACTCCACCACAATTTTACCAGGACCCTCCTTCCATGCTCTCAAATTCTCGAGACTTCGCCTATGACGGACGGCGGGGATCTCCCAACAGTCCTCCCTCTCCAGGCCAAGTAGTACCTCCGGCTCCTCTCCGTCGAAAGACAACCTTCAACGAGCCAAACTACACACCTCCAGCACCACCAGTCACAGAAACCAATCTCCGCCGCCGCAGTTCTGTCAAGCAGCAGCCCCTACAAAACCCCTGGATCCCTGACCGCCGCAACACGGCATACGACCCTATGGACGACCCAGGCCGAAAGAAACTCCGAACTCTGGACGACCTCGATGTCGGCCGAAATCCAAACCCCAATCACCAAGAACAAGGGCGCAGTCGTAGGCATCGAAGTCGCCGCCACCGTCGCCCTCGAAGCCATCAATCCTTCGACGAGAAACCCACTTTCGGCAACCTTGATCCCAATACGCGCGGCTTGAGCATCAAACGTAAAAAGCACTTCAGCCTGCGCGACCATCACAACTTCAGCTTCGGACACCATCACCGCCGTCAGCCCATTGCTAGAAAATGGAGCACTTTGCGGAAGAGGTGGACCGCGACCATCGCATGCATCAACACGGGCCTGATCGGCTTCATCGTCGGCGTGTACGCGGGTGAGGTCCCCAAGATCCAATACCAGCTCGTCGACACAAAGCACTATATCATACAGGGGAACATCTACCTCTACATCGGGCTTGCAATCTCAACGTTTTTCCTGTGGCCTTTACCACTTCTCCATGGCCGCAAGCCGTACACGCTCATGTCCCTCGCGCTCGTGCTTCCGCTGCAGTTCCCACAGGCCGTGGTGGTGAGTTCCTATCACGATCCCAGCGATGCGCGCTACCGCGTCGGTCTGCTCATCAGCCGCTTCTTCACGGGTCTGACTCTCGGCTTCGCGAATGTTAATTTCTTCACCACATTGCTAGATCTCTTCGGGGCGTCGTTGCAGAGTTCGAATCCGCATCAGGAGCTCGTTCTCTATGACGATGTGAGAAGGCAAGGAGGCGGACTTGGGATGTGGTTGGGGATTTGGAGCTGGAGTTTCGTTGCGTCGATTGCGGTGGGGTTTGTGACGGGCGCGGGCGTGATTCATGATATGAATCCGGCGTGGGGGTTTTATATCGTGGTTATTGTGACGGCGGTGGTGCTGCTGCTCAATGTCATTGCCCCGGAGCCCAGGCGTAGTGCGTATAGGCGCTCGTTGACGCATCATGTGGAGCAGGGGGAGGCGGGGGATGAGAGGGTGACGAGGAGGGTTGCTAGAGGGGAGGTTAAGCTGCATCTGAGCTCGGATGGGCCGTATTGGTGGGGAGAGGAGGTTTGGGCGGGCGTGGTGCTCAGCTTCAAGATGATCTTCCAAGCGGGATTTTTCGTGCTGGCTTCGTATATCGGATGGATATATGCGCAGGTCGTTTTGGTTATTGTGGTAAGTTGGATCTCTTCTGTCGCCCTTCTCATTCCCCATGAATGTGCTTACCAGACGGCTCTACCATTTAGCTCCTGGGGGCTCTCCTGTCGCGCAACTACCGTTGGCGACCGAATGAAGTCGGCGCAGGCGTCATGGCAATTGCAGTTGGCGCACTTATCGCAGTTCCTCTAGCCAAAGCCAACATCTTCTCCCGCGACCGCAAAAAAGGTCCTCGCACAGACAGCATGACCTTCGAAGAAAAAGTAACCTGGACCTCCCACATGCTCCGGCGTCTGATCTTCATGTTCGTCCTTCCGTTCGCCGGTCTAGCCTACACGCTCGCCTCCCCAGGAATAAATGTCCACTACATGGTCCCAATTATCTTTGCGGGCCTCATCGGCTTCCTGTCGAATCTCGCGCTCGCAGAGTGCCACGGCCTGATCATGGAGACGTTCGATACCAGCGATCTGCAGCCTGGGGCGAACAGCAAACACCGGCTGCAGAGTCTTGCTCCGACTGTGGCGAGGAGGAGAACCAACTATTCCTCCTTCCCACGCGTCACAGCTGGCGTTTTCGTCTCTCAAACCATCGCCTTCGCACTTGCCGCCGCAGCGACAGGAGTCGGTGGATCCATGACTCGAAACCTGGGCGCGCAGAGAGCCACTGCCGTTACCGCCGGACTGCTACTCGGAATCACGATCCTGCTGACGGCCGTGCTCTGGAGATTCAGGAGCGTGCAAGTCATTCCCAACTACGCGTTTGGTACCCGACGGAACACGGAGGCCGGGAATGAAGGACAGAATTTGTGGAAAGACGTTGAAGACGAGTACTGGAAGCCTGTCATTATTGGGAACCCGAGCGGGAAGGTGAGGAGGATGAGCGTTTTGGAGCTGGGGAAGATGAGTCGGTGGACGGAGATCCGGAAATTGAATAAATTGATCAGAGATGAGTGATGGGGGAGAGACTGATACAGGAAACGGAGTTTGACCGCAGCGATCACGATTCCTTCCAATTTGTTGTTATGATGAAGGCTCTTACTCAGCAGAATCCCCCTTTTTCGAGAAGAAATGGTACGCGCGATCACGTGATATACTGAAGAAATTGATTGCGTGCACGATCCACTTTTGACGGAAGGACTTCCTACGCAGACTCTCGAACTGCCCTCGCTGCCTCACCTATTCGTGCCTACCTCTCATCGTGACTATCACATATTATTGGTGTCTTGTGCTTTGAGGTTGACCGTCTTTCCGGCCGTAGACGCAAAGTCTGAGCCCCCTTCGGCAAGTCTCTTGCTCGTCGCCGACGCTTGATGCTCTCCCCTCGCAGTCCCAATCATGTCCCGATTTCCATCCAGCCCGAATGTTCCTCCAGGCCTTGATGTTTCGGCCGTCGGTCGAGATTCGAAGGGCGCGACACGCAATACTGCAGCGCGTTATGGAACAGAGTACGTCTCGTACGTGGCAGTGCGCAAGAACGAGGGCCTGAACAAGCTGCACACCTGGATGATAAGACTGATGGCGAGGTACCTGCTTTTCAAGGCCCAACAAACGTGATCGTAATCATTTCTTATATCACTCCGCATTTCTCTCTTTCTCTCTGCATTCCCGTGTCGCCCGAATATACCTGATTTTCGTTCCTTCTTCTTTCGTCCCCCCTCAGGTTCGCGTCGCCGCGCATCCACACCTACGTCATGACTTCAGTCGCGCAAGCTCCAGGTCCAAATATGGCACTGATGGCATCGCCACTACCACCTCTCAGCGGCGCTATATCACGAACTCCAGCTTCACCAACCCACGCCAGAAGTAACTCGTGGATCCGCAGCATGGCTTCCCTCGTCAAGAACAAGCTCTCGGACACGATCCATGGCACCGACTCCGACTCGATCAACGCCGACAAATACCAGCTCCTCGTGACCGCCGGACCTTCCTACTCACCTTGCACCCAGCAGCCCGTTCATGTCAACACATCCACTCCGACAGTCTTCGAGAATGAGTTCATGAAAGTCGCTGTCAAGGTCCGCATACAGGAATTCCGTGGTCTGCCCCGTGGTTCGCCGTCTTCTTCACCTTATTTTGAAGACCCCAGGCGCGAGAAAGATAGGTACTCCGTCTCGTTCACTTTTGTGCCGAAGAAGGATATCCCGCTCGGCGGGGAAGGGGAGACGGTGTGGGGAAATGACTTCGATCACCCGGTGAGGGATCGATTGCCGCCGGGCGTCAATACGGCGATTAAAATCGTCAAGGAGCTCATTGACCCGGGAATCACCTGCGATGCGTACGCCGACGAGCCGTGGTTGTATACGCCCGCCTTGGCAGGTTGGGATGCCTTTAGGATCGGAGAGAAGGTCAGCGTCGATGATGAGCTGCCCTATGATGAAGAGGTTTTCGATGAGGGGGCGGACGGTGAGGGTGAAGACGTTCGGAAGAGCCTTGGAATCCCAGATGGCAGGGACAAGAGGAGGAAGTTCTTTTTGAACAAGGAGAATCAGAAGGCTTTCTTGTTTGAGAAGGGCAGAGTGTACAGGGGAGACTTCTTCAATCCCTATCTGGATTTTGGCAGTGAGTGTTTCTTCAACTCTTCGACCACGAACACTAATGATTGTTGCTACAGAATTCGCACTCCGCCTCCCCGGGTTTTCGCTGTCGGTCGGTCGCTACATCAACGACAAGACACATGCACTGCGTTATGTCTTCAAGAACACCAAGACGGGCGATGTGTATTTTGTCATCGTCATGAATCTGCTCTTCGGAGACGAGCTCGAGAAGGCTCTACATGAGCGGCCTGGACAATAAGGAGTCGACATAGAGTTTGGTTTCTACATAATTATCCCGCAACATTCAAACAGGGGGGAGAATGACCTTCTAGAAAACATGTGGTGAGTCGATGAGTCCTCGCTTCTTCGTAATCGTTGCTAACAACACGAGGATGCGTCCCAGGCGCTGAAGCGGCATTTATTTTTAGCATCCATTTGCAGCATTTGCAGGCATTTAGATACCCACCGAGCCTGACTTTCGAAAGGGAAAAGCACCATCATCAGCAATCACAATACAGAGAAATCTTTTAAATCGCTGCATGCTGCAGTTCTACTGATTTCCATTCATCACGTGCCAAGAAAACAACGATGAGTATGGAGAAATATTCCATGATTACGTACACAGCCCCGAAAAACCCCGAAAGCCCGTCATCGTTTTCTGTCTGTTGTCTCGGATCGAAATCCCCCGAAAACCGTTTTCGATGTCTGTCAGCTGTCACAGATCAACATTACAACGAAAGAGAACTTGCGAAAAGAAATTGGGCTCATGTCATTTCAGCTACGTACAACGCCACCAATCCCTCACTCCGCCCTTAACCAAACATAGTCGAATGCATCACTGCTCTACTTCCGCCTGCTGAGTAATAACAGGCACAATCTTCTGCGTCACAGTAAGAATGCCCGGAATGACCTGCGTCGGCTTATTTCCAAACAGGAAATCCAACAACCCCGCCTTCTTCGTCGTCGTCGGCTGCAGGTTCGTCGGTAACAGATTCGTCGGAAGCACATTCGGCGCCAACAAAGCCGTCGGGAAAAAGTCGTTTGTCGCCACGACGTTTACCGGCTCGGCATCCTCCTGTCGCTCCTTGATCGCCGCGGAAGGCTGCACGTACGCGGTGGGATGGGGGAGCCGCTCGCGCGAGGGCCTGAAGATATAGGGCGGCATTCTGACCGTCGCAGTTTTCACCTCGACGGGCGGATTGGCGGGTATGAGGAATTTACTTGGGCTGATGTTGGTCGGCAGGACCATGGGCAAGGCCGTCACGTCATATGGAAGGAAGAGTTGCGCCAAGAAGTCGGTGGGCAGGACACTCGTGGGGATGTTGAGGATTTGAGTCGGCAACCCTGTAGGGAGTTGGAGTAGGTC
>ML977148.1:228218-455424 GCA_010015705.1 Aulographum hederae CBS 113979
GGATGACGGCGGGCAGGTCCGCGAGGATGTCCTTGGGGAGGTCCTTCAGCATTTCGCTCGGCAGCTGGAACATGTTATCGGGCACGATGGCACCCGTCGGCAGCGGCACGTCCTGGTCCGTCGGCAATGGCACCATGACACCCGTCGGCAGCAGCACATCCTGGCTCGTCGGCAGCGGCACGTCCTCGCCCGTCGCCTGCGGCTCAACGGGGAAGAAGGGGGGAGGCAAAAGCTCGGTGGGCACCATTTCGGGCTTTAAGATGTTCGTCGGAATGTACACGACGGCCTGCGGCTTCATCGGCTTCTCCGGCTTCTCGTGCGGATGGAGGGCCATGTATGCCGGGCAGTATCCCATGAGCATTGAGACCACTCCCTCTTGGCAATTCTTTTCGATACCCTTGAAGTGCTGGCGGCATTCTCCATGCTGATCCCCCAGATTTTTTGGTCTGTGACGCCGGAGTAGTCGACTCAGGAGTCCAGGCGGAGGATCCCAAGGCGGAGGAATCCAAGGCGGACGAGTGGCAGGCGGCATCAGGCCATTACGGCGTCCCTGGCTAGCGAGCTCGCATTCGTCAAAGATATATCTCCCAAGATAATGGGCACACTGTCGGCGGTTACGACTAGTATCAAGTGGCGGTTCCCTTTTCGGATATGGTTGAACCATCTCTGCCATTGGAGAAGCGGCCGTAGTACCGACGCAGAGGGCGTAGATGGAGAGAATAATAGCCGAGGTCCTCATCTTGTCCGATGTTTCCCTCAGTAAACAGGGGAGTAAACAAAAAGGGGTTCAACAGTATAAGAGAGAAGGAACCAAGGGACAGCCTGCCAACAAAAGAGCCCCTATCTGGCTAGGGGAAGCAAACTTTTGGTGCTCTGGAAACCGAGAAGAGAACGAGCAATGGCTGCTTTATGTGGAATGTGCAGAATCATCAAAGGTGCTACTACAGAAGCAGTTCCAAGTTGGCATGTGTCCTCCAGAGTCAATTTGTCGAGTACGTTCTCTGGTTCTTGCCCTGTCTATCCTATTTCATATGCTAGTACGAAACGCACTCTTCAACTACCATGAGGTGGCGTCTCCGTTCTCTTACCCTGTCTATCCTAATTCGTATGCTATAGCGTACCAAGCATAGTTTGCAACTCCCACGAGGTAGCGTCTCCGTTCTCTGGTTCTTGCCTTGTCTATTTCCTGTTTCATATGCTACAGCGTACGAAACGCACTTTGTAACTCCCACGAGGTGGCTTCTCCTTGCGGAATCTTCGCCACTTTTCTACCTATTCTCGTACATCTAACCACAATCATCGGCGATGCTTGCATGTTCAATTTTGTAAAGACTCTGAAATTTAGCCTACTCGTTTTTTAGGTAAAGTTCTCTTAGATGAGATCTCCACACCACAGGAGTCCGGAAAAGGAATGACCTTAAATTTGGTTTCTCTTCTTCACCATCTGCCAATTGGAGCAATGGGCACCCTAGACCTCTCTGTTTTGAGGTCACATTACGAATGGACATGATATGCCATCTTTTAGGTCTTCAAAAAGGGTATATGACCCTTCGAGTCTCCTCATATGTTCCACGCGCTTCGTACCACGGGACGTTTTCGGAGATGTCTCCCAGGGCTGAAGGAAATATTGCTCCCCAGCCCTCTGCCCTCGCGTTGGAACAGGAAACGGTCAGCTCGACGGGTAGAGTGGCTGTCACAAATTCGGTGAATTTGCTACCCAGAAATGAGTCGCGGCGATGATATATTGCTCCTTCAAGTGTCAAACGAGCATTGACGATCCACGGAAAGGGTCGACGTTGGGATTCAGCACATGGCTTGCACGTTGAGCTCACGTGCTGTGAAATTGACCTACTGGCAAATCTACCATTTTGATCCTGGAAGAGTGTCCTTTACTGAAAGTACGACGACGATCTTCTCATTTGAGAATCTTAAATGGGTAGGAGAGAGGGCGCATATCGGTGAGCAACATTCAACTCGGCCTCTCAAGGTCAAAGGAGCGCAGCTGTTAAGCGTTTCGGCGTTTTCGCTGTCGTATTCGTCGAAGCGGACCTCCAGAGAAACTAAAGAGACAGCTGGGCTGAGGAAAGGTGCATCTGGGTGAAGTCGACGATGTGTCAGGTAGTGCAAAAGTGTTGTTACGGGGTGCGCGTGAGCATTTTGTGCTCGATAAAATGCTCACGTGCACCTCGTAACTTCACTTTCATATAAACTCCCACAAATTTCTCGTCCAGTGAAATTAATTGCAAAACCTGCCTGTCACCGAGCAATGCGAGCGCGTTAGAGCCAACCAAATGCTACCTATATTGGTTTAAGATGTACGACAGAGCTCTATCTGTGTGCGGAGGTGGCAGATGTGGAGGTTAGGCGATTATGTAAGTAAATCACCTAATGTGTCACGTGACTAAGATGTCTCGGTGAATTTTGAAGACCGAGACAATTTCAGATCCCGAAAGCTTCAAATTTCCTACTAAGTGTGTTGAAGGGGACAAAGAACTAACGTTCTACAAGAATTCGAAGAAGCCATCTGTGTTAAGTAGTCTCGAAATGGTGCTCTGCGATATCTGAAAACAGCTAAACCGTTAATAAATCTACGACACCATATCGTCAACTCCTTGCAGGTGCCCTGTGGCATCGGAAAAAAAGTGGTTTTCTGGGCGAAAGACTGTTCGGTATCTTCTAATATGCTTGGGTACCGGAGACTGTGAATTTTCGGGTAGAGGACGGTTGACTTCTCTACTCCAGATCGCCAAAACCACTCATTTTTCCGAACCATGAAACACAAGATGCGGTCTTTCGTACCGTTAAACTATTTTCATGTCAAACAAATAGGCCGTTCAAATCTAAAATTAATCAACACCCAGTCCCATTTACTTCATGAATCACCACTTCCAAAAATCAAGGACGAGTCTCATGATCATAGAATAAGATGTGCAATGCTCTCCACACTATTTTGGGCCAGCCTCTCTTTGTCCACTATTTTCAATCTTCAAGTACTTTCATCATGGAAGTTCAATGTTCGCATCATTTTCGCCGCAGAGACGAAGAAGTCCATCCACGGTTTGCTTTCGTCCAGCACGTGACGGCTGGACTTGAACAACGGGCAACTTACATGCGTAGCCAGCATGGCCTTGGATGCACACCGCAAGCAAAAGAACCTCGACAATCTGCTGTCACGAAATATCTATGAAGTAGATACAGCATGACCAAGGCCAAACCTAAAAACAACCGCAAGAAAACCACCCAAGGGACAAAGAAATCATCAACCCACCCATCACGAGGAGCATTACCACAATCTTCGCATCTTCTCAAATCGGACGACAACCCACCCGTCGCCGCCAACGTCCCGGGAAATGGCCCAGAGACAACCTTGGCTCCGACAGCTCCGTTCGAGACATCATTCAAGACATTCCCACCTGAGCGACCTCAACCCCAAATCCAGCCTCAACAGTTCGCCGTAAGTGCAAGGACAGGGAACGCAACAACGTCTGCAACCGCACCGACAAGGACAGACAATATGGAAATCGTTATGGAAACCGGTACTGGCTCGCCACCACAGCGCATTACTGTGCCCGGAGCCGCTGGAAGGACAGCGAAGCCTCACCTCCTTGCAGGGACTACCACACCTCCCGCCATTCACCCCCTCTTCTCCTCCGCTGCCTGGCACTTCAACCCAACGACCTTCCACCAAACCTTCCGACCCTCCTTTGTCCTTGCCACAAACCTCCTCGCCACCGACGCCATCCTGACATGGTGGATCAACCGTGCCATGACGAACCGCGCGGCGCGTCTGGGCATGCCGCTGTGGATGTATGTTATGAACGCCGGCGGATGTGTGGGAGCGGAACATATGGCGAGGGTGCGGGCGGCGTTGGAGGGGCTGGTTGGGAGGGTGAGGTTTAGCTGGAAGAAGAGGGAGGGAGACAGTGGTGATATAGGCCGTGGAGATGCTGTTGCGGGTTCTACTCCACCGGAGGAACTGGCTGCTGGCTTAGAGGAGTTTAGCTCCGTGTTCGATGATACCGGTGTGGATACCCAGCAGCAGACACAGCAGCAGCAAGAGCCGATCCATATCACCCTCTCACCCCAATTCCTCGATTTTGCACTCGATCCCACCATCTCCTTCGCCATCCAGACGCAGTCACAGTCGAAGAATCAAACGCAGCAGCAGAAGCAGTCCACCGATCTCCTTCGCCGGATGCAGTTCATGCTCGCTATCACCCTGAAAAACCACGTCGCCGACATCATCTGCGAACTGCTGCCAGGGCCGAAACTAGGCTTCCGGGACCAACTCAACGATGCGAATGCGAATAATATACCTGGCGTATCCGAACAGCGAGAGAGCATCCGGCGGGCGTGGGAAGTGTATATCTTTGGGACAGACGGGTTGGACTCTCTCTACTCTTCCTTTGCCAGGGCCCAGGAGCAGCACCAGCATCAGCAAACAGAGCTTTCCTCCTCCACACCTGCTCATCCACCGAGCCTCCCTGTCCTCCTCGCCCATCTCCCACAAGTCCAAGAACCCGTCTCCATCACTTGGCTGAACCAGTGGTTCGACGACAATACGTGGGAGAAGATGAGGAGGGCCGGAGAGAGGAAGGAGTTGGAAGCGAGTATGAGGGGAAGGGCTGGGGTTGTTTTGCCAAGGGTGAAGATGGGGAAGGGAGAGGGCAAGAGTGGTGGGAAGAAGGGTGGTGGGGTGAAGAAAACGAAAAAGGACAAGAAGAAGAGTGGTGGTAAGAAAAGGAAAGATGGAGCAAAAGGGAAATAGTACCTGTGTTGATTCTTTTGGCGTGTGTGTTGAGATACCCTTCTGGAATGTAGATATTTGTAGATAGTTTCAAGCAAGACCTAGCGAGCTTCCGGACAAGAATTGCTGGACTACGGCCCACATTGATTTGAGCAAAATTAAATGGACATACATGCTCAAGAAACGTAGCATTGAAGAGATCGAATTAGAGAATTCCGCGATAATGTAAAGAGAATGAGCAGAGCCAACCAATCGTTGTTGTGAGACTAGACGGTCAATGGAAGGAGATCCGAGAATAATAGAAGAAGAGATGACGTAAAATTGCGCATCGCGGAGGAAAGCCAATCTGATCGGTGCGTGTACAACGTCCAACGGAGACGACTGGCCTCCATCGTGAAAGCGAGAGCGTCGGCATCTTGCATACTATCGAGGACAGAGGCATAAGCAGTGACGTAAAAATCTCCAACCCCGCCCAAAAAGCTCACAATCCCCAATCGTCTCTCGCGGAAGCCCAATGAGAGTTCACAGAAGCGATTGAGGCTGTCGATGGCGGTCAATGGCATGGGAAAGACTCCGTTACCGGGAATGGAAGCTCCGTAGATGAGTGGAGGTGCTGGGTGGAAGCTCGCGACAGCACACATTACGACCCAGCGAGGTCAATTTCGAGCAAGAGCTGTAATGTTGGGCATAGAATAGCATAAAGATACGGTGACAACGTTCAATGGCAATGAGGAGATGAATGTCGGGCTTTGTGGAGGTTGACAGTATGCCAAGGCCGGGTTCGGATATGAAGAAGCATCGTGGGCACGGGGAAGGATGGGAGCACACTAGGAGAGTAGTCGAGCGGTGTCAATTTCTCTATCTACAAAGTAAAGCTCCACTCAGATCGAATAGTGACGACCACTCTCCCACTCGTATGATACACGCGAACCGCACCATCTCTCTATCCCGCCAATTGACCACCATTGATTTTTTGCCAGGCCGGAAGGGCGAAGGAGATTCCACCACCACAGATTGACAGACCGACCAATTCGCCTCGAGACGCTTAGGTAGCGTACTGGATGAGGAAAGCAACCATGAGCGCGAAGAGACCGGTGGCCTCAGCAAAGGCGAAACCGAGAATGGCGTACGAGAAGAGCTGGCCACGGAGCGAGGGGTTGCGGGCGACGCCGGTGATGAGCGAGCCGAACACGTTACCGATACCGACACCGGCACCGGCAAGACCGATGGTAGCGAGGCCCATACCGACGTTCTTGCCGCCCAAGAGGAGCGCGGTTGCGAGAGTCACCTCGGTGCGGGCCTGGACGGGGCGGAGGGCGCGGACGGCCGTCGAGGGCTGCTGGCGCTTCATGGTCTGGAAGGCGTTGCGGTTGAGGTTGTTGGAGACGCCTGCGAGAGCAATTGAGTCAGTGGGATGGGTCAATGGATGGGGATGGCATTGCGTTGATGGAAGGGCGTGATGGAGGTTGAGGGTGAACGAGCGAGCTTTACTTACCGGAGAAGCCACGGGTCGCGGCCTGAGGAGCGACGGCGCTGCGGAGGGCAGGGCGAGCGAAGGTGCTCATGATGCGGCTGGTGGAGGCCATTGAGACGGTTGTGAGGAGAGTGGAGATGGAGTTTTGTGATGGGCGAGAGCGCGGTGACGAAGCAATTGATGGATTGGAGAGCTTGCTTGGAGGTGCTTCGGAGGTTGTTTTGGAGGAGAGAAGATTTCCCACCCGAAGCCCTCCGTTTGTGGAGCTTGGGCCACCCCATCACGTGCACCCGCCAAGATTATCCGAGATCCGAATGGCCGGCCGGCCGACCTCACTTCATTCCAGGGGAAGCAATTAAATAATCTGTCTGCCGTGGGAGCGTGGCTCAGGACGGGAGACTTCGAAGGTATGATGTTATTTTGCCGAAAACCACCGCTGTTCCATTGCTACTTGGAATCTTTGCAAAGCTGAAAAATCATCATTCGGGAGCTACGAAGTCCACTCATCCAAGTTGCATTGAACTGATCCAATGTCTCACCTTCAGCCTCCTATCGAAAATCAATTTCGCTTCCAGAAGAGTACAATTCATGCAGTAGCTGCCATTAGCAAGTTAATCCCAATCCTGCCGAAGCAACATTACCCAATTGCTTCGCTCGTGATCTCTATCACCTCTCTCGAATGCAAAAATGCAAAAATACACGGACATAATCGAATTCAAGGCTCCACAAGCGTGTAAAGTCAAAATTAGAGAGAGTAACAGCTCCTTGATTATGATATCTCATCTCTCTACTAGCTAAACTTTTGCTATTACTTCGAGTGACAAAGCGCCCTTTTAGCTTTTCCATGCTCTCAGAAATCTACATGCTCCTTGCTGATTGCGGCCTCTGATATAGGCAATAGCCATCTGCATTGAATAAATCTTCAAGCTCACTCATTTCCACCGCCTTCCCTCTCGTTTTTGGCATACCAGTAATAGCTATGCCATCCTTTTCCCGATGAGCAGCTCATGTACTAGTCTTTCTGACCACCCCATACTCATATTAACAATGGCTTTCCTTGCCATAGTTGGGTAAGATTGAGATGACCGAGTGAGTTGTAATGGATAAATAACTCTTCACGCCGTTGTGCAAGCCATGCCAAAAGGGAAGCCAAGGGTATCTCATAAAAGAAAATCGGTAAAAGAAATCGTAGAGTCCTTGCCAGGTAGACAGACTACTACCTAGCAATAGTGAAAAATTGGGCCGAGATGCATGCAGAACAAGTACCAGGTCGAACCTCTGTCATCGGCTGAGCGACTGTAGGATGTCGACTCATATTTTCAGTCCAGCTCAACAATCTCCATCAGCTCCCCAGTATTCTCACTCGGAGCTCTTGCATTCGCCGACCCCGCGTTGTCTTCTTTCTCCTCCACAATAGGCGACCATGTTCCATCCGCCTTGACAATGATCGCCCTGGTATCTTGCTGTCCGTTTTGTTTCAGAGCCTTGATTACTCCTGTGATCCAGTCATCTATGAGCAGTTCACCGGGTCGGACGTCCTCTTTGCAGATGGGACAACGCCACACGTCAACAGCCGAGACGTCTTCGAAACGTTTCTCCTGTCGATTCCCCCCTCTGTTGCAGTAGAGGAGAGGATTGTAGCTCTGGTCGGGGGCAAACGTGACGGCTGAAAGAAAGGTTTCCAAGTCGAAGCATTCCCTGTGTTTGCATGTCTTCCCTCGAACGGGGATTTCGCAGAGCTTGCTTCGCGTGTATGGCTCCGCGACAGTAATGGTGAATGTGTTCTTCTCCGTATCGAAGATAATGTCATCGTCGTCGTCAACGCTCGTAGTCGTGGCATTGAGGGAAGCTTTAATGCTTTCAATCGTCACAGACGCCGGGACATGTTCCCATAGTTGTCGCAACGAGACCGTCTCATCGCCGCCGGAAATCACCGAAAATCCTCGAACGACATTGTCGTGGGTGACACATGCAACCTCCTCGATAGCAAAAACGTATTCCATCGCTCCTGTGGCTGATGGGTTTGGACGACGAAACAGTGACGAAACTTTCAGCGTGTTCTTCCCCGATCTCACAAAAGCGGTAATATCAATGGGTTTATCTCGCCCCCAATGGATCTTCCGTCTCGCTTCGAGCATTTGTCCGTTGAATTCGAAATAGAAGCCAAAGGTGGGCCAGCTAGTCTCCTGGGTGACCCACGAAGAGTCACTGCAGCTTCCTCCAGAGACACCAGGAACTGCCATCTTCACACATCGAAGGCGGTATGTGACAGAAATGGGATGCACTGAGCGCAAAGGAGGACTGCCTACCTGTGAGAGCTTGTCCTTGGCGATGCGGATGAAATCCAGTGGAGATAGTGTAAAATCCTTTTCCATCACTGGATATACTCCGAATGGTGACACAGGCGTGACGAGGCGCCGAACAAAGCGATACAAGCGGGGAGGGGGTTGCTCTGAAAGTAATCCGACAGATTTAAGCAGAGGGCTTCGAAGATGAGCTTGATGCAATGCCAATGAGTTGGGATTAGGATGGGTAAGTTGGGCCGACGCATATCCTGGTGGGGGCAGAAGAGAGGTTGAAGCGAAAATTGGCTGAGGCGATCTATGCGCAGCTGGGTTGACAGGTGTTTGGCGGGTCTGCTGCGGGCCAGTATTGAGCACGCCTGGCGCCGCACCGCCACGCATGTGAGCTTGGGGTGGATGTTGAGTTGGCTGAGTTGGTTGAGAAGCCAGAAAGCCTGGCGAAAGAGGAACCCTTTGGCTTTGTTGGAAAAACGCGCCGGCATGCGGCGATGGTATAGTCGGTGAAGCGAACTGGGCCGGTGCTGGCATCAAGTTCGAGCCAGCAACTGAACTCGAGGTAAGAGTTGCCGCCTGCTGGCTGTTACACCGAGTAGTGCTCATCAAACTGCTCGGCAGGTGATTCGGTGGGTTCTGATACGCTACATTGGAGGCAGCTGGTGCGTGCTGACTGTTGCGCCTTGAGTCGTGTTGCCCATATGCGAATTGTTGATGCGTGGGGCCCGACCACGCAGTCACGTTTGGTTGGAAAGAGCCATTGGGTTGTGGAAAGCCTTGCACTGGCGACTGAACAGGGTGACCCATCGACGGTGATGCTGTTTGAGGACTTTGTTGTGATGGCAACATTACACCCGATCCGCTGTGCCGCGCAGACAACCTTGGGTTCGGTCGAGAGTTGGATCTCCTGAGCGGATGTTGTGCCAGATGATTGTCTCGTAGAGACACCAACTGTGTTCGCATCATGTACGCCACATTCTCAGCGCCGATATAATCTGCCGCCTTATGGACTCCGTCTCTTGCTTGAACCTGTACAAACTGGTTCAGGCTTTCAAAGAATATCCAATCAGCTTGTTTAGTGAATTGAGAAATCTCGCTACCCCAGGCATCTCTGAGTAGCTTTGTGAAGATCACGCGTTGTAAAGTCACCGAGAAAATGCCTAGGCCTTTCACTATGTCTCCACACAGAGGAGGTATGCTTAGTGCATTGTAGTATTCCTGGAACTTTTTCCAGCGAGCACCAAGTGACTCCATGGCCTTTCTAACTTGAATGAGATCGATTTTGAGCATTTGCAACACGTCAGGGGAAAGACTCGGTCCAGAAACGGGAACAGGAAACCTTGAAAGAAACGTCGCTATATTGAACGGCATTTTGTCAGTTGGCGTCATCAGGTGAATATTTAGGACGTCTATAGCAGGCTGAAACTGCGGCATCGAAGTCAGGTCTTTCGGCAAGCTGGCTGGGTCCACGTGCGCGAGGCACAAGAATTGATGCAAACGAAGGTAAATCCAGTCTTGCTTTCGGCAGGCTTCCTTTAATAATTGGAATCTCGATCCCGTTTCGCCCTTGACTTCGACTCCCTTGGAACCGAGGTAGGCGACGTAATCTGCCAGGTCCTGCTCGTATCTTTGGAGATTCGGCACTTGTGCTGTGACTGGGACTGCGGCGTTGTTGACTTGCGGAGAAGCAGTAGAAGGAAGGGTATGGCTTCGTCGTGGTTGCTGGAACTGAGGCTGGGTCGGAGCTTGCAGCTGTTGCTGTTGCTGTTGCTGTTGAGCAACTGCATACGGCGAAAGCTGGGACTGAGAACCCTGACGCTGGCCTGGCCGTAAAACCGAAGGTTGGTTCAGCATCTGCGGATCGATTGTTGCGGGAGACAAGGCGGGTTGCGACTGACGCCTCTGCTCGACTTGTGTGTTTGGATTGTCTTGGTACATTTGTGGAAGCATGCCGTTTCGGTGGGGATGGCGTTGGAGGGCCAGCCGTTTGTGCAATTGAACGATCTGTTCTTGCTGCTGTTGCTCCGTCGTATTAGCTGCATTGGACGGCTGCGACTGCAAGTGTCGGTGTTGATCCGGCTGTGGCACTGCCTGTCGCTGCTGTTGTGGGAAGGCCACATTATGTGGCTGCTTTTGGGTCAACAGCCTGTATAAAGAGCATGCTGTTGAAGGTAAATTGCTACGCACCTGTGAACTTAATTGACCATTCGCGAGCTCCATGAACTGTCGATACTGCTCCTCCGTACTAGGTGACGGCAGCGCAGAAGAACGTGGCACAGATACAGTCGAAGGAACAGTGAAGCCCGTTTGAGGAGTCTGTAACGAACTTTGACTGCCGCTTGACGGCTGTATTGTTTCCCTTCTTCGCTTTTCAAGTCCTCCCAAGGGAGCATCGGCTGGTCTTTTTTCTGGCAGAGGGCGAGGCGTAGACAACTGCGGTTCAACAGCATGCTGCTCCTTTAATCGATCGTCGATAGGAGATCCACTGTGAAGAGCCGTTCCAGGCTCATCCTCTTCGCTACCTAGGTCAATCACGATTGCGCTGCTCAAGGCTTCCGAGTTACGCTCTTCGGTCAAGCTGGGCGCGGGGGATGGCAATGGCGCAGACTCTGTACGATCCGAAGTGAGCAATTTGGGAGGACCTGTTTGATTTGCCAGGTGTGGTGAAGCAGTATTCGACGCGTTATCCCGATCCTGCTCTTGTGCTTGTTGGACAGTGCTTTGGCCTTCGGCAGCCGCAACCAGACCGGGGAGCAGCTCGTCAGACATGCGGGCGATCGGCGGAGGTGATAGTGAAGGTGGAAGAGCGGGACGTGGAGGTGAGAGGGGTCGTTGTGGAGGCTGAGGAGGTCGAGAAGGCTCAGGCCGCGTGAGTTCTTTTTGAAATGATGCGGTTCTCGAGGGGAGTGGACGCGTCGTGGAGCTTGAGCTGCCTTGTTGTGTCATCCACGATCTTTGACGTCCACCGAGAAAGGAATTGAGAGTGGCATTGGAGGCTGCCAAATCCGTATTCACGGCGTCGTGTCTGGATGAGACGGCGCGCTGCTGTTTCGGCGGCATGATGCCTTAGTGCAGAGACTTTGTCTCTGTCTCAAAAGGCAGGCAAAGTAGTCGTCTCGTCGCGGAATCTTTGGGAGGGATCATATCTGTCACCGTGTGGGGTTAAGTTCGCTGTGAAGGACTGGCACAGATGAAGATAGTCACTCATGGCCAGCACCGACAGAGAGCAGCGGGAGGGAAGTGAGGCAGCGTCACCAGGGGCGGAGACGGTGTACGGACAAGGAACAAAGGTATAAATGTTATGTCGGCAGACGTTGGGGGGTTGATCACGGAGGTTGGCGGTTGCTGTCGAGGAAGAACGAAGGTTGATTGCCACGCGAGGCGGGTGCGGTCTGGAGGGCGCCCTCTAACGCTGGAGAAGACTCTCGATGACGGACCTGCAGAGCGCATTCCCGTGCAATCGTCGTAGTCAGCTTACAAGTACGATGGAATGCAACTGAAGCAGCTCAAACTGGATAGGGAGGTATTCTTCGCCGTAATCAGGGTATATTGTATGAGGATACAGCCAGCGGGACCACGCGACACCCGTCTCGTTGCAACTCTATATCATCCATGCCCCGTTGCACCTCGGTCACGTGCGCGTGTGGACAGTGCAGTTCCCCACGCCGCACCAGCCCAGCCACCGCTCCCCATCTGGGATTCTGGGCATCTCATCAGCTGTGGCTCTGGGCCGGCCTAACCTCGCATCAACACGCGCCGCTCCAGACGACGACAGACATCTCCACCTCTTACTTCACTCTTCTCTCTCACTCCTACTCTCACTCTCACTCCCACCCCCACTCCTCACACCCCAACCCTTTGGTCACCTCCGCCAGTGTCACTGTTGCTCCGAGCCTTCACCCACCGCCCAGCTCTTTGCGCCGCCGCTCCGCCCTTCTTCGCGCTCTCATCCCGGCCGTCGACGAGCTTGCCGCAACCACCCTTGCTCCAGGCCTTAACCTCTATACGAAGATATCGTGTCCGCGCCCGCCTTCATACTCTCTTCTTCGGACCGTTGCCATGTACTTCTATCACCACCACTGCTTCTGCAAACTTTGATGAGCTGGAGTAGTGTTCTCGCCGACCTCAACAACCACCCGCTGACCTCGTAGTCTCAATCCGCGTCATGACGACGCGAGACCAAGCCCGTCCGGGCGACATTCTGCTGGCGATCCGTACGTCGCTGATCTTTCCTATTGTCTTCCTGCAACCGGCGGGAGTATGACTTGGGCGTACTTTCTGCGCAGCATGTCCAGCGCGAGATGCTAACTTTTCCCAACAGATGATTTCATAGCACGGAGCTCCGACGAGCTCAGTCTCGCTCGTGGCGACCGCATTGAGTTGATTGAGCGGGATGATGACTTTGGCGATGGCTGGTTCCTGGGCAAGCATCTCCAGCATGAGGCCACCGGTCTCTTCCCCGAAGGTAGGATTGCACGCCTCCATCCACCAATCCTGCTGACCCAAATGATCGCAGTCTACACAACAATTGCACCACGCGGCCCGAGAGGATTCCACTCAGCGCAGCGAAGCAATCCCATTAACCACGCTGTCAATCCCGCTGTTACTGCGGCGGTTGCAGCGACAAACGGCGCCGTAGAGAGGAACGCAGCCACACCTGCGCCTCTCAGCACCTCTGTGGATCCATCAGTGTCGCAGTTTTCACAACAGGCTGTCAGATCTTCACCCGTCGAACTACCCACGTCAACGTCACCCACGTCGCTATCCACAGACACCATGCCCATCCGACCTGCCTCTTCTGGCTCTGCGTCCGCAACTCGCCCTCCGCACCCATCTGCGGCGCAACGAAATTCCGCTTTCGCGAACCAGACTAGCCCTGTCATGCACGAGACTCTGAGTGTCATCGACGAGCATATCACAGACATGAATACGCCTCGCGGTGGTTTTGGTGTGCAGCACGAACGAGGAACCAGAATGGACTCAGGGAATGCAATGTTGAATCGCGCAAACAGTAGGCTATCATACATCAACGGTCAAGAGACAGATGAAGAAGAGTCCAATGTGCTGACGGAAGCAGAAGTTAGCAAATGGTCTGCAAGTCAGGTGGCAGAGTATCTGGAAGACGTGGGCGTGGATAAGGATCACTGCGACATATTCAAGGAGCAAGAGATTACAGGAGAGGTCTTGCTCGGTATGGACCAGTCTTCCATATTCCTCAAGGAATTTGATTTGGGTCCGATTGGACGCAGACTGCGCACCTGGCACAAAATCAAGAATTTGCAGAACGAAGTCAACAGCACGCCTGTCGCACCGGCCGCTTCGGACTACTCAGCAAACGAGGAGCTTGATGGGCAGCACAGGGCTAGGACGATGTCGGCGGGCTCTGCCAACACTCTCCCAAGGATCCCAGGTCTCATGGATGGGAGGTCCTCTAGATCGTCCAGTCTGCAGCATGCCGAGACGCAACATCATCCGAGACAACCTAGCAGGGGCAGCACGACTCCATTGCCTGGTGCGAGCTCGTCGCACGCGGGCGATGGCTCTCCGAGACCTTCAGCTGCTTCTGTTAGGAACATCAACCACAGTCGACGTCATTCATCGATAGACGGCAACGGCATTCCCAACATTTCCACCATACCGTCTGTCGTCAAAACGTCTCCTTCCAAAAACTCCCACACAACGCACTCGTCGTTCGACCGATCGTGGACCATGACTGGCTCGAAGCAAACGCAGCCATCGAGTGTGGACTCGCGGCCGCTGTCATCTTCACATACCCGACAATTCAGCAATGACGGTAGCATTGCAGACGAAAGCAGCGAACAAAACCTGGCAGCGCCCAGCCAAGTTGACCTGGATCGCGGCTATTTCTCTGGTGGAGAGGTGGACAATCGTAAGTTTCGAAATATGCTCAAGAAGAAGGAAGAGCAATCGGGAGTGCAGGGCAAGAGACGAAGCGGAACCTTTGGACATCTCCGAATGGCTAGTACTGACTCGGCACGAGATACTCTTGCTGCGATCGCATCGCCTGCTTCAAAGATGTACCACAGCGCAACTTTCCGAAAGTCGAGCCGGACGATTAGCGGATCTGACCTGGCAAAAACCGCAAGTCCTGTGCAAGATGTGCATCCGGCAGTGACGAAGCTCGAGTATGGAAACTCGCACAGCATAGATGCCATCGCATCCTCGCCGCATCTTGCCGACAGTGAGACGTCCTCTCTCGATCGACCTTCGCCCGCGTCCGGTCAGGGAGCCAGGGCCATCTTCCCGAAGACACGAGCAACGGGCCTTCGGGCGATATCTGATGCTGTCACGGGCAATGAGAGGTCGCTCGCAGCAACAGAGAAAAGGTCGTCGGGCAACAAAGACTCTCCTATTCAGTCGCCTTCCACCCGCACAGGAAGCAGCACACCATCAGGTACATCAAAGAGCTTCGAGATCGACCCAGATACATCGCTCCCTGTGCTAAAATCTCCAACTTCTAACTCAGGCGGACTTGCGCCCACATCCCGTCGAGCAAAGACAAAGAAGCAAACGAGCGCGTACACTCGCGGCCTAGAAAAGAAACCGCCGCAGGAAACAATACCAGGCTGCGACTACTCGGGATGGATGAAGAAGCGCAGTTCAAATCTCATGACGACGTGGAAGCCGCGCCTCTTCGTCCTCCGCGGCAGGCGTCTCTCATACTACTACTCCGAAAACGACACTGAAGAAAAGGGCCTAATCGACATCTCTTCCCACCGCGTCCTCCCTGCAAACGACGAACGCCTCACAGGCCTCCACGCGACCCTCACCGGCGCCACTACCTCGCCAACCTCCCCGAACACCAACATGTCGTCCCCAAATCCCAACGCCATCACCACAACCGCCGACGCCGACGCCGCCAAGCGCGCCCAAAGCGGCCTCTCCAACATCAACGAAGGTGCCCCCGGCATGTTTATTTTTAAGCTTGTGCCCCCGCGACAAGGTCTCAGCAAAGCCGTTAATTTTACAAAGCCAACAGTGCACTACTTCGCCGTCGACAGCGTGCAGATCGGCCGCTTGTGGATGGCTGCGTTGATGAAGGCCACCATCGAGCGTGAGGAGAGCACTGAGGTCGTCACAACGTACAATCAGCGGACTATCAGTCTGGCCAAGGCGAGAGCCATGAGACAGCGACCGCCGGCGTTGATGGGGACCGAGGAGGAAGAGGGTGCTGCGGGACTGGGGATCGAGACAGGCGAGAACGGAGATGCTGAGAATAATGGCAATGGGCAAAGGGCATCTGTTGCTTCCTCGTCTGCCCGTGCTGGAGCGGAAATGGAAGAGGATCCGGAGAAGAGGAGTCAGAGGGGAATTGAGCTCAATGCTGATAATGGCAGTTTTACGGGGAGTGTCGAGAAAGGGCTTATGGAAGTCATGGCATGAGATGAGTTCAGCTGCCGAGCGGGAACTTTGATCGCTGCCGCCACAGCCTCGATCAACGATCTTCATGTTGACGTTGGAAACGGTATATATGCATTTTGATCGGCGTCCCACTGGGACGGAAAGGTAAACTGATCTGGCGCGGATTTGATTAATGTTCTTCTACTTCTCCTCCCTTTTGTCGAGATTTCGATTTTCTGAAATGATAGGTTTGGTGGAGATGTGACGGAGCGTTTTTTTGACTCTCAGATGTCTGGCGATGAATATCAGATCAGGAGCGACAAGATGGGACACCGATGAGATGAAACGATATTGGAAGGAAAGCTATGTCCAAGGAAACATACTTACCTACCTGACCCTTTCTTGGCTTACCCTAATCACATATGTATGTCTGGATGGGGATGTATTGAGCAGAAGTTATCGTCGCGAGTTGCGAGTTGAAGTTGTTTAGGATACCATAGGATAAGACCAGTATGATACATGAAATCATATCACATCCGTATGCTCCATTCTCGGAAACTGCTCACATTGGACTTTAGGGAAATTACTTCTCAAAACCAGAATCTTGATGTGTTGGTGTAGGTCACGTGGCAGTACCGCGTGGATATGTCACGTGGTACCTCATGATGGCAACCACGTGACTCGCTTCGACGCCTTAACTCCGCGACGACAGGGTGGGAGCATTTCTGGACCGGCTTGCTAGGGATGCAGGAAGTCACATCTATAGCATCTCACAAGAAAAATGCTTTGGTACTCAGGTTTTACGGTACTAGCTCCAACTTATCCAACAAGAACAAGAACCCCATAGTCCGATGATACAAAAGAAACGCAAATGCAGATACTAGTTTCCACTAGTCTTGTACACAGACATCTACACCTCGCCCATATCTCTTAACGGCACATACGCGCCACCATCTCCTTCCTCGACCTTACCCCTCCTCGCCCTCACACCCGCGAATCTCCCTCTAAGCTTCCTGACCCATCCCTCCTCCCTCTCCCCATCAACCACGACTCCCACTACCTCACCCTGCCTCATCCACCGCGGCCGTCTCCACCACCTCAGCGCCAGCGAGCTACACACAACACTGACACTACTACAGGACATCGCGGCGCCCGCAGCCATGGGATGAAGACTTAAACCCCAGGGCAAGAAAAAGCCCATCGCAAACGGCAGTCCAATCAAGTTGTATCCAGACGCCCATATCAGGTTCATCTTTATGCGGGTAAAGATGCTCTGACTGAGATGCAGCGAAGCGGGGATATTGAGGAGGTTATCCGGCTGCATGAGGACGATGCTGGCAGCCTCCATAGCCACATCCGTGCCAGAAGCAAGCGCGATACCAATGTCCGCGGTAGCGAGGGCGGGCGAGTCGTTGATGCCGTCGCCAACCATGGCGACACGTTCAGGTTTCCCCGTCAGTTCGCCGGACATGAGACGTTCGAGGATATCCTGTTTGTCGCCGGGAGTTGCGCCAGCGTGGACGTTTTTGGCGGGAATGCCAATGGCGGAGGCAACGATGAGGGCAGGTGGGAGTTGGTCGCCCGTGACTATGCTGCAAGCGATGTTGAGGCGGGCGAGGGCGGCGATGGTGGCGGCGGCGGTGGGTTTCAGGGTGTCGGAGAGGTCGAGGGGCCCGGTGTAGTGGGGGAATATGGCGGTGTGGATGGTAGTTGTGCCGGCCGAGGAGGATTTGTTGGTGGGGGAAAATTTGTCGATGCTGAGGGAGGAGGTCGAAAGGTCGGTGTTGTAGGGTGAGGAGGAGGTGTATGGGCTGGAGGTTGTGGAGAGGTGGGTTGATGAGGAGTCGGTCGGGATATGGACGCCCTGAGAGCGGAGGAAGGCAGCGTTACCGATGATGACTTTGTGTCTTGTACGCTCGGGAGAGATGGCTGCTTCGACGGATGCGCTGATGCCTTTGCCAACGACAGCTTCAAAGTCGCCGACGCTGCCGTCGAGGAAACCATCAGGACCTAGTCCAAGTTGCTCCTTTGCAGCAAGCACAATGGCTTTGGCGATAGGATGCTCGCTATTCATCTCGGCCAATCCAATCAATGTCCACCAGACCCGCCTCTTCTCATCGCTGTCTGCCCAGCCTGCGCGAATATCAGCTTTGGAGACACTCATTTTGCCCACGGTCAGGGTGCCAGTTTTGTCAAGGACAACATGCGTGATCTTGGTCGCCGTCTCAAGCGCAGCGCCGCCCTTGATGAGGATACCTTGCTCCGCACCCACACCTGTTCCGACCATGACAGCGGTGGGAGTGCTAAGACCCAAGGCGCAAGGGCATGCAAACACAATGACCGAAATACAAAGCTTGACACAGACCATGGTCCTGCCGCCGCTCGCAGCTTCGAGAAAGATTGGAGGAGGGGTGTCCAGGGCGTGGCTGAGGATCATCCAAGCAACAAATGTAGCGGCCCCCAGAGTGATGATTACACTGACAAAGTAGCCAGCGATCACGTCTGCCATACGCTGGATAGGAGCCCTGCTTGTCTGAGCCTCTTGAACAAGTCGCACAATCTGGCTGAGTTGGGTGTCCCTGCCAGCGCGAGTGACGGTGTAGTCTACACGGCCAGCTCCATTGACTGTTCCGGCCATGAGAAGATGACCCGGTTTCTTGAGGATCGGCATTGCTTCACCAGTCACCATGCTCTCATCCACGTAACTCTCGCCGCGAAGAACTGTTCCGTCTGCTGGGATCTTGTCGCCAGGTTTCAAGATGACGATATCTCCGACCTCAATGAGTTCAGTGGGGATCACTTTTTCCTCGTTGCCAAGGTTCATGCTCTGTCGCGTAGGGGTGGCTGCCGATTTCTCGTTCATAGCTGAGGCCGCATCCCAGTTCTCGGCAGACTTAGCAGCAGCAATTGGATCAGCGTAGATAGTCGCCATCGACGGAGCGAGAGACATCAGTCTGGACAGTGCTTTCGAAGTCTGACCTTTGGCACTGTTCTCAAGGTATCGTCCGAGAGTATTGAAGGTGATGAGCATCGAGCTGGTGTCGAATACCGTACTGGGTCGACTGTGTGGTGGCGTGAGGACGGAAACAGCTACAGCGGCACAACTGAAGAAAAATGCCGCGGATGTTCCCAAGACAACGAGGACGTCCATGGTAGGGGAGCCATGCCGCATGGACTTGTATGCAGAAATGTAGAAACGCTTGCCAATGCCAAACTGAACGGGTATAGTTAGAGCAAAGCAAACGATGTCGCCGAGAAACAATCCAGGTAGAAGCTCAATGCTGCCGTAGTCGAGGAAAGGGAGAAACATGGGGAAAATCATGCTGGTAAGGAAAATGGGTATCGCGAACATGGCAGACGTGCGGAATGCAATCCGCCACTCTTGGATCTCTTTCGTCTTTGCAAGAGATTCCAGCTGGGCGTTGTTGTCTTCTGCTTCGGCAACGAGAGCGTTGTAACCGGCTTCTTCGACAGCTTCGACAATGGCCCTAAGCCCGACGATAGAAGTCTGATATGAGAGGGTCGCGCGGGAGGTGTTATAATTTACAGTTGCGGAGCCAATGCCTGGGATAGCTTGAAGCGTAGTTTCGAGATCTGATGCCGACTTCGAATCGATCAAGCCGTAGACTTTGAGGTGTGATGTGACCGACTTTGAAGATGATTGCGACATGCCATCCACCGAGGATACAATAGTGGCACCAAAGCCACGGTCTTCAATGATTTCCGCGATCTTGTCCGCTGATAGCTTCGCAGGATCGTGCACTATGACCGCACGTTCCGCCAGTAGACTGATATTGAACTGGATCATCCCGTCTTCATCTTTTAGGCCTCCTTCCACGGCAGATGTGCATGCGCCGCAGGTCATCCCTTCAATGGCAATTGTTGTGGTCATGGTCTTCTGCTGCTTCGACTTTTGCCGCCGGCCCTTTTTCGATGTGGTCTGCTCACTCGGGGATTTGGTATCCACAACGCTCGCCTCGAATCCAACGTCCTCAATGGTTTCGGCGACTTTCTCGGGGCTGATGATGCCGGCGTCGTGTTCTACTACTGCTCGCTCAGACAACAAAGATATGCTGATGGACTTGACGCCAGTCACGTTCTTGAAAGCACCTTCAATTGCCGACGTGCAAGCGCCGCATGTCATGCCTCCAACCGCCAATGTTGTCGTAGAGAGTTGAGAACCCGATTCCGGCACCTCCTCTTCATCCATGATCAGATCCTCCTCTTCGCTACCGCTTCCCCGGGTGTCCGTAGACAGCACTTCGGCACCAAACCCCCGATCTTCTATTGTGTCTTTAATTTGCTCCGCCGACAGCAGCTCGGGATCATGCGACACGACGGCACGCTCCATGACCAAGCTGACCGACACGCTGCCAACACCCTTCACGCCTTCGAATCCAGCTTCCACGGAGGAAGTGCAGGCCCCGCATGTCATACCTTCGACTTTCAGGGTTGTGGTGGCCATATGGGCGGTCGGCGCATTTCGCCGCGTATTTCGGGGTTTCGATGGGACGGCGTCGGCGTCGCGCGTGGACACCGGGAGGTAGGAAGATGGCATGACTTCCAAAGTGCCAGCTCTGGACAGAAGTGCGAGGAAAGGGCGGGCCCTGGGCGGGCTATGTGGTGACTCCAGCCAGTATTAATAATGCGGCGGGAAGACGTCTTTCGGCGGTGCGGTCAGGAGATAATGCGGTGCGACTGTTCTGCGGGAGGACAAAGAAGTTCGGGAGGTGCTGGTGAATGGGAAAAAGACAGGAGGGCTTTGTCGGCTAGAGCAACATTGTTATTATTCACATAGGAGTATATCACGCCACGGTGGTGGGCCGTGACTAGGTTTGGAGCAGTGAGGGTGTTTGAGGATGGTGAATGAAGGGCCGGCCTTCCTTGTCAGCGATTCGGAGGCGATGTTCGGCACCTGCTAAACTGTCTTATGTCAGCTCGTACTTAATCTATTTCGGGGCAAATGCCCACGCGAGCAAACCATTTAGTTAAAGACACAAGCAGTGGTGGTGAGGGGAGCATCCATCTCATCTCGGCAGTGTATTGCAAATGCTCCCCAGGCTGTCATCGGCGACCACGGAAGGCTCAACGTTGGGTTGACCTTGAGACGCTTCGCGCGTCGAAACTCGAAACGGACAACGCGTGAGCCGGATGCCGCGTTGGATTTGATATCCGCGACTGCGGCAGATCAGTAAACACGCAGCCTTCTTATAGGCAGTCAAAGACAGGTACCCGAATTAAGCCCCAGGTACAAGCGGCTCCCCTGCTTCTAAGACTTATAGAATAGGTCATTCCAAGCCAATAGTGTAGCCATACTTCGTCCAATTCTCTCTCCTGTTACAGTTCCCCAGCCCCCCGTTGACATCCAAATATTTCCCATGGCATTGAAACGGCGACAGCCCATCCGTCCACACAACACTAGTCCTCGTTGGCAACGGGATTCTGGAGTTCATCCATCCTGCCACCAAACAGTCACTGACAACTTGACACTACCCAACGCTGCGATGAACGTCTGATCGGAGGAACATGCAGCTCGAGCCATCATTAGTATGGAGTTCATTTCTGCAGAGACTTTCCCTTGCAAAATTCTTGTAGTCTTCTCAGCATGATGATTGTCGAGAATGTCTTAGATTGATAATTCTATTTGGCAGTGTGAATGAACAGTAGACATTAGAGATAGAACCGAATAGGCCTATCCGGCCCAGCGAGAGCGCCCCTGCGTGTAATGTGCACCACCATAATGTCTCGTGAACAATCCTAGTTTACACTGAATAGCTCTTCGAACTTCCTTCGCCACATCGCCTCTTCGTCTCCCTGGAATCCCCTCTCTCCCAGCACGATCAGATAATCCCGCATGTTGATGCGTGGAACCGTCAAGCAGACGAGGTTGTGCAGCGTCCGCATCATTTCCTTTGTAGTCCCCAAAACCGCAAGCTGCACAGTGGTGTAGAGGTGGGACTTTCTCGTGAATCTGCATTGAGCCTCTCCTCCGCACGCCTCTGCGAGGTAGTCCGCGTATTGCCTCCGGTACATATCCAGCTGCTCGGGAGAAGACTCGAAAGAGGCGTAAGGGTACTGATAGGTAGGTCGCCAGTCCTCGGTGAGGAAGATGGGGTAGCAAGACCAGGCCATGAAATCCGGCAGGGTTTCCACGCGGTCCCAGTCGAGGAAACCGGTAACATTTCCCTCGCCATCCACCACGATGTTTTGGAGGTCGAAGTCGGGAGGAGAGAGGGCGAACTTTTCCGTGTCGTCGTCTTGTGAAGCGTGGGGCATCGCGTCGAGAATGATGTTGTACATGCGGAGAAGACCTTCCCGTTCTCGAAGCGTCGTTATCTGATTTGGGTCCCCGGAGAGCGGGTCAATCTCGTGTTGAATCCACTCCGATAGACCATTGACAAGCCAGTTGTTGGAAGATGGGTAGATCATCTGAACATATTCTTGAAGATGCTCGAAGAAGTCCGCATCACGCTCCATCGTTCCGCCATATGGTAGTGTGATTGCGCGTCCGAGGTCGGGCTCTCCACAGTGGAAATGAAGCGCCCCCATGCCTTCATATTCCAACACGTTCAGGCGGCATACATTCTTCGCTACTGATCGAAGAATGTTCTGCCGCATCGTCTCGCAATCGATGGGACCGTCCTTCTGGTGCCAAGCCTCAACAGCAAGCTGCCCGGGGACAAAGGATTGGATCTGAAAGGGAGCTCCAAGAGGGTTGTTCAGAAAGGAACTGTACTCCAAAACATCGGGCATGGGCAGCCCAGTTTTCCTCTTGATGTATCTCATCGATGAGACCTGAACACTCCATGAATCGTCGTCCAAATCAGTCCATTTTGGGTGCCAGCCGCAAGCTGGAACTCGAACAACAAAGCGACGGCCACTCTTGTGCTCAGAGATCCAGACTCGATTGTTGGCGCCTTCGGTGACCCTAATGATTTTGAAATCTTTTTGGGCGTCCACGTCCTCGTTCGGGTACTCGAGCGGAAGGAGTTTGGTTTTGAAGTAATTCAGCAATTTGAGAACTGGCTCTTCCGGCATCGTGATGATTGGGCCCCATATTGGATCTTGCTTCGCGCCACTGCTTGTTTCAACTTCGAGGCGAGTGACGCCTTCAGAAGAAGGCGGAACAACTAGGCCATTGAGCTGCTCGATGGGGCCATCTGGAAGGCCGGTATGATCATCTGGTGAGGTAGCGTTTGATGCCGCGACCACGGGTTTATGAGCCGAGTTCTTTGGTTTTCTTTTGAGTATGTCCATTGATTTCTGCAACATCCGACGCAGTTTCATGCGTTTGGGCGAGGAACTCCGGACGACTCCATTGGGCTCGGAGGGAGTGTTCGAGAGGTCGTTTTGTCGGCGGGGTTTTTGAGATGCATAGGCCTGTCGCGCGAGGTCGCGCACATATTCTAGCATTGTTCGGGGTGCAGTTGCGGTGGGTAGGTGTTGGAGGAATGCCGGTGCGCAAAATGCAGGTGGGAGGGCAGCCCATCAGGGGGATGTTAATGGTTGGAGTGAAGGGCGTTCCTTCATATGTGTTGGCCTGCCGTGTTTGTCAGTTAACAAGGAAAGGTGCCGAAATCAACATGTCACATGACTAGTTGGCAAATTGGGAAAACCACCCTTGACTTAGTAGTACTTCCAACGAGCCCCTTGGACAACTCCCAACCAATAATTCATAAAGCGTGAGAGGAGGATCGAGCTTTGGATATCAGTAACTGTATCAATCGAAAGCGTACAGCTGGAAAACTTCTCCTAAGGTGTCCAGAGCGCGTAGAAAATTTCCAATCTAACAGTGTATGTTAGCCAGTATTCACTGCCGTTTGTCAAGTGAACATTTTAAGTCTTGGCATCCTTTTCACGACCTCGAGTGCCAAGCCATGGGATGTCATGGGAGACATATCGGGAACTCTCAAGTCAACTGTGAAGTCCCTTCAGACCCGTACCTTGTCCACTCTTGTCTCCGATTTGAAAGTAACCACTTTCCTGATCAACCACCACCTCAGAACTTCAACCACACACACTTCCTTGATCGGTCCTCCACAGTTAGCCCAGCCACTGATCCAAGCATATCACCACACCGGACTCTCCGCAGCTTTTACTCAATCCAAGAAGACTCACTCGGTCTGTTCTCCCCCAAGACTCCATAGACCTCCGCTTGATTGAACCTCACGTAAGTTTGTCTCTATCTCTCCTCGCTCGATCTATGCTCACTCGCTCTGGTTAGTCCTTGCTCAATCCACCCTCACTCAAGGCTTCATTGAGCCTTACTTACTCCATCAATCGAGAGCCAGCCAACCCATCTGCCAGAACTACTCACTTTCACCACACCTCGAAGTAAGAGAAGGCAGACATCACAATGGGTTTTCAGTTTATACACGTTCGGGAAAATGGGGAGAAAGTGGTGGTCAATTTCAACCACCATTGCAATTATTGCAAAGGAGCCCCAAAGGAACAGCTGCGTCTCGGCTGGTCATATTTCTTCATGTGAGAAATGTGAACGGCCTTTCAATGCTGAATTCGGGTGCGGCTCCCATTTGTACTCCGACGGGCACAACCTGAAAGCAAGGGCGAAATGCTCGGGGGACAGCCTAAAAATGGTCACCTCAAAGTTCGAAGCATCCCAAACATCACCACAAACAAGCGAGGATGCCGAGGACAGAACTGATTCTGGATTGCAGTGGACGGCGGATGTCCGGATGGAGCCGAGGCACCTGTCGTCTTTCCCGAAATGGAAGAACTTGAAAGCCGAGAGGTCGCGAAGGCAGATGGAGGAAGCAGCCAGTATCGCTGCAGTCCTTGATGCGGCGCATGCGCCGCCGGCTGAGGCTTCGGCTGAGGCTCCGGCTGGGGATGTTGGAAGTGGGATGTTGGAAGTGGGACACCACAGCAGCAGAACGACGGGGAAGGGAAGGAGAGCGAGAAGAAAGTGACCATTTCAAAGGCCAAAAAGGCGAGACAAGACAAAGAGGCAGACAGAAAGGAGAATGCCGCAAAAAGGAAGAGCGTGGCCAGCAGGATCAAGAGAAGGGCGAAAAGCTGTTCGGGGGCGGAAAACATAGTCCCTCGGAGAGTTGATACCACGGTCCGTATGGCGACAGACTCCTGGGTAGTACTTGAATTTTTCCGGAGCATTTTTCGGCATGATACGGGGGCATGGGAAGCGACTCTTTCATTCAACACGTGGGATGAACTGGGGGCGTGGACAGAAAAGGGGAGGGATCTTATACCCCCATTCGACACTTCAAGCTTTCCTTGTAAAGATACATCACTGCCTTATGTTCTTCTCAATTCAATGAAAATGAGAAAAATCGAGTTTCTGTAAGCACCTATGTGGCAAGGTGAACGCTCAGAAAGGTTAAAATCTCGTGTAGACGTAGGGTCACAAGAGGTGCTAGAGGGATAAGATCATGATAACTTTGTCTTTTCTGAACAGTACGAGTAACTGTGGTTCCTTGTTTGTTCTTGAAAGGCAAGGAATGATGAAGGTGCAATGTAAATGACAGAATTCGGTAAAGCGGGTTGGGGTGAGGTTGCAACTTGGAGAGAAGTGATGAGTAATCAAATTGCTATCACGTGCGTGGCGAAACAGATAGAACATCATCTCCGCCACAGCGGTCAGTTATCGTTGAATATCCAGACTTTCTACCATCAAAGTCGGTGTCGCGGAAAGGTACTTCCCTACTCAAAGATAGCTTCTCTGTTCCGCCTAGATACCTAAGTGCAACCGCTCGAGGTATTTGCGCAGATGGCCATTATCGGAATCGGCGGCCCTTTGAAGCCCCTACGCAGCGGAAAGAGACCATACCTAAAGTACTACCTATGATGGGAATACACTTGTCTAGATAGCTTCCGACACTTCCACTTGATGGCCGGAATCAATTCCTGGACGACCCTCCCACTAGGCGAGAGCCATATGTCAGGCCACCATAGACCCCGTTCTACTCAATGGTACCTTACCCAGCATGCCCTACCATAGTCCTAGGAACAATGCTTAAAGAAGGAGCTTTCCTTCTGTCAAAAAGTGCTTTGAGGCTTCTATCTGAGCGACCGGATCTATTCCGAGACGGTCCTCTCACAAGGCGAAAGGTCGCTGGGCTGGCCAGCAGACCCTCGATCTCTATAGAATCAATTTCGAATACACCTGTCAAAAGCCCGTGTGAAGCATCTGCATGAAGGCTTGAATCATCTTTACACAATCCTCTCCCTAGACGGAAGGCCTTGTCCTGTCAACAGCCCTTCTCTTTCTATAGAACAACTTGGGGATCCCTTTCCCTCCAAAGTCGATGTAGGGCTTCTACTTGCAGGCTGGGATGAACTCCTAGTCGAACTTTCTACTTGGCAAAAGGCTGATAGCCAAGCCACCAGACCCATTCATTTCGACAGAATCGATTAGAAACCTCACCTGTTTATAATCGCTGTAAAGCCAAGGTTCCATCCATCTGAAGACCTGGACTAATCTCCAGACGATCTTAACAGTAGTTGAATGGTCGATGGTCTGATCGACAGACCTTCCATTTCTGTCGGGTTCCTTTTTGCCAGTGATGTCTGTTGAAGCTTCCATTTGAAGGCAAGAATCACTCCCCAGATACCTAATCCAAATAGTGGGGCCAATGTGGATGGCCTGCCAACTGCTAGAGCCCATATATTTATAGAACAGCCACGTGGAGGACCAAGTGGGAACAAACACCACTGGCTCTCTATGAGGGACTTCCAAAACACGCAGCAACTGCCCTATTCCTCCTACGCTCAGTGATTATGGGCCTAAATGGATGGCTAGCAAGAATTGGAGTCCCAGGGGTCCTACCTGGATGCACATGTGGAGCTAATAGACAAACTTTAGATCACATTGTACAGTACTGCCCTGACCTAAGGGAACAGAGGGCCTATCTCTTAGCTGAGACGGGAACCACTGACATCCGTAGGATAGTGAACAACAAGAAGAACGCAGGGAAAGCAGCCCGGTGGCTGCTGCGGACAAACGTGCTGGCCCAATTCAGGGTAGCACTAGAGATTGAGGAGGAGGAGATGGAGGGGTGGAAGCCGTTCCAATCCCTTGAGGAGGTGTGCTAGGAAGACGCTGTCGTATAATGGCAGCACAGTCCCGAGCAGAAGAGGCCGTAGAGCCGCAAAGAACGGAACCGAGGGCGGTTGAAAGAGAAGGTGGGATTTTACTAGAAAGGGGGTCTAATCCCCTAACTAGGTTTTACCCACGGCATCTGAGTGTATTTACAGTGTTCATAGACCCATTGGGACCCAGGTAGCACTATAACTTGATTTTATATATATATTTATAGAACAGAACAGAATATGTCTTGTGATACAGGTTTGCTTTCTGTCGCCGATTTTGCGATACGGCTGACAGCAATGCTCAAAGATAGAATTGTCTCTCTGTCAAAAGCAGCCGTGGAGCTTCCACTTGAAGGGCTGGATCAACCCCTAGACAATTTACCCACTATGTGGCAGGCCGATGGAGGTTTGTCCATGGACACTTCATTTCTCCAGTACGGATAGAATGATGCTCTGAGACGGCGTCAAGTGCTCAAATGGTAGAATTGGATTCTTGTTACAAGCCCCTGTAGAACTTCCACCTGAAAGCCCTGATAAATTCCTGGTTAAGTCTCCTAGAGTCCTAGGCCAAGAGCAGATGGCCTGACTACACTCACGTCGTAGTATCGAACGGGCCGGAGAGCATCCTGTAAGATAAGGTAGTAGATTCCTTTCTTCATCAGCATGGCTGCGAAACTTCCACATGATGTCTTGGGTGGATTCCACACTATCGTCCTTGAAGGCAAGAAACCGAACGCGAAAACACCCTCTTTCTACAGAGTGAATCGGAAAATTCTGCGAAACTGTGACCACGATGCTCAAAGACCGAAGCCCTTCTCCGTATGCCGTGTATTAAAAGCAATACGTGATGCCTTGGATGTATCTCCACGCTGTGGTCCTTTTGGGCGGAAAGCTGACAGCTTGATGACTACCAGGCGCCCCATTTCGTTCTCCGCACGAGCTTGGAAAGGTTGCCAAATTACATGGGAAATGCCGGCTCTGATATACCGACCCCAGTCATTCAGCGGTATTCCGAAGACACCTCGTGGGCTCTGAGAACCAAATCAGACATTATCATCTATTGATTCTGGAGAAAGTGGCGTTTCAAATCAAGCGACGAAACACCGTATCATAGTAGCCCCGTCGAAGGGTGGAGGCGCTGAACTTCGATTTGATAACGCCTGCTATGCGAGAATGTTCAAGAATCCTCACGAGCTTCGGAAACCGTCCAATGCTGTTCCAGTTTCGTCTTCAGAGCAACTGTCCTGAAGTATCCCGTTCTGTAGGCGAAGATGCAACTTGTTTCAAGTCGCTATACCTTTTTACAATATTTTGCATCCGACTCTTCCATGCTACATTAACCACCTCAATCCCGCCAGTCGACCGCTACACCAAAAACACAACCAAAGCGCTCAAAACCTCCTTGACTCCACCCTCCACATTCTCTTCCTCAATCCCCTCCATCTGCTCTAAAAGTGTCTTTTTGACATCCTCGAGCCCTTCATCCCTCTCCGCAAGCACCTTCACGACCGTCTTCTTCGCACCTCCATCCTCCGCAACCAGCCACGCGATAATCACATCGACCATCTGCAGCTTGAACAATCCGGCGCCGAGCCTCTGGCCCAGCCAGTCTTCCTTCCTGGCCTCGTCGTCTATTTCGTCCGGTTCCAATCCCTTCTTCTCTTCCACAATTGCGTCGTCGACAGCCTTGAGCTGCGCGGTGATCTCGCGTCTCAGGGCGATGAGTTTGTCGACCTTGGCGTAGTCTTTCTCAAAGAACTTCCGCAGGACGCGGTCGCGCGGTGTAGAATCTGCCGGGAGGAAGCGGAGGAGGGACGAGAGGATGCTGAGGATATGTTCGGTCGACTCGTCGTCGTGTTTCTTCTTCGCAAAAAGGGTGAAGAGGGTGCTCAATCCTCCCGCCTCGACGAGTTTCACGCAAACGTCCACCGCCGCTGCGTTTGCTTCTTCGCCGCTAGATGGCCCAGAGCCGCAGGCGTGATCGAGGAGGCGGAGAGAGTGCGGTTTGCAGGATTTGCCGAAAGAGGACGACTTTAACATGATTCGGCAGAGTTCAATGCCTTCGGCACTAAGGAAGGCGGTTTTGCCAGCGGCTGAACTGACGAGGGCAGCGAGGGCATCGAAGAGGTTCGCGAGGTATTCTTCTTCTTCTGAGTCCTTCTCTGGATCTTTGTTGCGGTAGGGTGCGAGGAGTTGTAGTATGATGTCATGGGCGTCGAGGGCAAGGAGAGGCGCTGCGTTGGACGGAGACGTTTGCAACAAGACCGAGAGGACTTCGGCGGAGTATTGTGTGTTTTGCAATACTGGCGGCGGGGCCTGCATCCGTTCAAGTAGCCACTTGACAAGTGGAGTATTCTGTCCCAATTGCTTGGAGAGTTCGCTTCGAGTAGTCAGGCTTTCGATGATTTTGAGAGACTGATAAACACCATTCCGGTCGGAATCTTGAGACTCGTCGAGCCGCGCGAAGTTCTGGACGAGAAGTTCGAGTAGGGAAGCTTCCAGGGCTGCTGATACCACTGCATCCCACTGCTCTTTTTCTGCCTCAGCGTCTTCGTCAACGATCTCGCTCAAGACCTCGATGGCGTCGATTGCAATGTCAGTGTTCTCGTGAGCGAGCAGGTTGACCAGAGTCCCAACGCATCCAAGCTGCGCAAACTCAGTATAGAGGTCGGTATGCTCCGAGAGGATAGAGAGCGCCTTGATATCGGCGTCCAGATCGGCTTCCGAGCCCATGAATTTCTGTGGTTGATCCTCGTACTTCCCGCGCAACGTTGCGTTGGTAGATACACGCTTCTCGAAGTTCTGTGCTAGTCTCCTGACCCAGGCCAGATCGTATTTCACTCTGCTAGGCTCCGCTGTGCCTTCTTCTGGGTCTCGCGAGTCCAAAAAGTCCATCGCATCTTGTGTGTCTGCTTCCACGCCGCTCCCGAAGAAACGTCCCTCTTCATCGTCCATCGCGGGGCCATAGTCGGCGTCGTCGTCTTCGGGAGGTGGAGAAGGTCCGGCTTCTATGTCCTCGTTGTCTTCCTCAACACTGGCTTGCGGGTGAGATTTGCCCTTTGCATCGCCATTGACAGAATGTTTTGCAGACTTGTAGAAGTTGGCGGGATCATGGCTGACTTCCAGTTTCCGCTTGTGGGTTGAAGGTAGATTGGGCTTTTTGAATAGGTCGTCTATGCTCGCCATGTCAGAGAAGATTGTGTAGGAGTGTCGTTGCGGTGTGTTGGCAGTCAGGAGGTGGATTGGAGGGATGGGGCTTGAGTGTGGAGTAGTTGTTGTAGTTATTATTATTTGAGGGTAGAGTACCTAGTAGGTATGGGAAGCTCTGTAGCGGCAGGGAGCGGTGCCAGTCTCGCATGCTGAAATTGATGCATCGGCGGCAACGCTCGGCGCCGAGGTACGGCCGATAGCACTTCACGCATCGGGGCATAGGGCTGAGTCGCGTCTCCCAAAGACGCGACCTGACTCGAGCTGCTCCACCTCTCCACCTCTCCACCACCATCCTCAACCCACCCTCCACCTCTTTGTTTACCAACATTACCACCAACCCCGTTGCTCTCTGCATCGCCAGAATCCGTCCGCATCGGTGCACTGGTTGCTCCACGCTCTTCGCAGCATTGTTTACATTACCTTTTGATGTTGTGACTTTTCCCAGCATGCGCCTGGTCCAGCACAAGCCCATCATCGACACTTGGGGGCTCGATGATTGGCGACGAGAGAGCGAGCGATGCCTCCGCGACCACACCTTTCAGCAGGCCCTGGACGCTGTCAACAAGGTGTGTACAATTGTTCTCAAGTCCGGTCACATGTACTCTAACAATTACAAGGCCATCGCATGTCCCGGCGGAGCAGACAACATTCCACTGCTCGAAATCCGTTCTGAGGCTCTCGAAAAGCTAGGCTCGGGGAATTCTGCCTTGAGTGATGCCAAGCAGATGGTCCACATTGACAAGGCATACGCAAAGGTAGGCATTGGCCGCTGCTCTTTCGACTCGCATCCAACTCACGCAACCCAGGGCTACCTTCGAGCTGGAAGAATTCTCGAAGCACGAAACGAAGTCAAATATCTCCATCATGCCTTGGGCATCTACACATACGGTCTGAAGCATGTCCCAACTACCAATAAATACTATGCGGTATGCAAGTCATCTCTCAAGTGGCAGCGCCTTCTAACCATACAATAGCATCTCAAAGCTTGTCACATCAGAGTGGAGCGCTGGCTCTCACCCGGAAAACGTGATGATCCGTTCCAAGTCCTTCCCATCGAGCTTGCACTTGCATGCCTCAAGTACATGACGCTGCGCGACCTTACGTAAGTGGTTATTTTTGCCCGTTTTGTACTCGACTGACTTGTTGTAGCCGAGCCCGTGGTGTTTCCAAGGGCTGGAAGGCCTTCCTGAACGGCTCCCCAGAGTTGTGGACCAAGATCGACCTGAGCGAGGCTAAGCGCGCTGTTCCTTCTACGTTCATTCGGTCTTGCATCACGCTCGCGAAGCAAAAAGTGACCCGCGTCCGTTTCAACAACCACTCGACTCCAAGCACGCTTCGGTTCCTGGGCATCAAATGCCAGAAACTTGAAAGTCTTGACTTCCTCCGCACCAATTACGGACCAAGCTCTTTCAGAGATCTCGTCACGACTTGCAGGTCTCTTCGACGGCTGAAAATCACCCACGGAACTACCGTCACATTGGACAGCATCAACTACGTCCTCCAGCATTGCCCGACACTGGTCGAACTCGAAGCCACTGGAATTACCGTTGGCACCGCTGGTGCTGTTGTATGGAACACACAGATGCCGAATCTTCAGAAATTGGAGCTGGTGGCAGACGAACTCACTGAGACTCCCAACGTTGATCTTCTGCGTCTGGGCAATGCTCCTGATGGCATCTCTCACCAGGCAAGCATTCAGCAGCAACAAAATCATGTTTGCAAACATTGCTAATCTCATAAAGGGCTTGCTCGCGTTCACACCAAACCTGACCCACCTTCACGTGGAAGACTTCCGGGACTACCCATTGAATGTCAAAATTCTTCCCAGCTTGACCCATTTGGAGAAAGTGCACTTCGAGGGCCTTCGCTTCTCACGCTTTCCATCTTTCGCTCCGAGCCTCATACATTTGCACATCAATGGATGCCACGCTACCGCTAGTGTAGGAAGCCTTCGCAAAGCGAACCATCTTCCCAACCTCAAGCACTTGCACTTGGACTGGGATGACATGGGCATCACCGAGGACGACGAGAATCCACGACAGGACAAGGATGAGGAACCAAAAGAACCTGTCCCCACGTACTTGGATGAACTGCTGCTGAGGAAGGATGATGGCGTCAAGGCTGATCTCAACGAGTGTTCCAAATTGCAGAGCTTCTATTGCAGCTACAGGGGCCGCCCTTTCGGCTACCTCTCCAATCCAAGGCTCGAAGATGTGGAGGTCCTCAGCCTGGACTATTGGCCGATTGACGATCGGGTCGTCGAAGATCTTCCAGGTACGTCTATACCGTCTCTCTGAGCCTCCCACTCTTTCTCCGTCAACTGTCTCTCGCATCTTTCTCCCACTCGAACACATCATGTATTTACGCTAACCGTGCCTTTTTTTCAACAGTTCTCTTCAGGAACCTCAAATTCCTCGATCTATCCCACACCGACGTCACCGGCGTCGGCATCAAGGCCGTCATCGAGGGCTTGCCAAGGGGTCAGCTTCAGACACTTAGAATCGATTACTGCAGCCATGTCAGCCCAGATGCGATCGATTATGGAGCACGTTACACCAAGGTTCATTTCAGCAGCTACAAGGAACGACAAACAGGAAGACGTATTCTAACTTAATATCTCAAGATCTATGTTTCACCAGATTAGTAGGACTGATGGCAAGATGTGCAAAACGAACGATGCAAGCGATGCAAGCGAACCGCAGATTGAGCTTCTTTCACCAAGGAAGCAATGGAATGGATGTCATGACGCGAACGAACCGCTTTGAGACCTTTGATCAACGAAGCAAAGTGATGGGATGTCAAAGATCACACGAGCATGGGCTGTTGTACGATTACTATCTGGAAGGAGTTCTGGCGAAACGGTGTATGTACCAGCTGCGGCAGCACTGGAGCATATGGGTAACGGGCATTCAATGGGGTCTTGAAGCAGTCATCTGCATAACGGGCAAACTGGAGTTCTTGAAATCAATATAGAACAAAGAAGTATGACTTATCTTGTCAACATCTTCAAGGCCCTCGCTGCCTTTGACAATTTCGTCTCCTTGGTCCTAATCACCTGAAAATAATAATCACGTGCATTTTCTCGGTCTATTTCAATTCGTCGATTACTGATCTTTGAAATCAAAACTAACTGGCTTGCCGTCTGCACTCCCATCTCTTCTTGATCCGCTTAATGTACGATGTGCTTTTAATGCATGTGCAGCAAGGTAGGTCTCCTTGTTGGTTGCGGGCCGCAAATACCAAGCGAGCGGCATCTGAGCTGTACGGCTATGGGCCGGGGCCGGGGAACTTGACTCTCCCGAGTCCTAGAAAACGCACCACGCAGAACCGTCCACAGGTTGGACACCGAAGAGACGCTGCCGCTGCATTGCGGCTTTCATGGTCTTCTACGGAAAAATTCATTTCGGCGAGGAGATGGATGGCTTGGTACGAAGAGGTCGGCGACCTTGAAGTAGAGCATCATTCTCAATGGCAGCTCTTCAACCGCTTAGCGATGTTGACATCCATACATTGATAGTAGGAAAGCTGGGCAGGGCAGGTATAAGATGTCTCTCGAGCCTCTCTGTTGTGTTTCGTTATCATCAACAGTTTTTCTAGTCCTCTTCAATCAGATATTCGATTGTCTTCTCTATTTGATTCTTCTACAGCTCTCAGTCTTCCGACAAGTCAAAAAGTCAAAGCTACTCTCGAGTCTATAGTTCCATCGTCTACCTACAAATCCAAGAAACCATGTCAGCCCCTCTCGTCCCCAGCCCTGCCTGCTGTCGCGTCGCTCCCCCAGCAGCACCAGCCTACGAGCCCAAGGGCGTCTATGTGGATGAAAATGGCATGAAGACATGTTCGTGCATCCCGAAACTTCCCCGTCTTTCCTCCCGACACTCTCTCACAAGTCTTAATTCGCACTGTCTAACCAACATACAGACGAAACAGGTCCCGCCACCCCAACCCGCGCCCTCCTCCTCATCTACGACATCTTCGGCCTCTACCCGCAAACCCTGCGCGGCGCCGACATGCTCGCCGAGCAAATCACGCAGATTTTGGGCCAGGCGACCAAAGTCATCATGCCCGACTGGTTCGGCGACAATCCCGCCGATATCACGCAGTACCCGCCGGACACGCCCGAGAAGGTCGAGTACATCAACAACTTCTTCAATGATAACGCGAGTCCGGATGCGATTATTCCGCAAATCCCGGGGATTGTGAAGGCGGTTGGGGAGAAGAATCCCAGCGTGGAGGGATGGGGGATTATGGGGCATTGCTGGGGTGGGAAAGTGAGACTTTTCTCTATTGTTCTACTGTGGTCTCTTCTCCACATTGGCAATATAATGCCATACTCACGCCACAGCCAGATTGCCGCCCTGGTCTCCGCAGAAGGCACAGCCTTCAAAGTTGCCGCTCAATGCCACCCATCGCTCCTCGATCCCGCCGATGCCGATGTCGTCACCGTGCCCATGATGGTCCTCCCCAGCGGCGACGAGGACGTGCCGACGGTGAAGGAGTTTGAGAAGAGGCTGAAGGAGGATAAGTACGTAGAGACGTTCCCGGATCGCGTGCATGGGTGGATGGCTAGCAAGTATGTCCTCGTTTCCTTCTTGAACGGACCATTGGTTGTCCGTACATATCTACCTAGGTATGTTTGAAAGACTAACGTGTGGTTTGATAGGGCCGATTTTGAAGACGTAGGCGCGAATGCCGATTTTCACCGCGGCTACAAGCTCTTGTCGGAGTGGTTTGCGAAGCATCTGTGAAGACATATGTCATGTTTCCAGTCCCTGAGATCTTTTCTCCGGCGTGTAATGTCGCTCTTTTTGGGACCAATTTCCTTCGTTGTTGGAACAATTACCCAAAACTCACGCCTCTGTTATCGTCTCTTGGCTTTGTTGATAGCGCCGCCTCTTCTCCACAACACGAATTCCATTCATCTTGTCTCCATCACCTTCGTTCAGCTGTGCAAGCCTGACCTTGATATTTGCTCTTCCATTCATTTTCAGGTCTCTTTGAACGTCATGATCGCTCATCTCGGTCGCCTTTGCCAAGATCTCCTCTGTGTCTGGCGAGATCAGTTGTGCTACGACCTGCCACGCATTCTCCAGCAAAGTGTGCTGCGCTCTCCTAACAAAAACGAGCAGGACGCCCGACACGATGCTGATATGAACCACAGTAACGGTTAACGTGGCAACTAAGCCCCTCCACTTCCTTGGAATTTGCACGGTCTCGTAGCTGATGACCTGCTGCTCATCGGGATAGCTAAAGCGCGCAAAATTCAGGTAGTAGGCAGCGCGGTAACCCGTCGTCTGGAGAGCTCTCAGCGCAAGAGCAGGATCCCGCGTGTCCAGCAAGCTGTCTTGGAACATCATGACTAATGTATCATCGATGAAAGACGTCTCAATAAGGTAGTTATTCTCCTCGGTAAGGAAACAAACAAGACAGATGGTGATGGTGTGGTAATCTCCATCGCCGTTTTGCTCGGCTGTTGAGAAAGGCGAACCGAAGGTCGCATAAGGATGATAGAGCTCTTTCAACGCTTCTCCTTTGCCGATATATGCGCTGACAGGATCAAGATCCAGGATGCCTCTCGCCTCGCGGGACAAGTTGCGCGACGAGGCGCCGAGTTGATCACGTACAGCCGAGGTGCCATAGCGGCCGGTGTCAGGATCTATGAGCATCTGGGGCTCTTGGATTTCGGAAGTGCTGCTTGCGGTGATGTTGGAGAAGAAGGCGGGAGTCCCCATGGCATCGTAGCAGAGGGTCGCCTGGAACCTGAAATCCTGTTTGGGCATCTCAATGTTCAGCCAAGGACCGTCATCAGTTATGTTCCACTCCGACTGGTAGGAATTAACTTTCAGGGCCTCTCCAGGTTCTGCATTATAAGGAACAAGGTCTGCGTATTCAGTCATGTTGAAGAGAAGCCATATTGACCCTGGCCGGATCAGCCGATCCGATTCGTTTCCAAATTTGAGATGGTCCCATCCATGTGCTGTCCATCCGCCAAGGTCATGTGAGAAGTAATAATCGAGATCGATGTTGCCGTGGTTCAAAAGGCCTGACACCAAACCCCCAACATTGACTCCTTTCTCCTGTGGTTGCTCGTACACTACCCATCGGTTTGACTGGACAGCTCTTATTCCGCACAATAGCGACACGAATCCCGAAGTGACATGGACCTCGTAGCGTGGTAATGGGCAACTAAAATTCAGCCTGCTCAGGGGATCATGTATCAATCCTGGGAAAATCGTAGAAGGGTTGACAGTCCCATTGATGCCGTACGAGTCCCACACAGCATCCTGAAATACAGGCTGGACACAAGCGAAACGCGTGTCGGTAACATATGACTGTCCGCTGAAGTTGTGAACAGCAAGGCGTTCGCTTGTGTCCAATATCGGCAAGTAGCTCGTGAGTGTTATTCCTGTGTCGGCGACTTTGGGATTCTGAAATCCGGGTTCGGTATATTCTGCAAAAGTCTGGTATTCCCTGGCTGGCAGCTCAATCGGGTCGTAAAATTGAAAATTCGAAGCTAAAGAACCTCGCAGCAAGGCCGACTTGTGCGCGAGGGACTTTGGAAAGCCTATAATTCTACCGGTCTGGACGTCTGAGAGCAGGACAGTCGAGGCAAATTGGAGTAGCGTCGTAGTACAGGCAAGCAGTAACAATGTCCCAAATGCCATCGGATTGTGCTTAAAGGCGTGTTGCTGAACGCTCCGCCAGAGCATGGCTGAAGGGCCACTGTTGACGAATCTCATAATGGATATCTCAGCGGCATGAGCAAGAGCTACATATCGTTTCTCGATCCAAAGCGCTGCCAGCATAGAAACGCATATGGTCGCTTGCATGGAGATGGCATACTGTATGATCAGTGAGGCAAGGGTAATGGCTCGAGAAGCGAATCCTTTGACCATTATCTTTTGCCACGTCCCGTTTCTCTCATTGCTGAACCACAGGTAGAACAGAAAGATGAAGGATGCGAGTAAGCCGATGTTGGTAACGATCAACACGCTCGTCGCCCAAGCTCCTAGTTTGCGCTTGAGGGTAATCCTGGGTCTTCCCAAATCAGTGATGTGATTCTATATGGAGTGTGTCACCCACTTTTTCGTCTGTTGTATCTGGTCCCCATACTTTTCATTCTGAAGTAGATTGGCGTACGTCTCTGCCTGCTTCAGTTCTGGTGTGGATGTACCGTCTAAGCCTTCCGCGAAGGTATCAGAACGGGTGGAAAGAGTAGAGGCAAGGTAGCAGGAGTCAGCAACAGGCGAGAAGGCTTCAAAAATGTCGCCGTCGGTTATAGAACAAGGGACTGTCTCTCGATCATGGTAAGAGTACACACGAGCGGGTCTTTGGAAGGGCATTTCAGAAATAGACTTTGTCAAGTGCGAAAAGACGGAAAATGCGACTGTCGAAGAAATGAAACAAGGGCAGACAGATGCTTCAAAATAGCTCAGAGCCATAGGAGCGCATCCTACAATTTATGAAGATCATACCTTGGTAGCAACGTCGATTGACAGTATCCTGTTCGGATCGATATTGCGGCGTAGTTGCTCGCTCGCTTTGTTACCAAACATGCGGACTGGTGCCACATATCCATGGAAAATCATGGTTGATAACAGCGTCGCCGACCCAGCAGATGAACAAAAGCTTATCATGGAGTCGGCGTATTGGGGCAGTGTTGGATGGTGAGCCAGGGGGCGGACATGCCACCCAGGAGAAACAATATGGAACCAGCAGCCCACTTTTCGATGGTAAGTATCCAAGGTAGGGGCTGTACAGTCTCCTGCAGGTGAGTGTTCCCAGGGCGCTTATATCCCTGATGAAAAGCAGGTGCCATGGTTGGTTAATATAAACGGCACCGGGGTTGCCAAATCTTATACAACACTTGAACTCCAGATCGACTTGGTCAAGGCAGATTCGATCTGAGGGAGGCCCTTGGGGGAACCATCGCGGGGAGCCTAGCGATGAATTTGTGGGATGTGTTGCTCTCTAGGAGGTGGAAAATTTACGAGTTGAGAAAAGAGCAGGGAAGACGGATACGGGACGGTACGGTACAGCAAAGAAGAGCGTGGAGTATCGCTTAGAAAGAGAAGGAAACGTTCTCTAGTTTGGAATGGCTGGAAAGTCGACTTTGCTTTACTTTCATTGATCATGACATGGGGCACAAGTTGTGGTGGGAGTAGATGCAGGTGGTGGACAAGGAACCTTGGAAGATGAGGACGAGGACGAGATCGCGTCTAACTGCACGTGAGGTGGCGTTGATGACAAAGAGCTGAGTAATGAACATCTCCAACCACTGAACCATCTCGGAATGACAACCCCCGCCCCTATCTCAGCTTGCGCTCAGACGTCCCTTCGTGTCAGGTGATGTGGCGTCGAGGCGGGTATACGTTATTCCGATCTCCCCCAGTCTGAGCCGCATGCTGAGATAAACAACCCCCTAGGTAACCCCCTAGGTAACCCCAACTACCAGCTTCCACTCCGTGACTCCATCCACTGCTTTCCAACATCCAAGCCTCTCCTTCTCCCCGGGGGCTCATCGTCTTTCATTGCTCCGAGCGACCCATACTAGCGGGTCCTGAAGCACGCAACTTCCATAGTCCTGGATACGACTGCCGGTTGGTTACTGTGGAAGCTGGGCAGAACTTCTGGGATATCAGCGCTACTTTTTTCATAGTCGAGCGCCCTCAGGATGACACTGGACTAGAAGCCCACAAGACTCGGAGATATGCGGAGACGAGCTCAGTCTTACCCTGACAACTCGAATGGCGTTACATTAGGCGTCACCCCGATGAGTGATATCTGTATGTCGCTTTCCCTCTTCGAACATGTCGGCTAAGAATATATTGGAGAGGCTTCTATTGGAAGACGGCGGGCTTCAAGGTAGGTTGAATCGACGATCGCACTCGATCTTAGCAAAAGAGCCTTTTCTTTTCTCCCATTTCGAGGACATCTTTCCCCATTTCAGACCATACATGGACCTAAAGGGCGCATATCGTGTACTCGGGGATCAAGTTGCTTTGGTGATGCCGGGACTGTGTACATTTGAGAGCAATTCTATACTGCCAGCCTCAGTATCACTGTCGTTTTGGTCTCTAGGGATATATAGCATTTCCTTGCAAGCTTATTCCTTCTTCTTCTTCTTCTTCTTCTCCTCCCTCTTTTCGGTGTCAAGAGCTTCCACGTCACGATTGTCTCTTTCTTTGTAACGAGGTCGTCAACCTAGCCGTCCGGACGGTCGTGCTGAGAGGGGCAGCATTTTCTGGCACGGACAAGACCCTTGGATTCTGGAGTGACGTTATCGAACTGGAATGGACGGGCAGCAGAAGATCAAGCTGCTTCGAGAATCAACCTTTTCAGAAACACACCTTAGTACTAAAAACTTGCATGCAGCGATGCCATTGGATCCACCAATTGTGGCCACCGGCTGCATACGGAAGAAGGCAGCGCTGAACCCAAGGCGGTGTCCCTCGGCGGCGGAAGATCTTCTGAGAATTGTACTCGAACCTAATCAGAAAGGCGTCCACTGCAAGGCCGGAGACTTCACAAAAATCACGTGACGCGTGATCGAAAAGTCTTGGCGTTTTTATAAATACCCGTCCGCCTCGTCCTTCTCTCTCTTCCTTTCTTCTCTCATGCACACCACCAGTTGCCCGGCAAGTTTTTACGCTGCCGCGCAAGGTTGGTCTGCGCACGTCGTCCACGGCTCCTCCCAGACTGGCTTACCGCCCTCTGCGAGTGCGAGAGCGTCGAGTGCTCTCCAGAGCCACCCTAGAGGATACTGTTTTTCGTGTTCATGGGTGGACATGGAGGGTCAAGGAGGGCCGCTTATTCTTTCGAAAGAGGAGGAAAGTTCCCCCACCCCTTCCCCTTAGCTTAGTCGGGTTGAGCACAAAGTGCCAGGAGGGCCAAGAAGGGTCGAATAATAAAGAGGAGGCCATCAGGCTCTCGCCTTGAGCGAGGGCTTGAGGGCCACTGGATCTGTGGTGTTGAGGTTGAGGTTTGTTTACATGGCGCGCGTCGCGCGTCGACTTCACCTCAGGTAGCTTTCGTAGTCAACTTCATCAATCACAAATAGTTGGCGAGGCCTGTACTTGATCTCTATCTCGTGTCTGCTCATTGCTTTGCCTCTTCCATGCTGATCAGCTCACTGCACTTTGCGTGGCTACCTCTTCGACCGCGACCCCAATTCTCGTGCCAGGCGCCCGACGCAGCTTCCAAAAACCACGAGCATCACAGACAAGATGCCTCCACTCCTCATGGAGCCCGATTACGAGTATGAGACCATGATCTCTATATGTACACCTCTTCAAAACAATGTGGTGGCATGGGGAAAGCATTTGGACACGGTGGCTTGTCATAGAGGAGTTCTCTGGCATTAATTCGAGAGCTCGTCCCTGAGCACGCCCATATGAAGAATAAAGAATGAAGCGGAGCTTACTGGAATACGTAGTCTTGTAGATCAAAGGGTTCCCGTAGGGTGATAGCATAATTTAATAAGGGAACCGAGGTTTTATGTACGAACTCTTGCAATTCGACTCCATCTACCACCGTGATTGATTTTACCGTGACCCCAAAGAAAATGATCCCATTACTTCCGCAATGCCCTTGAACCTCTTGTCTCCGGGCCCGACCAAACCCATTATTCCCAATTGTGCCAATCTTCCCGTTATGACTTCCGTCGCGGTGGCCGAACCACGGAGTCCTCGGGACCGCAGAGAGTATGTTTGAGAGATGAGTTCCAGCCTTTTGATCTTGCTTTTGGATGTATCCATATCCGCCCACTCCGTTTTGTTCAGTTCCTAGTACTTGTGTACTTTCAACCCTACATCGGGTCCCCATCCTCGGATTCGTCCATGGCATCTGCGTCTGTTTCGTCTTGCTGAGTTTCTTCCCTGTCCTCCTCGATTCTCTCTTCGGTCTCCGCTATATCTTCAACAAACTCCTGCGAACTGATCCCATGCCTCGCAAACCCAGTCAAACCATTCCGTGGTGTTGTTGGCACCTGATGTTCGTTCTGCGATGAGAAAGTGACAGGAGCTTGCCACTGCAAGCCTTGCGGCTGCAGGGTCCTCTGACGCTCTATCAGATCCCTTTGCTCCTGCCTGACCAAGTTCAGCGCCGATACATGAAACTGCTCATACTGCACGAGGCGGATAGCCTCATCCAGCAGCTCGGGTGGGAGGTTTTGAAAGTCGATGATCTCAGCAGCCGGGTATTCTTGCTCTGACTGTTGCAATGTCTGGAGCAAAGTTCGCTGCTGGCCTTCGCTGAGCGGAAAGGGAGCAATGTTTGTACCACCGAGCTGCTCCTGGTCTCCCTGTGTCTCTTGCAAAGTCCCGATCAGAACAATGTTACTGTTTGCATCTTGTCCGAATCGGTATTCAGCATGGAAGCTAAGAAGATGGCGCTTGAGAGTCCAGTTGTTCTTGTAGTCCTTGCCGCAGCTCTCGATTGGGCAGATGGGACGGGGCTTGGGGCCGCTTTGGCTGTTCGATGGCATGTTCGGGGGCGGGCTAGGGGAAACGGAGGCTGTAGCAAAGTCGTTATTAACGAGCCGCTGCGTAGGGGTGCGATCTGGGCTTTGGAATAGCTGAGGTTGCAGTGCTGTGCCATCCGTCGGCGTTTGTGGGCGTTCTGGTGGAGTAGACATCTTTCCACCTTGATAATTTGATTCGACGACGATGTGGTGTGGTCGGCTCAGAAACAGCTTTCGTTGATGAGAAGCTCGTGACTTGAGGTCGGAGCCGGCAGGCTTGGATGAGAAGTGAGCTCCGGTCTGGACTTGCACGTTCACAGTATGCCGAGACGAGTAGCTCGACGTTTCGCTCCGTATTGAGTTCTGCCACGGCTATGTCGAAAGGGGTAGCGCTGGTGAGGGTGTGAGCAGAAGGTTGAGTGCTCGATGTTTCGCCCCGTATTGAGTTCCGCTACGGCTATGTCGAAAGGGGCAGCGCTGGTGATCGTGTGAGTATGGATAAGAAGTGAGTTCCGGTCTAGACTTGTACGCACACAGCTGTGCCGAGAGGAGCAGCTCGATGGTTCGCCCTGTACTGAGTTCCACCACGGCTATGTCGAAAGGGGCAGCGCTGATAAAGCCGTGAACAGCAGGTTGAGTGTAAATGGCTATGTCGAAAGGGGCGCACAGGTGAGGATGTGAGCAGCAGATCGAGTGGAAACGGCTATGTCGAAAGGGGCGGCGTAGGTGAGGGTAGCCTAGTACTGAGTTCCGCCACGGCTATGTCGAAAGGGGCAGCGCTGGTGAGGGTGTGGACCGAAGGTTGAGTGTAAACGGCTGTGTCGAAAGGGGCGGCGAGGGTGTGAACTTCAAGTGTGAAAGCTAAAAGTAGCTTGATTCTCGGTCCCGTAATGAGTTCCGCTGTGTCGAAGGGGGCAGCGAGGGTGTTAGCAGCAGGTTGAGTATAAACGGCTACTCTATCGAAGGAACGGCGCTGCTGAGAGTGTGAAGGTAGCTCGATTGTTACCCCGTACTGTGTTTCGCGACGGCTATGCCGAACAGGGCGGGACTGGCGATGATGTGATATCCAGTAGCTGGATTGCTAACCCATACTGAATTCTGCTATGGCTGTGTCGAAGGGCCGTCGTCGGCGAGCGTGTAAAGTTCAGTGGCTGGATCTTTAGCCACGTACAGTGTTCTGCCACGGCTGAGTCTAAAGTGGTAGCAATTACGTGAAGCTCAGTAGCTCGCGAAGTCTCTGGTCCCGTGTTAAGTTCCGCCGCGGTACATTGAAAAGGCTAGCGAGGTGTAAACAGCAGATTGCAGGTGAGCGCAAACAGTTGTATCAAAAGGGGCGGCGAAGGCGTGAACAGCAGACCGAGCGCGAACGGCTAACTGTGTCGAAAAGGCCGGCGAGGGTGCCGAATTCGGACTGAGTCCAAATGGCTATCTCGAGAGGGGAGGCGAGAGTATGAGCTCCAAGCTTGTTCGAGTGTCGAATCCGCTCTAAATTCCGTGCCATGGCTATCCTGCAAGTGTAGTGAGAAGTTCACGAGCTCAAGGTCGCTCAAGTGTTCGATTCTTGTTGGATCCTGTGCAAGCGGCTAGTATGTCGAACTTATTAGTCGAAGTAGGGTGTTAGCTCCAACTTGAGCGTAGTAAGCCGACATTGAAGATGTTACTTGTCAAGCGCGTGAGCTGAGAAGCTGAATTGCGTGACAAACAGCTATTCAGAAAGGCGCACACATACCTCTTGAGGATGGAAGAAACATCTTCTAGAGGACCAGACTGCTTTACGAGGAGGTTAGATATCCGAGTATAAATCTTTTCAATGGAGAAGGAAGAAAGCTTTCGAGCTCGGACATGGAGAAAGTGGGCTTGAGTGGAGATCCGCAGGCAGTTATAAGGGTGTCAGACGTGTGCGCGGGTGCTCCCAGGCGCGGTCCATCTCAAATACCTACGCTTGGTTCTGGAAGAAAGATACACAGCTTGGAAATCTGCATATAGTCTCATGGCTTAGATATCTCAAAAGAAGCTTTTCTATGATAGAGAGAGAGTTAGAATTTCAAGGTTAGATCTCAAAAAAACACATGTTCTTGAAGCGAGACAAGAACAATTCCAGGCTAAGATATTGAGGAAGCAGACTCGAGTAGAGATCTGGAGGTAGTTTCAGGTGTGCTAGACGCGGTTCTTCTTGAAATTCCACGCTTAGATTTGGGAAAATGGTCCACAGCTTGAAAACTTGTTAGAGTCCTATTGCTTAGATACCTCAAAAGAAGCTGTTCTTTGACAGAGAGAGACTTGTTACTTAGATGCATCAAGAGAAAGCTTTTTTGGGTAGAGAGAACACCAGTTTCAACTTCAGAAAGATGGTCTTCTCCAGGATTGCGATGACAACAAGTTCAAGGTGAAGTCTCTTCTTGAAAAGTATACTTTCTTCAAGAGATAGTGAAGACCCCAAGCTCAGATAATGAAAACCGTACTGGGCATCCTGAGGCAGTTCGGACGTAAGTGCTCCTGGGCGCGGTAGCACGGTCCGTTCGAGAGTTCCACGCTTAGTCCCTTCCGAAAAAGTACGTGGCTTAGTGGTTTGCAGTGGCTCGTAGACACTATTCAGAGGAAGCCCGGGATTTTCCAGAAAGGAAAGAACAACAATCCAAGGTAAAGTCTGAAATTTGTTGAAATGAGACAGTGACGATTCCCAGCTCAAATACTCAAGATTGTGCTTGAATCAGGAAGAATTTCCACGGGTATAAGACGCGGGTGCGGTCCATCCGAAAGTTCTATGTTGAGTTCCTAAGAGAAGAACACAACTTGAGAATTTAGACAGAGGCTCGTTGCATGGATACTTCAAAATAAGATTTTCTAGAATAGAGAGAGCAAAATCGAAAAGGTTAAAATTTCAGAAAGGAGTCTTTATTAAAGAGAGACAGTGAAAAGTCCTAACTTAGACATCTAGAGTGGTACTTATTAGCACATCTAGAGATAGCGTTGATGGTGTTGGACGCACTTACGGGTGTTCTTTACGGTCCACAAAGAACCACAAGCTTGAATATCGAGAAAAGTACGCAGGCCAGATACCCGCGTGTTCCAGAAAACGTACACATTCCCGAGGGATGGCAGTAAGAATCTCCAGTATCAGCATGTGATACAAGTTGGTATCCTCGTGCAAAGGCAGTACGGCATTGGGGTAAAGTTAAGGGTACACTATCCTAAACATGATCAAAGCGGCTGTCGGATTGGGTAGTTCAATGAAGAACCCATACGAACAGGGAAATGAAGACAAGATCAGAGAATAGGACCGAGAGTAAAAGCAGTCTAGACGAACATAATCACAAACTTACCCGAAATGGCTGACTGTGGTCTTGCTGAACAAACACTAGCCTGGTACAGTAAAATTTCATATACAGCCATGCAACCCAGTCTAAACTCTAAAGCAGATAGATGCAAGCGCCCACCAATGCCGCTAATTTTCCAAAAGAGCCTCCGTCTACCCTGATCACACATCAACTACGCATACACCCAATCAGATTCACCTCAACATCCTCCCAGCATCCAAACTCCCCCTCTCATCATCTGTCTCCTTATCCTCAGCCTCAGAACTCCTCCCGATACCCCCGGACAAACTCAACAGTCTGCCGCCAGACAAACTCCCCGTCTCCTCTTGCTCATGATCTCGATACGCTTTCTTGCCCGCCGCGACAATATCCCCCGCATCGAGCCCCGCCGTCGGCACATCCACGTCCACAGATCCGTGTCTTTTATGCCTCCTGCCAGAGAGCACGCCGCTCGGCGACGGCGACTCCGAAGATCCCGCTTTGCTGTAGCCGGGTCCATACGTCGTCCCTTCGCCTTCCTCTCCATCTCCGATCTTTGCGAGGGTCAAACTACTCGTCCTGGTTCCATTTCCGTTACTCGGCTCCACCTCCTCATCTTCCGGCAGGCTTCCCATACCGATACCAAAATTCATGGTCGCAAACGTACTCGGCGTGCCCGGCCGTGAGATCAGATCTTCCGGCTTCCCATAAAGTTCGCCGTCACCGCCGAATTCCTCTCTAAACTCTGCTCTCCGCTTGAAGTTCTCAAAGTCGAGGTCGCTCTCCTTAACGAATTCAAAATCGGCGCCGTGCTCCGGCTGCTGAGACTTTGCTGGTTTGCCGGGGGTGGAGTGGTCCATGTCTGACATGTACGTGTCGCTGTAGCCGTATACCGAGCGAGGGGTGGTAGTTCCGGTTGCTCTTGCTGCGGCGGGATGGTCATATCCAGGGTCATCAGCAGAGCCATCATAAATTTCCGCCATGAGATGTTGCGATTTCGCGTGCACCATAGGCGTCATCAATCGGCGGTAGAGCGCTGGATGCCCGAATCTGACCCCCACCCTATCATTCTTCTTTCCTTTCTTCATTCCACCCTCATTCGACGCTCCCTCGACGTCGATGCCGGCTGACGTGGAATTAGTACTGTAGTACCTCAGTTTATCATCGAAGCATTTCGAGCAGTACCACTTGAAGGCCCACAAAAGGAACGGGAGTGGGATCATCGCGTAGAGCATGGCGCCGCTCCTTGCGACGTCTCCGATATACTGTCTTGCGCCGACGCCCTGCGCTCCGACGACGAGGGCAATGACCGCGTTCATCAGCAGTACGGCGAAGAGTAATCGATTGATCAACATGCGCCAGAATTGTCCGCCAGACTCAGTTTTTGTAATTAGGACGTATTGAAGGAGGTAGCGTTTGAACCATAACTCGATAGCCAGATAAAACGCCGTTACTGGGAGCACAATCGGTTGCAACGTTCCAAAGCAGAACCCAACGGTGGCAACGAACAGGTACGTGTTGTAATAAGCGGAGTAATCGAACGGCTGCGGCGCTGACAGCTCGATCAATTGCCTCGGCGTGGGGTGGGTGAACCGTCGACGGAAAGAGCCCCAGACCAGCGGCAGCAGTTGCGCGATATCAGTCGCGGCACCGAGGTTCTGTTGCATCTGGTAGGTGAGCCAGAACGTCGAGACGTTGCAGAGACCGTTCATGACATTGGTGAAAAGATGAGCATCTTGGATGGCATCCCAAGTCCCCTGGTCTTGGGAACGAATAACAGCGGCGACGAAGCGGAAAGCGGAGCCGAAGATGGAGAAGACGACCAAGTTGTTGACGACGAAGAATGCGTACAGACGGCTCGTAACATGGCGCTCGCGGGAGGTTTTTGAGATATCTCCAGAATGGTGATAGAGCTTTCGGAAAACGACTGGAAGGGCCATGAAGATGAGAGCTTGGAATGCCGGGGCTAGGATACCCTGTGCGATGCCCCATCCCACGGGATGTGTGGCCAAGTTCTCTCTGAACCCATCCCAGATCAGACCGAGATGGGAGAAGTCTGAAAGGAACACTGCGGACAGAATATTGAGTGGTATGAATAGAATGGTAAGCAGGACCATCCAAAGAGTATCCCAAAACCTCCTCGTCCTGCGCAATGCTTTTGACATGGGCAAGTTGACCCAAATCAGATCATTTGACTTTGGTGCGAGCGAAATGGTGGAGCCTTGCGGAGCTTTTTTACGCGTAGCATGCGCAACAGAATGAGCATCTTCAATATGGGTGTAGCTGACGAATCCGTATGGCATCGGGTTGCGCTTGTCGAGCGTTTCGCGAACCTCCTTGATTTGCGTGGCCAATCTCTTCATACGCCCTGTCAAATATTCAATGGCATCCACCTTTTTATTCTTGTGGTTTTTCCGATCCTCTTTGAATGGTTTGCAAGTTGGCCTTGTGTCTGGGAGTTTATTTGGATCCGCGAAGTACTTGGCGAGGTACCCCTCCAACGTTTGAACAGTCTCGTCGTGTGCTTCGATCAGCTCTGGCAGATCTTTGACATTTCGGGCGATGGCAGTTCGAGGTGCGTCGTCCGTCGGTTTGGCTTCCTCTGCGATTTGTGACAAGCCGGAGTCGGAGCGAAGTGGTTCACGGACATGTGTAAGCTACTGGCGTTAGCAAATGGACCAAAAGTGCATTCCTGAGGGCTTACCAGTAGCGTCCTTGAGTGCAAGCTGGCCCTATAGTCAGGACTCTCAAAATATGCTCTCCTCAATTTGAGCACCGCAGTGTAATTCCACCAAACAAAGCCACATATCACACCCTGGAAGACATATGCCATGACCACAAATGCCCAGAACTTTTGTCCAAAAATGTACTGCGGCGTAAACTTCATCAACGTAGCCACGTCGCTCCATTGATCATAGACATCATGTCCACCGACCAGATTGACAGGAATCAATACCGCGCAACCTATGACTGTAAATACGAGCATGATATCCCTGATCATCCTCAGGAAACGGAGGAAGACAACGGCATCGAGGCCGATCTTGGAAACAAGCTCCGGCTCCTGAACGCGGCGTACGGTCGTGAACCAAGCGAAGAAGCCCTTCGACAGCGGTTGCGGGGCATGTTTCTCGTCGGCATGGCGTTGGCGGGGCGCGTAGACAGCCGATGATCGAGGTCGGAGGAGACAGAAGAAGAGGAAGAGTCCTCCCGAGACAGCGAAGGACCAGATGAGAGCCGCGTAGATGGAGTTGGCTTGAATCTTGTGGTCGTGTTGTTAATTCTCCGTAGGTCTGTTGGATTGGACCGGGGGAAGGGTGACATACCTCTGTCTGAAAAGGATCTGCTATGAGATCGAGGAATTGGTCGCCTACGTTGGAGTCTGATGACTGTCTAGGAGCCAAAGGCATGTTTGACCAAGTGCCACTCCAGTGTGCCGGACCGAAAGGGGAAAAAAGACAGATTGAAGTTCCTCCACCAAGAAAGATTTAAAAATCGAAAAATGACAACGAATGAAGTCGTTCGAATAACGCTACACGCAAGAGATAGTATGTAAGTATTGTAGATGGAAGGAAAAGGCGAAAAGACAGTCCACACAGGTCCAAACTTAAAATTCGACACCAACCTTTGACGTCCCGTTGGGAACGCGCACTCGCGCCGATCAGCTTGACCGCCGCTGATGTCACACGCCGATAAGATAATGGGACAGGAGCACGAAAGGGCATTCCTCAAACACTCCAAGCGGGTTTGGGCATCAAGGATGACGCTGTCCCGTCGCCATCGCGCAGCATTTTTACACCCGGATGCCGGAAGAAAATGTGGGGTTCGATAGTTCAGGTTGACATTTTGGGAAACTTGGGGCCGGGGGAAGCGAGAAAAGGAGTTCTTGATCGGTCACGTGCTCTACCGCTATAAGAAACATCATCAATTTCCCTACTCGAGTTAATATCGTGAATGAGACGCACCTGGAGTACGTTGTTTTGAATACTTCAATTCCGATGTGTTTATCATATGCGGAGTAGCGCTGGAAGCCTGACATCACGTGCTGCACAGGTTGGGTGCTCACCAAGGGGAGGTCATGAGCTACCACATGAGCACATCAGGGAACTTGCCTATTTCCGAGTCAGGGATTTGCCGATCAAGACATTAACGTTAGCTTTCACATCTATCTGATCAGATTGCAGACGTGATACCATATACTGCTTGATTCCTCAAATCCCGAGCCCGAAACCGTATCTACTCTATGCACTCGCTATACAAGATCCACGGCAACGGTAAACCGACATCCTCCACCAAGTGTCTGCTTATAAGCATATTCCTGGCGTCGGAAGCCGTGCTACCTTGAGACGACGGTCTAAAGGAGATGATGAGAAACTTCTTTTTGCAATCTCGTTTTCTCTATGCTCTGAGGCGACAGACAGAAGTACGTAGTAATTTTGAAACGGAGACTTCCCGGCCACGCTTTCGCAGAAGGTTCGAAGCTGCTCGAGAGAAAGTTCCACCAGAGAACGCCATATTAAGGAGCCGAGAAAATTGAATCACATTCCCTCCTGCGCGCCTGAACGACGAAGAAAAAAACCAAAACCAATCTTGGTGCAAAAGCAGCGAAGCAAACCAGCCCACCCACCCCCATATTAAACACCGACCCTTTGCCCAATGAACGACTAACTTTTGGGTTGCAACACACATGATTTTGAAAGGAGTATTAAGGAGATGCGCCGCAGTGGTATCGAGAGAAGTTGGGAAGAACAATTGAAAGGGAATAGAAGCCGCAACTCGAAAGACTTCCTGTCAAAGGCAGGAAGAGCTTCGAGTTGTGCTTTCGCGAGAGAGTGGTCTAGGAGGGTATTTTCTACAAAGAAACGTTGCAATCATCAAATCCCAGCCGTGACGGGACGTTGCCACCCCAAATTCGCCTCTATCCGGAGAAGAAACGCCGAGATTTGAAGAGGAACGAAAGAGGGGGACTATGGACAGCTTTGAAGGCCAGATTTAACTCCTGCTACCAGCCCTATGATGATTTTGTCTGCTGCTAAAGCAGAACGGATATGCACAGAGAATGTGAAAGAAGATAAATAGAAAGTTTTGGCAGCATGGATCAATGCAATTAAATGTTGCTTAGTTCGCCAAAGCCACCGAGGCCGGCACCGGCAACATTGGCATCGTGACCCGTGTTCCTCGGTCCGCCGCCGAGAGGTCCACCACCAGGGCCGACGCCGAGACCAAGGGCTGCCATGCTGTTCTTGACTTCTGGATTACAAGGTGGAGAATGCTGACGATGGTACTTGAGACCATTCAAGTTCTTGTAGCGTTTGCCGCAAGTGTCGCATCGGTAGGGCTTTTCCTTCTCCATACCGACGGTGCCTGGGTAGGGAATAGATGTGGTAGGATCGACGATGCTGAAGGTGCCGTCGGGATTCTCCTTGAGCTGCTGATTCTGGTGGCCATGCTGTGAAGTGGGTCAATAATTGCGCTGCAAATTTGCGCCGCTCTGACAACGTACCTGCTTATGGTACTTCAACCCATTTTGGTTCTTATAAGCTTTCTCGCAGCCGATGACTGGACACCTGAAAGGCTTCATCTCGGGCTGCAAGCCCAAGACACTTCCTAGATCTACACCACCGATACCCACAGGGTTTCCACCCATCCCACTGAGGATCTGCTGCTCTCGCACACGTTTGGCAAGTTCGCTGTCGCCGAATTGACCGTTTTTCATCGCAAACTGCAATTGCTGGTTATTGAACCCTCCTGACTTGCTGTACAGTCGCTTGGCCGGTTCATCGATAGTCATATTCGACAGGTCGTTGCCGAGTCCGAAATTCATGTTGGCCCAGTCGGCCGGAAGATTCGCATCCATGCCCATATCGCCTCCTGGCATCATGTTCTGACCCATTGGCATGCCCAGGCCAGCCAAATAGTTCTCCCCAAAGTTCTGGTCAATCTCGCTGGGCGAGCCAGGCATTGATGAAGTGGGAGTTTTCTCTGACAAGGTCGCTTGCTGCGTCGCGAAGGCTGGAGTGTTTACGGATGATACGGTGGGGTTGGTGGGATTGTTGAATGGAAAACCTTGACCTGCCTGTGGCGTAGTAGGGGTGGCACTCCGAAGACCTTGATGTGCTTGCATTGTATTTGCCAGATTCATGTTCAGAGGTGGAGGTTGGATTCGAGGAGTGTTTTGGTTGGCTTGTTGCGGCGGGAACTGGAAAGATTGGTTGGCGGAGGGAGTCGTCGGTACGTCGCCCATGTCCATGTCCATATCCATATCCTCGATGGTATCGACGTCATGGACTGTGGCAAGTGATGAACGGTTGGTTGTCGGGTGGGATTGCTGAGCACCCATATTTCCACCAAATCCTTGCTGTTGCGGATTAACAGGAGGAGGGCGTCGAGCATCCCATTGTTGTTTCGATGATTCTTGTGCGATGAAGTTCTCGGATGGGCGAGCACTCGCACCACCCTGGCCGGATTGGGATGGCCTCTGCGCAATGAATTCAGAGGGAGCAGCATGGTTTTCTTCGTAATGGCTGAGCAGATCATGCAGCGAATCGAGCGTCATGCCACAGCAGGTATAGTCCCGGAGAAAGTCGGCTTCCATCTTGGGGAGATACGAAGAGGAATGAAATGAAGGTGATTGGTGGAACGTGAAGGGGGATGTGCCAGTCATGATCATACTGTTCGATGTTAGTGGAGTTCTTGTTGTACCTGGCGTTGCTCGCGGATGTGCCAGCTCGGCGCAAGTCACTCACTCGTCTCGAATCCAGCTCCCCACAGACAGTCCTCCCCAGCTCATCTTGTTTGCAAAACTTCCAGCCGTATTGCTCTCCCGCCTCGGTCTATCCTTCACACTGATCGGCCGCGCACCAGTTCCATAGTAGGACCCCATTCCATTGCTGATGCTCTCATGGCGAGCACCGCCCACGCTGAGACGACCGCCATCATTGCCACCCCTGTTGATGTCAATGTTGGAAGTCTGGGGACCGGCAGCACCAGCCTCTTGCAACGCGAAGGTGAGATTCGAAGCCTGGTTCCGCGGTGACGAGGAATTGAACCGGGGCGGACTGGTGATGTCAATTGGCGACACAGCGCTCGTCATGGCTTCACTGCGGACGTCTGGTGGAGAATCGGGGAAAAGAGGAAAAGTCGAGTCACTCGACTCGGGGAACAGCACGTCCTCCTCGAGGTAGTCTGGGTCGTCAAGACGAGGACCGTTTCCCAGCTCGTGGGGTTTGCGGTGCCAGGAGAAGTAGAGGTCCTTCTCTCGCTTTGGTCGTGAGGCGCCACTGGCGACTTTTGCAGAGGAGATAACCGGGGTAGTGATCGGGGTGCTTTCTGCGGTAGATTCGCGACCCCCTCGATCGCTGATGGTTGGAGATCGATAGAGAGGGGGAGGTGTACCGGTGGAATCCAGCTTGACTGAGGTGTTAGAGATGGAATAGCGGTGGAGGACGAGGTCACGAATACCTCGGGCGTGGAGCAACGAAGGCGGCGAGAAATGGGAAGCCCAGTTCAACGCACGGTGATGGGTAAGGTATGAATTGAGGAGTGCGAGAGGTTGGGTGATTGTGATGGTTGATGAGAGAGCAGTGGTGCGGAAGGCAAGTCGTCGACGAGTGACGAGGCACTGGACCCTGCTTCAAGGAATCTGGCTATGGTCCGTGGGAGGTTGCACGGCGACGGGGACGGGCTCGTGAAGGAGGTGAGGACAAGACAGGACTTAGGCTGGACTCGCTGGAGTGAGGACTGAGGTCCGCTCGGCGGCGACTCGAGCGGTGACGCTAAGGGCCGCAATCGCATCACAGCATCCAATCAGCGACTGTGTCCTCGGGTGTTTTTGCCCAGGATGAGCAAGGAAGATGCCATCAACCGCACGCCGACGAAACGACACAGACGAGCAGCTCGACTCCAACCAGCCGCGCGAGGCGAGTAATCCAGCCCGAGGTTGTCGCTTGTGTACAGAATACTGCAGGTGAAGACCTCGAGGCGAATGGCGTCTGTAACGTGATCTGGAGATCCAAGCCTCAGGACTCTCGAGTCTCCGCCGTCCAGACGACAAGAAGCACAGCAAGCCATCTCACAAACGCTCCTCGCGTGATCTCCAGCCAGACTGCCTAATTACTGCTCCCGACTCCCCGGCGCTCAGGACCGTTCAACCCGTTTGCCCGTTTGGGGGCTTTCTCCTCCGCACCAGGCCAACCGCTGGAACTTTGGAAGCCCTGCCTGGCTGCTGGCTACTCCAGGAGTCTAACCGCTGAGCGAAGAACCGACAGAGTCACAGAGACAGCTTGCAACTCGAAGACGACACAATGACAAGTGGTAGTTGAATTAAACCTTCTGCCAGGATAACGCTTCGACTGCTCATTTGTGGATTGCTCAAAGACTGTTGCGGACGCGGTCGATTGCATTTGTTTCTTCTAGAATAACTTTAAATTCAGTCTCATATCTTATCGTCTATCGATAGAACTATCCAACCAACCATCCCATCCAACCATCCTGCCGGTGCTTGTGGAGTTGTGGAGGTGCTCGCGTGCTCACCATGCGGTGACAGCATTCCTCAGGCCTTCCAAGTTTCTCTCCAGCTTTCACATGGCATGATAGCACCCTTTGAAGTGTCTCTTACTTGCGGTCTTCCTGCCGGATGCAACACCAGCATGCCCGTCTACCCCATGCCATCATCCCCGATCGTGAGATCGCGAACTGCGGCTTCTTCCACTGGCTTGAGCGATTTAACAACCCGGAGGATGAGCCATCAGTAACACCCCAAGAGGAGCTTACCTCTCTACCTTACTTTGAGCCGCAGCAGTCTAGCAAATTACTGACAGGCGCGGCGCAGGCTTCGGCCCTATTTCCAAGCTCCCAATGAGCCATCCCACGCTCCATCTCGCCTGCTGTTATTTGTTACGTACCAGATCCACCGGCACCCAAGAGTTGGCCGACACTACATGTAATAGTTTTGCTCCGTCTGAAATTCCAGGAACTTGGGGGCTTTCCGGGGGTTTGAGGCTCCAGATCAGATCAAGTTCCTGTCCATAGTGGGGAAGAACAGCCGGCAAAAAATGCGGCTCATCGATCGTTCACGTGATCTTGTCAGTAGAGCGCTCATTGGATCGGCTGTGCTGAGTGTCCCAAAAGATTCCCTATTTGGTTGGTCATGCTCTTGAACCCTTGTGTCTCGCAGAAGTCCGTCTGCCAGTTCTCCAAACGTCGAATGGCTCCTCGTGACGAGTGTACTCTATCCAGGCTTCCTTCTCGTAAGACCGCGACGCGTAAGGGAACTTGGCAGGTACCATACTCTCTATAGAAGGCAGACAGAGGAGCGACACATTTCAAGTGGCCATTTGCCGACTTCATCTCTACTACTCTAGTTTCCGTGTGGCGAAAGACCACACTTGACTGGTCGGAGCTCGCCGAGACGCGTGAACATGAAGCGAATGTGCGACTGATGTCCGCTGTACCAATGGATTCCAGAACCACGAGGCAGAGTTGTTGAGTACAATAGCTGCGCTGATCCAGCGGAAGATATAGGTACGTAAAGGGCAATGACGAGACCACAGAGGCCTTGTCTACCCCTTTGCGCGAAACACCGGGATTACAGGACCCTTTCTTGAAGTATCTTCCATAGGTAGTATCTGCCCTGCCATTTGCTTGATATAGACGCCATTCGCTATGCTGTTTAGGTGTATTTTCATCATGGTCGGCCATTGCGTTCGTGATACGTTTAAGCGGCAATCCCATGGGAGCTCGAACCCTCCGACGACGAGCATGTCTAGCTGGGCATCTCCGGGCATTTCCACCCACTAGCCGCTCAATTCGCTATATGATCATAAAGTCAGCTTTCCAGAGCTTGTCGGAATCTGGGAAGTTCAACCGCTCAGATCCATCTCATCATCCGGGACAGCATCCGCCTTCCCCCTCCCCTTCGCATTCTTGCCCAGCAGCCCCGCAAAACTCAATCCTGAACCACCACCATTGCCGTTGTCGTCGTTCTTCCCTTGCTGTGAACCAATATTGTACTCCTCCAAGGCTCGCTCTGTCCTCGTCTTCGCCGCTTCTTCGTCCTGACCGCGCGCATCAGCTTTTGATCTGATAGATTCCATCTGCTTCTCCACCTCTTTGACCGCGGTCTCGCAGCGCGCAGCCCATGCTTCGAGGGCCGCAGTCATGTCTGGGAGGGAGCCGGGAGCGAGATCTCGCAGAGGCGCTACTGAGGAGATGTAGACGGTCTGGTGGGCGGGATCGAGGTGAGCGGTTATGAGGCCGGCGTATATGGCGGATATGATGAGGTTCTCCAGAGCTCGGGGTGTAGGCAGCGCGAGTGAGTTTTGGAGTGTGGTGTACTTGTGGTCGCTTGCGGTAGAGAGTGGAAGCAGCGAGAGATGGCGGAGTTTAGAAGCTTGTGGGTCGGTGAGGGGTGGGAGGCCTTGACTACCTGTATGGATGGAATGTTAGGTCTCATTCTACGGCAGCTCTGGAGCATAATCTTAGGATATCCTAGATCGCATACCGGTGTAGTCTGCCCATGTTCCCCAAGCAAAGATCTCCAGCAGTCGCAGGTACTGTTTGTGGTCGGGAGAGTCTCTCAAGGCTTGGATATTGGGCGTCTGTAGCAGTTCGGCGAATATGTATGTGTTTGGTGCTGAAGTTGCTTGTGTGATCAGATCTGCGGCGGCACGGGGAGAGTTTGCAGATTTGGAGAGGGCGACGAAAGGTTCGAGAGCATTCAGAGCTCGAACTTGCTCCATGATGACTGTGTGCTTTGGAGGGCTGGACAAGAGTGAGAGTGTGTGGAGCAGAAGATGATGGTCAGTGTTTGGGTGTGGAAGCTTGAGCTTGATTTGCAGGCAGATAGATCCGAGATATCCCGAAATATCACCGAAATTAATCTTATCAATCTGATTAGCGAGAGCAACACTCACTCCACTGTCTGTGTGAGGTGAGGCTGCCTCAACTTCTAAAGCAAACGCGCAACTCTGTCGCCTCACCTTCCAGGCTTGACTTTGACCGCAAAGTCCTTCGTCATGGCGTCCCCCGCTCCTGCGGCGTCCACAACGCCAACCCAACCACAACAAAACGGAAACAGTCCCCCAGCTCCATCCCCAAACCCTCCAGCAGCCACAGCTCCTATGGATTCAAACAACCTCCCCACAACGGCGCCGCTCCCTCTCAACGCTCCTACATCCCTCTCCGACGCAGGCCACGCTAATCGTCCCAAAGATGCGCGCCTACTACACTTGATTTTCGCCAAACAAGGCGTCCAAGCCTACCAAGAGCGCGTCCCGCTGCAATTAATGGACTTTGCCTACCGCTACACCTCCGGCATCCTCTCCGACGCGGTCGCGTTCGCGGCAGAAGGCTATGGACATGACAAGAGCATTGGAGGCGGTGGTGGCCGACGAGGAGGCGCCGCTCAGGATGACGGCAGTGTGAGCGAGAAGGCCATCAAAGTCGCCGTGGCTTCCAGAATGGCGCATCAATTCAGTTCTCCCAGCAAAGAGCAAATGATGGATCTTGCAGTGGAACGAAACAACATCAAGCTGCCGAGGGCGGACAGACAGTTTGGGGTCATTCTACCATCGGAGAAGTTCTGCTTCACAGGTGTTGGGTGGGGATTGAAAGAGGAGTGGGATAGCGAGGGCGAAGATGAAGAGATGGAAGGTGTGGAGAGTACTGCGAAGGCAGGAGATGCGATGGTGGTGGAAAGGGAAGAAGAGGATGTGGATGAGGATGAGTTCGTGGATGCGATGGGTGGGGATAGCATGATGGCTGACGCGTAGACGGGAGCTAGGCGAACTCATTAGAGCATAGGATGGGTAGGCACAAGGCTCACAGGGATTGGCGTTTCGGTCACAAAAGGGCTCCGGATACCATGGTGCAATGCATTTGAAGGCGTTGGAGGAAGAAGTCAGAGAGACTTCGTATCCTTATATAATGGAAATGTCTTATGCTCGTACAGAGTGGATCTTCTTCAATATCTTACAGCGAATTTTTGACGGGTCTCTCTGACCTGCCGGAACCTGTACATTAAACGCCTGGAATGCATGTAACCACCCCATCCACTTGGTATGCCGTGCCCGACGAGTCCTCAATCGGGCTGCTTGGACAGGCTCATGTCAAGACAGCGGCGTAGAAAGTCATGCCACATGCATATGAACTTCCCGCTTTAGCCCATGTCTCCATAGCTCTTCCAGGACCAGCCCGTCACCTCTTCTTCCCCCTAGCCTTCTCAGCCTCCTCCAGCACCCTCCTCGCCTCTTCCGAGAACTGCTCTTCCGGCTTCTTGTGGATCCTGTTCCCCTTCTCATCCAACCCCCACCACTCCCTCTTAATTTCCATAGCCTTCTCCTTCTGCCGCTCCTTCTCTTCTCTTTCTCTCCTCCGCTCGTCCCGCTTCGCGAACCACTCTTCCCGCGCCCTATCCTCCTCGTCTCTGTTGGCGTGCGCGATCATACATGTGTTCATGGCTAGCCGTTGCGGACGACATATCCATATTGCGGTGACGGTTCTGTTTAAGGCGCAGGCTGCGAAATCTGGAAGACTGTCAGTATACCCGAAGATATTGTGGGCATTTGCGAATATGCATACCTCTTATTTCATCTGCGCATTTTGAGCGCACGCGTTTGTAGTATAGATCTCGCACTTGGGCTTCTTGTCCCGCAGACAGCGGTAGTGGGTTTCTCGAAGTAAATTGGGGTTGTGAAGGGGTTGCGGGTATTGTTGATGGTGTATTGTGGTCTGGGGTAGCCATTGCCATTTACATGGGCTTTTTTGAGTCCTTAAATTGGTCGAATGGGAGACACTGGAAGCTCGAATGGTGATACTCGTCGGCATGGAGCTTCTTGAAGTCGGGCTCATCGGTGGTTTTGAGCTTGGCGCATCGCCATAGGGCTGAACCACATCAACTCCTGTCGACTTCAATTCAAGTCCTAATCCTGTCACTACTCATGCTTCATTGCGAAATACTACTTCTTCTCTCAGTATAGCAAGAATCGAGTCAGGATTGATCACAGATTACTTCGTCTCGAAACGCTCGCACGACTAGGGAAGAAGTCTACGCGTTTCGCTCCTACTAGGCTCTCTCTTCGAACAGCACTTGAAGAAATATCTCGCGGAAGTAGGAAATTGGACAAGCCTCGGTCAAATGTTCAAGATCATGGCAGACTCGAAGCTACTGCCAAGTGGTTAACTTCCACTTCTTCTTGTCACACTTCATTTCTAAATAGCTACCAACCTAAGCATGTTCAGTTTCGATATTCCAAGGCATCCTCACACACTTGGACGTCAGAAATTGTATCTTATCCGGAGGTCCAGACGCATGATCCGAATCAAATCACATATCTCCGGCCCTCAGTCCCAGATAACGCGCTCCGCCGGGACTTTGATCCCTAGACATGCTAGTTCGGACCATTCACTCATCATCTTCTTTCTTATATTTGACTCTATGACGCATGAGTCAAATTTCACGATCTCGAGCGGAAATATTCAACAATTGATACCAACCAAAGCTTATACTGTACACGAACACCGCATCTTACCTACTATTTCACCTCTCCTCTTTTCTCGTCCTACCCTTGAACGGGAAAACTTGCATTTCCCTGCTCCCTCTTCAACGCCAATGTCAGCGTAATCCCCTTCCTCCAAACATCTGCTCCATCAATCACATCCGGCACCTTGATATCCTCCCTCGACCTCTCCACCTCCTTCGAATCAACCCCAAAAAACTTATCCCTCTGATCCCTAGATTCCTCCGGCAGCTGCCCCCCCCCCCGTATACCCACTAACCAGCTCTGGCACCCCTACCGGTAATGGCCCATCCTTCGCCGCATAGGGCCATGTATGCACCGTCTTCCCATACGTATTCACCAAAATCTTCATCGCCTCCTTATCCACGCCATCCGGGGTGCCGGGCTCGATCAACAGCCCGCTGCTGACTTCGTACATGTGGCTGTGCCACATTTCGCGCTCTTCCATGGGTAGCTGGGCGAAGGCGGCAGCGGAGATGATGTATTCGACGCCAGCGAGGTGGGCGGGGTTGGTGCCTGGGACGTAGATGGCGCATTGGATGAAGTCTGCGGTGACGAGGACGCAGTGGTGGTTGGCGTGGATGTAGTGGCTGGGTTGGCCGTTGATGAAGTGGAAGCCGTTGAGGAAGAGCATCATGTTTGAGGGGCCGACTAGGCCAAATTGGTTGGGCGAGGGGGTTGTTGCCGATGCCATTGTTTGTTGGGTTGGCATGGATGATGTTGAGGGGAGGAAGTGGAGGAGGCTTAGGATTGTTTGGAAGAACATCTTGAAGAAAAGGGATAAAGTTGGCAATGGCTTGGTTTGATGTTATCGAGCTGATGACTGTGGATATGTAGACTTGGCTGCAGATCGAAACGAAAGTAGCGGCCTCTGGATATTTATACCTTCACTGTCACAACCGCATACGTACTTCTTCATCTACTCTCATCGCATTATCGCCGACACGGCTCGATCCGCCGTTCGGTGTCCGAACTCTATCTGCTGACAATGGTCCGATTACGGGCAACGAGCAAGTTTTCACTTGCAATAGTCTAAGAATCATGCTTGTGGACTTATCGGTGGTCGTTCGGAAGTTAGCGGAAACAGGGCCACATAACAATGCAAGCAGATTCCGGTTGCAGTATTGAAGGTTTGGGCACAATGTATGCTCGGAGGGCTCATGATATAGATATCCAGGCGAAGAGAAAACAAGCATTTGGGTATCGACTTCTGATGTAGTGGTCGATGTTGGAGATGGGAATCGGAGTTTCCGAACCATCGTTGTAATCCCTGCCATCCAATATCCCAATGCTCGGCGACATTAACCCTTGTCTTCGGCGAACGTCAAGCGCAAGGTTCAATCCAGTAGAGAATACCGACGTCAAAGGACAACGAGTCTCGAGATACAGGCCTGGCTTTCAACTTCTCGGTGGGTATATAACTCCTGGAAATGCACATCGTAATTCGTAACGCACACCAGCAGACATCACGATTCCCCGAGCTCTTCTTCCTCGTTCGTGCCATGCTTCACACAAGTCAAACCTCCGACGTCGAACCAATTCATGTCACCGATATCAGTCGCAGCATGGTATGCCCACTCCCTGATGGTCAGCTCTCGAAAATTCTTCCCTGCCGAGGGGACCTTTGAAATGGTGGTCTTCTCGGAAGATGGGAGGCGAGATCGTTTCGCGGGATGCAGACGAGAAGTCGGCGATGAAGCTTCCACTTCAAGATGCGTGCGCTCGGGCGGAAGAGACTGCGGAAGGTTGTTGACCGTCTGACCCGTGGGCGGAGAAGAGAGATTTGTTCCACTCGAGTATCCTCTTCGCTCGATCGAAGGCGTTTTGTTCTCCACTGCAGAGTAGAACGTTCTCTCGAACTGATCAGACTGCAAATGCTCTGACTGAGGCAAGCTGAGTTGGGTTTCAGTATGATTTGGGTTCTCGTCATCTTCTTTTCGTTCCTCTTCTCGTACACGCTCTTCATAAGTATTTTGCATCAATGCATCATGAAAGAAATGGTTGCCAGAGCATAGGTGCCCAAACAGCGACCGCATGCTGACGGCAGGACTCCAAGTCGTCTCGTCCACGGTGCAAGGATGGATATCTCGAGGCTTGAATGCTTTAACAAGCGTGCAAAGCTCGTCATACGATGAGTGTCGCGAGTATGGGAAAGTAATAGTTTGAGGAAGCGGCAAAGTCGGACGAGACTTGTGCGGAAGTGTGCTGGCTGGTCGTTGGAGGCTTATATCGTCCTTTCCATCATCATCCTTTCCTACAGCTGCGATGAGCGAGTCCACTAGTCGCTGGAGCGGAGCATCGCCTGTGGCATCCACTTCCTTGAGAGCATCTAGCCGGAGCCGACTCGACTCACCTTTCAAAGCATCATTGAGCATCATGAACATCTTCCGCAGAAGTTCGCCATCTTTGACTGTCGACGTACACAGACTGAGCAACTTGGATATCGCTTCTGGGTCGTTCAGCTCCAGCTCATGGATTTGATCCAAGTCACCCTGACCACCTCCTAGGCCCAGTTCACCAATCTCGGCACCATCCTCGAGTCGCGAGATAATCGGTACAATCCGCACGGTATGGTTTGTGCCATCATCCATAACTGAACAGTGAGATGTTTTCCGCTCGCAGCTGTGCAAACGAACCTTAGCGTCTGCAGTCAGACATCCAGTGGAATGGTGGTTGCCGCACTTGAAACCCATCAATGCGGCCGCTTCCCTAGCTTCAGGCACGCCATCCTTCGACGCATTGGCAAGCGACTTGTAAAGGCTCCATCGATACCTGTCGAGGTGGATGGGGGAACCCAAAGCAGCGGAAAGTGATGCCCAGACATCCTCGTACCCGAACGTCCATGATTCGATGTAGAAAATGGTATCAGCAGGATATTGCCCGATCTTCGATATGAGCTCTTTGAGGCCTTCAGCCTTGGAGGGAAATTGGCGATAAGGTACAGACTTGGTAGCAAACGTCGTATCCAAGTAGAGGTTGTCCAAACATTTGCTGCCGAGTGTATACGGCAGTAGTACTGGGTTGCGCACTAGGCAGTTGACCCACCACGTTTCAGCACGGATGTCGCCTGTGTACAGAATAGCCTTTTCCCCAGCAGGCGAGGAATGAGGGGTTTGGACGAGAAACATGACAGCTCCAGCACAGTGGTTCGCGTCGAACAGTGTTACCCGGATAAAACATCCCGGCGACAGCTCCAATAAGGTCGGTGTCTCCAATGGTAATGTCTTTAGAAGGGTTTTGAGATGGCGGTATGTTTGCTTGCGCGACTCGACAATGTTTTTTGCGAAATTCAACCGATGGGGGTACTTCTCGAGTCGCAGGAGGATCTGAAGGAAATTGGTATGAATCTCATGTTTGTGCCCGGTTTCAGATGAAGCAATGAAAAAGGAAAACAAACAGGATGACAAATGAGGAGTTATGATGTGAACGAGAACAAACGAAAAGGGAACGAGCTCCGCACCTCACGAGTGGCAGGACTGCAGTAGACAAAGGGCGACTTCAAAGTCTCCAGTCCTTGGAGATGGTCGGAATGAACATGGCTGAGGAAACAAGCCAGCGGCGGCTTCTGATCGGGCCTCGTGCGAAAGTAGTCAATTCGAATATCTGGGAACTCTAAAGGGTTGAGTTATTAGGTGAGAGTTCTGTCGAGAGCATTTCTCGGGGGACCTCACCGGCTACGATCCCATTGAAGGTCGACATCGTCGAGCAAGATCATGGTGGTGATTCGGTGAGCAACACAAGCAAAGGTTTGGGCTTGAGAAAGTGATAATGGGGATAATGAAGGCAGTGACGCGCGGTCTCGTGATTGCGCGATGCCTTTCAACTTTTCGGCCCGAAACTCGGCCCGCAGACTTAAGCCTGAACGGCAACCTCAATTGAACCGACCTCGAACTTCGAAGCAAACATTGAAAGTTACCTCATTACTTGCAAACTTGCCAGGGCGTAAGAACCCTCAATTGTATCTATCGCGTCAAATCTCACTGCATTAAAGCTTCAGAATCTCCTTGTCCATTCTGAAGCCTCGTATGACGCTAGATATCATGCAGTGGATATCAACACCACGGCGATACCAACTGTGCACGTGGAAACAGAGAGCACGGCGTCTTCATGTATGAACGTCTTGATTCCGGGCTTTTTTTCGCTTCCTCCTGCAAGCTATGTTATCAAACCAAAGTTGAAATGGTCGAGGCAATATTGGCCTTCATTATTCAAAATCCCCACGGACTCTCATCAGCGTTATACAGCCGCGTTGAGCGTCGAAGATCCTCAACGATGATTGCCACTAGCAACAGAAAGAAAGGATCTCGATGCTCCTTGAGCACGAGACAGCGAGCGTGAGCTCCAGATAAAAAATCCCTTGATTTTCTCTTGTCCTTTTCTTCTTCAAGTACTTGCCCATGACACATGGTAGCTGAAAGCCAGAGACGCCGGCTCCATCGTCCCAGGCGAAGGTCTGTCGGACTCAATCATCAACTCTGTACGCTCGTGATGAGTAGCACACTACCGTGATGCTGATCGACGCCAGCAGACACAGAGATAATGCGTCATGCCAAATTGACACGAGGCAGCGAGCTGAAGCTAGTCCATATAATTGAACCTCTTTCCAATCGTTTCTATTTTTTTCCCTTCGAGCTCTTCAAGTTGTGCGTCATAGATGGTAAGTGATGGTGAGAGACGTTTTCTCTTCCTCAGCATCATGTTTGCAACTTCCCCAGACTCATCACCTAGTTTGTATATTCGAGATAAGCCTCATCACCTAGTTTGTATATTCGAGATAAGCATCATCCCGTCTCAACGATGATGAACACCATCAGGAACCGACTTAGCGAAGACAGGGTTGGAGACGCTGACACTGCGATTGATCTCCAGGCAGCAAGCATGTGCTATGAGCTCTATATAAGCAACCCTTCTCCATTCCCTTCCGCTGTCTTTGTTCAAGCTCTCGAAGCATGGGAACTATTGGTGGTATTTGGCGCCTGGAAGCGCTGCCCTCCTGTCCTGCCTCCGTTTCCGAAGAGAGAAAGTTTAATTGTTCAACTTCATCAACTCCATATGATTATGATGAGTATCGTCACGTTCTGATAATGACCACAACCGCGAGGTAAAATGAATGTACATCGACACTGCCGTCGAGAGCAAGACTGTAACCCCCAAAGCTTGAAATTTGCTACAACATTTATCTCTGCTTGATGATATGGTTGATGTTTTCTGATGATGACAAGAGATCCTTGGTTCGAACTCTGTTACTGGCATTTGGCGATCGCGATTTGTGCTCTTCTGCCAGGGCCAATACTCGCCTTCATAACGTGTTGGCACCTTTCTGTTAATACTAGGAATCATTGCGTCAAAACATATGTCTTGCATGGTGTTTGGGTAGCAGCCAACCGAAGGCAATCACGTGTCCATCTTGTTCTATCGTAAGGACTCATGTCATAAGTATCAAATTTTTGCTTTATTGTGCAATATTCTTTTCAGGGTTACTGAAGATCTGCTTAGCTATGGTCCACCGGTTCAACCTCCTATTCCCGAACCCACTTGAATAGCAAATGCGCCAGTAGTTCCGTTGGCCGCTCTATGGCGCGATAGAAAATTTCGCCTGCTACGGGGAGGAACGCGGTGCACATGACAAGACACGCCACGACCGTACCACCGTTCGAAGCTCCACTCGAGGCAGTCATGTGAATGTACATCTTGATACCCGCGGTCGAGACAATTATGCTTTGAACGAGGAAGTAGCCTTCAGAAACCAAAATTAGCAACAAACCCAATCTGAGCACGATCGAGTAACTTACTCAGAGACCTCCTCCCCAAAAACACAAAAAGCGGATTCGCAAAAATCCACTGCAACCACTCCGACGTCTCAAGCAGTAGGAAGAAGCCAACAATGATGAGGTAATTATCAATCCTCGCCTGCGGCTGTCTCTCATCAAACCCCGTATTCAACCCCCCAGAATTGTAAAGCCCGGTATGGGCAATAAGTTCCTTATCCGCAAGCTCGGGCCTCCACGCCGTCCACAGATACTCCATAATAACCCCCGCAATAAGCACGACCGCATACAAAATCCACGTCGGGATTCTCCTTTCAATCTTCCAAATAGGGATCCCAGTCGCAGATCGTTCTCGAAACGCCATGTTCTTCAAGACGTCGGTGAGGAGGAGCCCGGAGATGGAGAACCACGCCCAACTCTGCACCCACCAGGCCGTCAGGATGAAAACGATGGCGGCTTTGAGGCGCCACTGAGGTAGTGTGTGGGGGATGATGACCATGGCCATGTAAACGGTGTAGGATTGCATGAAGACGAGGTTGACAGTCCAGAGAGTTCCGGAGGGAAAAGCCGTCGCGCCCGCCTGGGTCGCGTACTCATGAGTCGTCCAGAAGAGGTTGAAGACTGCATTAAGATAGACGAGGCCGGACTTTAGCTGGTAGGGCGTTTCGAGGGAGATGTTTCCTGTGCGGGTTTTGAAGTCATCGATGTAAGAGACGCCGGTTTGTGAGAAGATGAGCGTGACGAGGGCGAGTGATACGGCGGTGGGTATCCAGAGGCGGATTCCGCGGCGGAAGATGGTGTTGGCCAGATTGAGGGAGGTGGGTTGGCGCAGGAAGGGGAGGCATATTGTGCGGGCGGAGAGAAAGATGATGGCTGAGTATATCAGGCTGCCGTTCCAGAACAGAACGGACAGTGTCTTCCGCAGCGCGAGCTCGACACCTGGTCCGTCTGTGTTTGCACAGTCTTTGACGGCGGTGGGCGCGAAGGTTTGGAGGAAGACCCAGATGAAAGATTGGATGACAAGGAAACCTCGAAGGCCAAGGAGGTGCTGGACTGTCGCTGATGAGGGCTCCTCCTCAGCCTCCTCAATGTGGTTTGAGAAGACGGAAAATCTCGAGAATGGCCTCTTGATGTCCATGATGGTGATGTGGTGGTTGACAAGACTGAACGTGCCGGGCGAGGCGCGTCTGGTTGTCTTTCCACATTCAAGAAACTCCCGAAATGCGAAAGAAATGCGAATGAAATGCACGGTGAGATCAACGAAGAGATTGACGCAGAAGAAGCTGTTTCACAACACTGTATTAACCGCCAAATTATATGGGTTACCTACATTTTGCGGCGATGGGCCAAAAACGAATTCGATACAGTACAATGGGAAGCAATAAATGCAACATCGGGACCAGACGCATGCCAATTTCCGCTTCGGCTTCAAGGTCCCACAGTTGTTTCCTGTTTTCCCCAGCGTTCGGGACGTCGTAAGCTGGGAATCGGCTTGTCGAGGGTCAAGGGCACCTGCATGGCACAGAATGGAGGTGCGGGAGAGAGATGTGGACGTGGCCTGGTGCAGTGGTGGACCTGGTGGTGCACCTTTTCTGGCCTGGAGGTGCAGTTCGAACAAAGTTTCCCGCTAGCCCCCCTGAATCCCACGCTAACCTCCTAGAAGACCTTCCGGCACGCCCCCTTTTCCCCTCTAACGCACAGAATTCACATCGTTGATAGCTGAACGGCTGGTCCGCTCTCAACTTGGCAAGCCTTTGAACGCCTATCGAATGCAGACGTTTCAGTTGTCGCGCCGCTCCCGATATCTTTTCCCCAATGAGCGTTTCGCCATTTTCTAGCTTCGACCCACCGTTCAGCCCAGACCTTGACCCACATGGCGCAACGCGGATCAGTGATGCCTGTTAAGATCGTAAGGCTGGCGCGCTGCAGGAACTGTTTCAACGCGACTCAGTGGTCTTAGGGCGTTCTCCACGTGCAGGGAAAGCTTGAGCATACTCGAGGGAATTATTTGCCGGCAGATGGTGAAATTCGCGAGACTCGGAAAAAAAGAAGAGAGAATCTCTACTTCCCACGGCGAAGTCTTCCGAGCCGTGATTGAGATATCAATGCCAATAGAGCCCGTTTCCGAAATGAGAAAATAATGCGCATATTCATGCATGCCGCAAATCCTGTGTATGTACCACCCACCCAACGCCACGCTAAGATCCCAATTCCCAAGCAAAATCCGTGTGCCACCTTTCAAGTCCGCGCAGTTGGGTTCCATGAAGAGTACGCGACAATTTGACGGGCGTGGCCGAATATGCCGATCGTCGCCATCACGACCAAGTAGAAAGGATAAGTGATAGAAAAGACGATGATCATCCGATGTGTCGCAAACTCTGATCGGACCCGGAATGTGATCCACAGTGTCGCGATCAGGCATATTATACTGAGACGGGGAGGTTAGTATAGGGGAGTAGAGACAAGGGTTCAGACCAGCTTTGCGGCTTTGCGCAAGCATTACATACCTTATCACGAAAAGCCACTGCGACACTGGATACTGGAAATAGATGAGGCGGGCCAGCTCGACTGGGGTCTTCGGAAATTTTGTGATGACGAAACCCGCGACCAGGCAGGTGTACTGGGTGACCAGGTAGTAGCTGAATTCGCGGATGAACAGCATGGAGAAGATGCCGAATCGCTGCGTGGCGGTCCGTTTGTGGTCCACAGGCCTGGTCAAGGAGAGTTTGAAGTGGCGAATGCTGGCTTGCGTCCATCCCTGCGCCCATCGTAGTCTCTGCTTCCAGAAGGCGGGAAATGTGGTCGGCGCAAGTTCGTACGAGACGCAGTTGAGTTCGTGGACGGCCTTGTACCCTTTGCCCAGGGCTCTCAGCGCCGAGTCGATGTCCTCGGTCAACATATCGCCGTCCATCTTGTGTCGCTTGAGCACTTCAGCTCGCCAGTATCCGTTGGAACCGCAGAAAAGACCAAAGTGCATCATGCGGGCGCGACCGGGGTGAGAAACTGCATAGATCTTGTCGAACTCGACGGCAATCATGCTGGTGAGAAGATTGTCGCTGGCATTGAAGACGATGCAGCGTCCCTGAACAATGTCTGTCTCTTCGTCCGCAATGAATCTCTCGACAGCCCACCTCGGGTTGTGTGGGTGGGGATAGTGGTCGCCTGGTAAAAATCAGCAATTGTCTTCAGATCTCAAGGGATCACTTACAGTCAAAGATCGCAATCACATCCGCACCAGTGTTCAATGTGAAGAAGTAGTTCAAGTTGTCGGCCTTGGAGGTCGAGTTCGGAACCTTGATCACTCTCAGGTGGGGAAAAGATAGCATCATGTCTTGCATTTCGGTTTCCAGTGGCTCAATGGACTTTGGTGTGTTGTAGACAATGTTGATCCTGATCTTGTCACGTGGGTAGACGATCTCGTCCAGCGCATAGTGGATGCGGTCCATGATGATGTCCTTTTCATTGGGAAGATACGCGACGATGACCACATCGAGGATGAGCAAGTCTTCATCTGGCGTTGGAAATTTCCATCCCTTCTCTTGCGCCTTGCAGACTGCTTCTCTCGCTTCCCGACAAGGCTCCATGCTCAGAAACGCTTCCAAGACGGTGGTCCCCGCGATATAGAAGTTCGTGGCCATGTAGACGAACCAAAAGATCCCGATCATTGCATCGGTACAGATCATGTATATGCAAGTAGAGAAGACAAAGTAAAAGAAGACCAAAGCGAAGGGGGTCCATTCGTGAATGAAGTCGGAGATTTTGGCAAGAATAACGAGGGCTTCATTAGGCTTCGAGGGCGGTGGAGGGAGAGGTTTTGAAGTTGGGAGAGGCTCTGAAATTGTGACCGTGAAGTCTTTACTTTTGGTAGGCGGAGGAAAGAGGAGCTTGGTATCGGGATCCATGATGGTCTCCATAACGAGTGAATCAATTGGCAATAAAACGAGAGACTGCGCAACTGAACGTAGGATGGAGGAGCAGCGAACGAAGGGGGAAACGAGTGTAGGTGAGAACGATGGTCGCTGCAAGACAGAAAGATTCAAAAAGTTGCTCCATCAAAATGCGGACGAGATGGAAGAAAAGGTGCATCACGCTAATGGGAACCCACATGTCCACCTTCGGGGCTTGAGTGTGTGACTTGCCGACACGTTAACAACTTGGCGGTTCGAGGTTCTCGAAGGATGAACGGGCACTGGGCAGAATGGCAAGTTCCAGAGGCGTGGACGATCTCGCCGTGAACAGCTGTAGGAAACTGATACTCCGTACAGAATTACAGATACAGGGTCCCTGGTCAGCGCAGCCGTGTCTGCGGGAATGTCCCGTAGGCTGCATGAGGCGCAAAAGTCAATTGTGTTTGCGGCTAAAGGCTGTCACCGCCTGCGCGTGCGCTGACGAGGAGATGCGGCCAGTAATCACCATGGTTTCAGTCCTTGAGTAAGTTGAACTTGACAGTGCCGACTGCCACTGGAAAGCTGCATGCATTCGTGGAATCGTGTCGATGGATTGTTTGCCCCGTCACACCCATCGCGGGTGGAAGTCGATAGGGGATGGATGGAGTTGAGCATCGGAACAACGTCGGCCCTGGACAACCTCCTCGTCGTCCTTCTCATCATCAAATTTCCCCTTGCGCACATCCCCAGCAATCAATGGATCCTTGTGGTCCATTGCCGCGCTCGCGGTCCAGCCCTCGCTCCTCACCCATCGCACCAAATGTCGGCGATATTTCCGGCGATGCCTGATTCAACGACAGCGGGCAGACGATAATGACAGCCTCCGCGACGCCAATCGATAGGATATTAACCACCATCCATGCTTTGCTGTGCCACCATCGGCCGTGCGTTTGTACAGTGGTCAATGATCAACGTGGGCGTGCATGGTGGTCCTGCTGGCAACCTGCTGTGGACCTGCTGTGAGCCTGCATCTATCGACTCGCAGAAACAGGTACCCGACTCTGCTCCTTCGACCCTTTGGATCATCTCGTTCATTACCTAGTGTTGTCGCCTGCAGCCAAACCAGTGTAGCGCGGCATGCAACCAGGTAAGTATCCGTTTTAGGAGCTCTTCTCGAATCAACTGTCTTGTCTGTTTTCTTCCACGCCATCATGTAGCTTGTCGACATGGTGCATTTTCCCTTGTCTCTTTCTCAACATCCTCTGGTTCCTCAGCGTTCTCTCCAGGTTTCCAGAAATCTTCACAATCGCATTCCTGCATAGCTCGTGGCCACTTTCGACGCGAATCGAACAGCTCACCACATTTGGCCTGGTTCCAGTGGGCATGGAGAGCCAGAACAGCCAGTTTTGAGACTCTTGGACCTTTCCAAACCCCATCTTACCACCCACGGGCACTTGTTTCGTCCCAGAGAAAGGATCAGACAGCCTTGCGGACTGCCACTTCCAGTTTCCCCGTAGACTCCTCCAGAGATCTATCTCATAGGGTCTCCCTCCAACCGGCGTGTTATCTTCAAGTCTGATCAGCTGCGCTGTCAGTCGAAGAAGACCATTTCCAGACCACCATCTGGTAGGTATCCTCCGAACCCAATACCCCAAGATCACAGATTGACCGGATGCTGATGCTGATTTAGATCCGTTTTCTGTTGCTCACATGTTCCATTACCACAGCATTCGGTGACCCATCGCGTTTCTTTAGCCACACGCCAATTCGTGATCGCCATGCTTGCCCCAAAATCCTTACTGTCGTTACCGTGGATCGCTCTGCTCACGCTCTCGCAACATTCTGTTGCTCGGGCGGAATCTTGTTCTTGTGGCTACTATGACGAAGCTGCAGACTTGTATTTTACTGAGTCTCTGATTGTCTACTTCAACGAGTCGGCCGTTCCAGCGGACCAATTTTACCTCGAATCTTTCGCCAACAATGCAGAAAAGAGTTGGAATAGCAGGTATCGTCAAGGCGCCTCTCCCGAAAATGTCCAACAACAAGGCGTGAGCAAGAATTCCTCACTGGAGCTCTTCGTGTCCCCTCCATCGAAAGAACATCTCGTGGAAGGAGCAGGCATCCTGACGTCGAGAAAAGACGTACAGTATGGTTCTTTCCGCACGCAGATGCGCTCTCCTCAAGCTGGACTGGGCGGCAGCTCAATGTCCTTCATCATCCAATACAACGACACACAGTCGTTGACGATCAATCTGCAAAATACTGATGATCCCACCACCGCGTGGGTTTCCACGCTCATCAATGACGAATTCCCTGACAGAAAGCTGGGAACCAACTACACCACAATTGAGAATGAATCACAAGAAAAAGGAAGTAACATATCGCCGTGGAATTTCATGGAGGTGCGGGTGGATTGGACGCCGGATCGCGTGGAGTTTTTTGTTGCCGGAAACCGGACTCGCTCCATTCTCAAAAAGGACAAATCCTTGCCCTCGACTCCCTCTACGATTCATTTCAGGCACTGGTCAACGGGCAACTCGTATTCCATGGCAGGGCCACCATTGCAACAGTCAAAGGCTGAGGTGGGATGGTCACGAATGTTCTTCAACTCCTCCGAGATGTCTTCAGCAGACCACCAAGCTTACGATGAGCGATGTGCGTCAACTGTGGCCTGCAACATAGGAAACATGCAACTTCGAGGCTCCACCCTGTATTCTGAAGCTGCTACAATCAAATGGAAACAGGAAAAATACAACAGGGCTCAAAGGACGCCAGCTCTGATTTTGTCATGCTTGTCCATTGGGATCGTGACGCTACTTCTCATCCACACTGCCATCCGGCGCACACCTTGGGGAAAAATCATAAAGCCCAAGCCCAAACCCAAGGCACGGCCCGAGATCCGACACTTTGGCTCATCGACCCCAGATTCATCTCGGTTCAGTCCCAGTCCGGCACCGTCATACAGGTCGACAGAAGACTGGACCATCGCCCAAGCATGCGCCAGTCCCTTGGACTTGAATTGTTTCTATCCCACAGCGTATCGACGGGATCTGAGCAGGTCTTCGTCCACCACATTTCACAAGAACAGTTTGAGCCGGGCTTCATCGATGACCAATATCAAGAGTCCGAGTAACAAGCCGTCCGTGGTGTTCAATGAGAAAAGCGCGAAAGTTCCCACCATCGAGCAACGAAGCACTTCTCCCAGACTCGATGATGCCAGTCCGGGGGCTAATTCAACTTTCAATTGGGGTAGTACGTTCAACTCAGGAGCCAGTACGGTAAGCAAATCTTATGCACTTGTTCCTTTGGGTGCATGGTTCAATCTTTTGTTGACCTTTGCTTACCATCTAAACAGCCTGTCACCCGGTCAGAAGATCCAGACGCAATCCAGAGAATCCCAAAATTGAACCACGCGAACAGCAGCTCAACTCTTGTCAGCCCCCAGTACATCAGTCTCGACAAAGCATTTGCGCCTCCCAAGAGCCAGTATGCTGTCACTCCGAAGCCGTCGAACTCCGCGTTGTCTGTTCATGCCGAAGAGCGCCCCTTTTCAGGTCTATCCATGACCGAACAGCGAGACTTCTTCGTAGCGCCAAAGACAAAACTCCAAACCAAAGTCACCACACAGGAACTGGATTTTGGCTTCAACCCCAATTCAAAACTCTCAAGCGAAACGGATGCCAGCGCGGAGAACGTGAAAGGAGGACCCAAAAGAGTGAACACGGCTGCCAGCACGCGGCCTGTGGGTCCGGCGGTCAATACTACAGACCATCCCGTGCCAGCCAAAAAACGGGTCGACTATCTCGCGGGTCTCCTCGTGATCTGCTCGGTTCTCGTCACATTCATCCATTTCTCCCTTACCTTTGTTCCGGCGGTCGTACAGCCGGGAGCAGATCAGCATTACCCATCCGAAGCGTGGGCACGGAAAGTGATTGGCGGTCTCCTTCTCAATTTCGTGTGGGTGGGCCTCTTCTTCACTACCTCGACACGATTCTTGGTTTCGAGCTACCTCAAGTCGGGTGAACTGCGTGATATTGCGGGCAAAGCCGTCGGCCGAACGCCTCGCCTGATCATCCCCATCGCGGCGGTGGCCCTCATCGAGTATTTCATCATCGACATCGGATGTACCAAGTGGCTCGAGTACCTCCCGTCCATCAGCTGGAGTACTTGGCCTTACGTGAACACCTACCCGTCTTTCGGCTGGTACATCAACGAGGTCATCGAGCTCGCGTACCTCGTTCCCAATGCCGCGCCCCAGATCATCTACCACTACTGCACCGGTGTGCTATGGACCATTCCCGTGCAACTCCAAGGCTCCTGGCTCGTTCTCCTCGGCGTAGTCGTGGTCCGCGAAATCCGCACGCCCTGGAAGCGCTTCGGCTACTACTTCTTCTGCGTCGCCAACCACTGGTACGCGCGGTCGTGGGGCTCCTTCCTTTGGGTTGGGCTCCTCCTCGCCGACCTTGACTACACATTTATGTGGAAGCAGCACCTGTATGCAAGGCCGTGGGCCTACTACTCGGTCGTCATCGGGCTCAACCTGATGTGGATGCTTGGTATCTCCCCCGACGTTGCGGGCCAAAGCATCCCCTGGTCCTTCGCTGAGATCGAAAACAACATCCACCCAGACACTGTGACGGGTCTGCCCCTCAGCGACACCCCAAACGCGGGTTACCCGCCCTACTACATCCCGCGCATGACGGGCCTCTTCTTCGCCGTTGGTCTGCAAGCGCTCGTCGAGCTCTCTCCTTGGATCCAACGCGTCCTGTCGTCCGGCCCGCTGCTCGTGCTCTTCCCGCACATCTTGACCATCTACCTGATCCACGGGCTGGTGTTCTGGACCTGGGGCGCGTGGCTCTGCGTGCTCCTGTCGTCGCACGGGTTCGCATACTGGTTGAATTTGTTCATTGTTGCGATGACATCGTATGCGATTATTGGACTTTCGCTGCCATTTCTGACGCCGATTATGGAGACACTCGGACGCCATGTAACGGGATTGATTTGGAGGGGTGCGACAGTGAGGAGTCCGGAAAAGAGGAGGACGACGTGGCCATTTTCACCGGAGTTATTCTTGGGGACCAAAGAGAAGGAGGGAAAGGAGGCGGGTGATGATGTGGAGAAAACAGGGGCTGGGAAAGATACTCGGAAGGGATCCGTGACAGTGAGTGTGCATGAAGCGAGAGATGGCAGGATGTGATTGAAGGATGCCTGGGCGTGTTTCTGTTTCTTACTACATAAGAGGTTTAGGGCATTGTTGCGGTATTGTGTCTACCTGGTGGCATACGAGGACTGGCGTTTGGGTTTTGGTTTAGATAGGTAATTGCAATGTTGGTCATGGTCATGAAGAGCTATTTTTTCACGCAGTTCCCTTTAACACGTGACTTACCCGAACACCACCACCTTACATCGATTTCGCATACATACTACAAATGATTTCTTCTATCCTCCCCTTTGGCCCTGAGCAACCTTGAGTTTGCGAATACAGGTGTCTGTCTCCATCTCGGTTCGGAGCAATATCACGTGCCGTCTTACCAAGGATTATCTTACCCGGTCAGCGTCAATTAAGATTTGCCATGCAGAACCGCATGCATATTATTTCGCCTCTTCAGAAAAGTTCTCGTCCCTTCCCTAATCCTTACAGCATGCAAACCCAGGCTGGCAGGCCGAAGCCGGACTCCCCGGAATCCCCATTTGTGGCCAAAGGTGGAAGAAACGGCAAACTGAGGCTGCTCACCCAACGCTGACGGAGCACGCTGGACTGCTAAATAATAATGTCTCCACTGTGAGGTCCTACTGTCAACAAGTGCCAAGTGGAAGAGGGTTGTCCCGGTGGCTGCTGCGGATGCGAAAGTCAGGCCACGCTCGATCAAACTGCGACTCAGGTGTGTGCTAGTCTGGGTTGGTTTGCGGGAGTGTCTCGTCTCGTACGAGAACAGCAGAATGAGGGGGGAAGAATGGGGAGAGAACCTTTAAGGCCGAGTAGAGAGGGGAGGCACGGTTGGGGGGAGAGCGAAGAGTCCCAGTTGCAGTGCCACGACTGCAAACAGAAGCGAGCGACATGTCTACCATGTTTCTCGATGCGATGCCCGATGGGAAACGGCCAAGCGCTGACAGCTGTCACGTCGTTGGGTGGTGTTGATGTTTTCTATTTCGTTCCATTTTCCCCAGGGCTCCCATGGACCCCGGGGGGCAACTGGCAGCGGGAGCCCTGGTGCCGATGCCTCCCAAGAGATCATTGCACTGTCCAGAGGAGTCTGTAGATGATGGGGGCCGGTCGAGAACTTTTGATCCGCGTGCTTGGAAGCGAAAGCTGCGAGGAGGCCGAGAGAGGGTCCAATTGCTTCCACTTCCCGCACCACCTCCTGTGTCTTTGTGCCTCTGTGCCTCTCCTCTGTGCCTCTGCTGAGAACCCTCTGTCCCTGTCCCGTCCTGGCCTGTCCTGTCCGCCCTCTGTTGCTCCTGCTGGCATCTGCCCGAGAGATCTGACCATCCCATCCCATCTCAGCCCCAAGAATGCCGAATGCCTTCACCGAAACACTCCATTCCGCTGTGACCTCCGCCATGCACTCTGTGCCCACCTAATTCTTGTCACTTATTACCTTGCGCCTAGTAGCTCCCTCATTTTCGAGGTATTGTTCGGCCATCTCAGTCTCTTTCCAGAAGCTCGAAGACATTGGCACACGCCTCCCGCTCCTCGTCCCTCCCTTTCCGCGACTCCGCCCATTCTTACGACGCCTCACCACCACACCTCGTCACCTCCAAACCCGCTCGCTCGCTCGCCTCGCCCGACGCCGACCCATCCGGCGGCCCTCTTGCTCGAGGAATGGGACCACGAACGCTCGCAACAAAAATACCCTCCACGCTCTCTACACGAATCCCCGCCAACGCGACCGTTCTGGCCCAGCTGATCTCCCGCGATCGCCGCGATAGTCGCGTGGAGTAGGACAAAGAAACAACCGCCCCTCGTTCCAACCTTAAGGGTTTGCACCACACGCATGCTGCCGACGGACAGGCGAGGTCACCATGCGCATCGCAATCCGCGAGCAGCTCGGGTTCTTGGTGCTCATATCCTCGCTGATCGGGTTGGCCGTGGTGACAATTGCGACTTGGGTACGTTGAAGACGCAACAAGGAGACACTCGAGACGAGAAGAACAGAGGGCTGACATTCCGTCTAGGTCACGAACCATGCCTTCGTCTTGGATATACGGTAAGTCTATGCTGCCACAGCAGGTACGGCTATACGGTCCTCGCTGACTTGCACCCAGGGCCTCGCGCCTCTCCCTCACGGCCTCTCTCAAAGCCGGACAGCTCACCTCAAACCTCAATCTCATGCAGTCGAGCGTGAGATCTGTAACCACAAGAGTCCTCATACAAGCGGCCCTTCTTCGATTCTACTCCGGCAATGACACAGCTGCCAATTGGGTCAGGTCTCAGTCGGACCTGGAGCAGGCACTGGATGGCGGAAGCAAAAATGGTCTGCTACTCCAAGCAGCCGTCTTCTCCAGGAGCGATACAGGGCGAACCGGAGCCGATTCAATTCTTTACAACGCCACGAGCCTGAACGTTAGGGACACCATACGGCTCCCAATCGACTATCCAGACGGAAGTCCTGCCTTTCTGGGACAGTACACGCCTCTGGGTTTTCCAGCCTGGCTCTTCCCCAATTTCACCTACGTTTCTGTCCCTATGAACTCCACTTACAATCAGTCGAGGGCAATCTACGAGGGTGAAACTCTAGATGAGAATTCGGCGCTTCTCCTTGGTCCATATCCGCTCAACGTCAGCTTCTCTCTCGTCTCCCTAACCCTACCAATAATTAACAATACCTCTGCCATCGACATACTGGGCTGGATGACTGTGGTATTAGACGCAAGGCTGATAAGAGACGTTGTTGATTCTCCTGAAGGTCTTGACGAAACAGGATCTACCCTCCTAATTGGTCCTAACAATAGGACCAACCATTTCCATGATGGTATTATGTGGAATGCCAACGATGACCACGCTCCCGACAACGTCGACGTTCGATTCGTGTTGCCAGTAAACAATTCAGATACCCGACACCCAGCCTACCGTTACAACGGCTCCGATCCGACCCGCACGTTTGATTACTCGAAATTTCCTGCTGTCAAGCAGTGTCTGACGATCAACAATTCTGCAATCAACAATGCCGCTAGTATGGTCTCTACCCGGAACGAGGAGGGTGCCAACGTTGCTGTCGGCTGTGCCATGCCAAACACCGACACAGTTTCTTGGATCGTCGTTGTCGAGCAAACCCATGGAGAAGTTTGGAAGCCTATAACTCGTCTTCGGAACATTCTCCTAGCGTGCGTTTTTGGCACCGTAGGTGGTATGCTTATACTTGCGTTTCCAGTTGCGCATTATTCCAGCCGCCCGATTCGGAGATTGCGCGATGCCACGAAGGGTTCCGTCGAGGCGTCCGACTTTTCCCCTGACTCTGACGATCGAAGTCTCCATTCCTCAGGCAATGGCATAGACGGCAGTGTGGACCGCTCCGTGAACGAGATGGCACGCAAAGAAGGATTCTTCAGCAGTGTCTCGAGATGGAAAAGTGCGCCGAAGCAGAGTCGGGCTGAACGGAAGGAAGAGCAGCGGAGACGGGCATTCCGGATCCCTTCCAAAGTCAAGGACCGCAAACACTTCGTCCAAGATGAACTCACGGACCTCACAAGAACTTTCAACGAGATGACGGATGAATTGATGATGCAATATGAGAAGCTGGAGGAGAGAGTGCGACAAAGGACCTTTGAACTCGAAATGAGCAAGAAGGCGGCCGAAGCGGCGAACGAGAGCAAGACGCTTTTCATCGCCAACATCTCTCACGAATTGAAGACACCACTGAACGGAATCATGGGAATGTGCGCCGTCTGCATGTCAGAGGATGACCCCACCAAGCTGAAAAGGTCCCTCGGAATTATATACAAGAGCGGGGACTTGCTACTCAACCTCCTGACCGATCTACTCACTTTCAGCAAGAACCAAGTGGGGCAGCAACTTTCCTTGGACGAAAAGGAATTCCGGATGCGAGACATCAGCTCGCAGCTGTTGGCCATCTTTGACAAGCAAGCGAAAGAAGGCAAAATTGATCTTCGCGTCCTATGGCAAGGCGTGGGTGAGAACGACCCGATTGATTCGACACCAAAACCCGAAGGGAATGAGCACGGTCCATTCGGAACTGGCCGTATCAAAGACATGGTGCTGTGGGGCGATCAACATAGGATTCTACAAGTTGTCATCAACTTGGTGTCGAACAGCTTGAAGTTTACGCCACCAGGAGGCTCCGTGTCGCTCACCATCCGCTGTCTTGGGGATGCAGAACGAATGAGCATTGGAAGCCGTAAGACGTCCCAGGCATCGAGGCAGGCATCGGGACGGACCTCGCGTAACAGGCAGGTCTCTGCATCTGAGATATCTGTGATTCCATCAGTCCACCATCCGCCGCCGCGGAACATCGGCACGGCCAACGAGATCAATGCTCTAGACAAACCCTCCGGCTACGCCTCATATTTCTCTTCCGACCGCGATTTGGCTCCACCACAGGGTCGAGACCTCATGTTCGAGTTTGAGGTGCAAGATACTGGACCAGGCGTTCCAGCTCATCTTCAAGACCAAATCTTTGAGCCCTTCGTACAGGGCGATCTTGGTCTCAGCAAGAAGTATGGCGGCACTGGACTTGGCTTGAGCATCTGCTCCCAACTTGCAAAGTTGATGAAAGGCTCCGTTGGTTTGACAAGCGAGGAAGGGCATGGCAGCACATTCACCATGCACATCCCGTTACGGCATTTGTCTAGTCGAGCTGATAGCACGGCATCTACAAGCTTCTCGTCCAAGCGAAATAGCATTGAGGGCCGCCACTCAATCGATGGTAATGGCAATATCATCGATGCCCGATCGATTAACTCGACGCATTCACTCCCCAATCCCTCGTCGGCAGCAGCAGCCGTGACGTACGAATCAGATGTTAATCCTCGACTCGTAGGTCTCCGAACCCCTTTCTTCGCTGCCAATCCACCCTTGGAATCGCCTGGCTCGCAACTGACCGCAGTCGAACGTGTTGCCGCTGAGGCGTCGAAACGCGGCGACAAGGTGCGGGTTCTTGTCGCCGAAGACAACAAGACGAACCAGGAAGTTGTCTTGCGTATGCTCAAGTTAGAAGACATCTTCGACGTGACTGTCGCCCAAGACGGCCAGGAGGCTCTTGATATGGTGAAGGCGTCGATAGACGCTGGACAGCCGTACAACCTCATCTTCATGGATGTCCAGATGCCGAACCTGAACGGCCTCGAGTCGACGAGGCTGATCCGCGAGACGGGATACAGCGCTCCCATCGTCGCGCTGAGTGCATACAGCGAGGAGAGCAACATCAAAGAGTGCATAGAGAGCGGGATGAACGACTTCATCAGCAAGCCAATTAGAAGACCGAGATTAAAGCAGGTTCTCAAGACTTTCTGCTCGCCGATTCCGGAGGAGCCTGCGGAGGGGGAGGCGTCTGCTGGGGACACGATGACGAAGGATGTTCAAAAAACGGACAGTGCGAAGCCGACGGACTCTGCGCCGGCGAGTGGACGAAGAGAGTCGAAACCACCACCGCTACCGCGGGAGAGTCCTCCGCACTCGCCGATGTCGTGATGGCGCTCCATCTTTCTTCCAATTCGTACATTGAGAGGAGCTAAATCCACTCTTTTTGCTTCTCGGCAACTCCTGTTGATGAGCACACAATTCCCTGTTCTTTCTTCTTCCATCTCAGCAAAACGTGCGCAAAACAGATTTTGGGCGCCCCTTGTTCAGGGTGATTTCTCAGCGCAACGGAGTTCAGGGTCTGTCTTTAGTTGGGGAGGAGCGCACAAAAAAGGAGGAGTTTGCAAAAAGCTAGTCTCTTCCTTTTCTTCGATCTCCTGTGTTCTTTTACCTGCTCTGCCTTTTTCCTTATACCCCACCCTTGCCGCTTGTCGGCTTACTAGTTACGACTAATTGGGCCGCTTCGACATCTTGCTCATTACTTCAGCTTTCCTCTACTTTGGATTTTCCTCCCTGTGTTTTCTTATAAAAAGGCATGATGGGAACCTTTTGCTTTGTTGCTGTTGCTGGGATGCCTGAGATGAGATGGCAGCCAGGTCCTGGGTGAGATTTTCTCAACTGTCTTCGGGGAAACAGCAAGAAGAGGTCTTGGTTGATTGCATGGGGTTGGTGTTCACTGCTGCTCGGACGAGCTGTTGGTCGGACTCTGCTGTCCTTGATTAAAGGGCTGGCTGGGAAACTCATGGGAGCGAGTGTTTATGTATTCTGAGTGAGTGAGCGAGCGACTGGTTGGTCAATGGAGAGATGAGAATTTCGATCTCCCTTTTGACGTGGTTGAGGTGAATGTGGTTGCATTAAATAAGCCTCACGTGACCGGGTTCTCAAGGGGGCCTAACCCAGCTCTAAGGTTCGCCACTTCAATTCCTCTTGCACGCAGCCCATCTTTCTTGTCATAGAAAGGACCTTAATGTTGACATGGGCTCCATCCGTGCGATCAGTTCCTGTCGCAGCAGCACTGTAAGATCGAGCATATTCGAGAGACTGAAGCCGTATTTGGATTTACGTCTCGAAGAGGCACCCAGTTCGTCATCATGGGATACTCCTAGCATTCACAATTCGCCACTCTTACCCAGTATCACAGGCACCTGTCTTTTTGTCGCTCTCGTCTCCTCCAAATCAATCTAATCCATATCAACTCTCGATCGCCCCACCAGTCAAATTTCCCCGCCACCATACCAGAACCCTCTTATGAATCTGACAGAAACTTGTTTTACCCACACTCTCCCATGGCGCAGAGATGAACGGCAGGGCTAGACCACCATGTGCCCAGGGCCCATCAATCTGATCAACAAGAACAAGGGGCCGTTTCGTTTCAAGTAAGGAAGCATCACGTGATAAAATACTCCCACCAGTCGGGGTGGGACTTGTGTACAATCCCGTTTCGAAATAAGGCTGGTCGTTTAATGCGAGATGCTCATCAGTACGGGCCATCCTGGGCCATCCATGTGCTGGTCCATCATCGGGACATATTAAATATCGAGTCGTTCTGCTGCTTTTCATGCGCACCCCCCCCGCATCTGTGTCCTCTATCTCAGCTTTTGACTGTCTCTGAACGTTCGCTTCTGTTAGTGTGGTTCGTCTATCTCGACCTTTTCCGTGTCTCGAAAACTCGTTTGAACGAAGCACTACACTCCTTTTGAGGACTTTGAACCTTTGGACTCGTCTCACCATTTGACTGTCCGTCCTGTCCGTGGAACCACTATTCCTTTCTTCGAAACGCTCTGAGAGCTATCTGCGTGTCGATACATATATATCCTTCTAGAACTCCACCGCCGGTCGGCTATCCAGCAGCAGAATCTACTTCTCCGGCTCCCTCTCATTTCCATAACGATACCCGATCCATTCTTTCCCAGGCCTCCTTAACGGCAACACCCTCTCTTCACCCATCCAATCCAATCCAATCCAATCCAATCCAAGAACCCACAAGCACCAAAACAACACGCAACAATGCACACCAAACCTGTCAACATCGTCGTCTTCGGCGCCATCATCGCCTACTCCCCCTACCTCGCCTCGGCCCAAAACCACGCCGACTCCCCCATGGACGGCGCCGGGGCCCCGCTCCCCCAAGCCGCCTCCTCCATCCCCGACGACAACAGCCCAACCCCGGGAAAGCCCACCTCGCTCACCATCCCCCTTCTCGACAAGGAGCAGGTAACCAGCTCCTCACCCGCCGCCGCGCGCCGCATGGCGGCCGCAGCAGCGACCACCACATGCTGAACAACGCCTGGCTCACACTACAAGGGCGGGCCGGCGGGCTGGGGGTCGATCCTTCGGTCACCCCTCTCGCTGCTTTCGCCGCATAACTTCTAGATCGCCGCATTCCGCTCAGACATGCATTCGCTGCACTCGGCTCTGAAGAACGACCCGATGGCCAAGTCGGCGCACGAAGCTATCAAGGCTGCCATGCCGGACCCTACCACTCCGCCGCAGTGGTACGTGACGGGTGTGCCGCAGGACGTGCGGGATTGGGTTAGTAGTGCGCGCGAGGCGGAGCGGAGTATCTTTGTTAAGGATATTGGGACGTTGCCTAGTGTGGGTATGGGTGCAGCGGCGGCGGAGGAGACGGGGTCAGCGTCGAGTGGGGCTGGTGAGTCGGCGGAGACTGGTGGTGCCGTGACGGCGGTCGGAGGAGGGAGAGGGAGGAGGGCTTGGGCGGTTGTGGGATTGGTTGCTGTGTTGGGGTTGGCGGTGACGCTTTAGTTTGGTGGTTTGTGGATGGAGATGGAGATGGAGAGGCGTTGTCCCCCTATTCCCCTTAAGGGTCGAGGAAGATGAACGTTTGGTTTTCTGGGAGTACAGCTAGTCTGTCACATATGAATATACGATCGTTACGACAATTCAATGAGGAGTCTCCTGAATACGAAACAGCACGTGCTGGTCTTCTCCCGCGTGCGGCCTGGAGACTCCGATCTGACTGTGAACTAGGTTTGAAATCTTTGAGAGGGTGAAGGAGATATGCGTCGCGAGATGTTCGGTTAAGAAGAGGAAAGCTACTCATTACTGGACACTTCTTGAAAGTTGAGTATAAATGACCACTTGCCACAAGAAGCGACCTTCGAACGAGAGGTTTGAGCGAGTATTTCTGCTTCGATACATCTTGCAAGCTTAGTAGTATACTCGCACCGACAATTTACGTGGAATGAGGCTGATTTCGCGACCAAATTGGTGTACACGTGCTTGAGCAGCAGGAAAAGGACCAGGGGAAAGTCAAGGGAAGTCCATATGGTGTCGGATTAACTATATTCCTCGCTTCCGCTGGCCGAGGCATGACGGCAGCGGGCCGATCTGTGGAGACAGCAGCAATCTATTCACATGCGACAGCTCGCCCATTGTCAAGGGAAGGTCAGGTAAGACTTGTAGAGATCCATTGGAGACTTCTTTTATTTCAGTACTCTGCCGAACCTCCTAACCGCACACCACAACAATGAAGATCCAAGACCGAACCTTCATCGTCACCGGCGGGTAAGTTAGTCCGTCTCCAAGCTGTTCCCGAGCATTCCAGCTGATCAATTGACTTCAAGCGCGTCTGGTCTTGGTCTTGCTACCGTGCAAGACTTTCACAGCAGCGGTGGATATGTATCGATATGGGACATGAACGCGGACACGGGCGCGAAGCTCGTCGACCAGCTGGGTTCGCGCGCCGTTTTCTACGAGGTCGATGTGACCAGCACCGAGAGCATTGAGGCCGCTGTCAAGAAGACTATGGAATGGGTCGGCAAGACTGGAAAGGAATTGGCCGGCGTGGTTGCGGGTGCTGGTGTGGGCAATCCGGCGAAGGTGTGTACAGATTTCTTTGTCTGGTTTCTCCCAGAAACTGACAGAGGAAAAGATGATTGACCGTAATGGCGACCCTATCACCATGGACTCGATAGACTTTGTCCTCAACATCAACCTCCGCGGTACTCTCGACACCGTGCGGCAATGCGTAGCACACATGGCGAAGAACAAACCCCTTACCCCCGACGGCGAGCGTGGAGTTGTCATCCTCGTGTCCTCCTCTGCCGCCTTCGACGGACAACCCGGACAAGTCTCATACGCAGCGTCCAAGGGAGCCGTCGCATCTATGACCCTACCAATGGCTCGCGATCTTGCGCGATACGGCATCAGAGTTGTGACAATTGCTCCGAGCTTGTTCGAGAGCCGGATGACGGCTATGCTGGGAGAGAAGGCACGGAAGAGCTTGGAGAAGGTCATGGAGTTTCCTGTAAGAGCGGGTAAGCCTGAGGAGTTCTCGCGCATGGTCAAGGAGGGTGTGGAGAATAGCATGTTGAATGGAACAGTCATTCGCTTGGATGGCGCCATGCGGATGCCGTCGAAAATGTAAAATACTAGGATCAAGTACGTTTTTGTGACTTTTCGCAGCCGTCACAAGAGACCGTCCAGGAGGACATGATTGCCCGAACGGTCTGGGTTACAGCATCGAAGAGCTCCTATTCAGTGCGTTCATTGGAAGACTTCCTATGGCCCGACCAATTGCTGGACGAGAGACTGGAACGATCTCAAGCTCTACGGATCTATCCTGGCGAAAATGTCTAGATTTTTGCGCAGCAGCTCGCCGACGGATATCTGCCATTTTGCAACATCAGGAATTCCATCTACACAAACAACTTTTGAATATTCCTCGTTGTCATGATTTCTTATCTCCAGAATCTGATCGAAACGATTGGCCTTCAATTGCACCCCTCTAAGCATAGCAATGCCCGGCTGTTAGACAAGAGCCTGGATTAGTCCGAAGAGACAGCAAGCAAACTCTTCAGATCGAATTCGCCGATTTTCATGCATGTACACCGGTCTATAAGTCGTTCTTAGCTTCAGGTTCTTCTATTTTCGGACAAACAGTGCTTCATGTAGTGAAGAAATGCTTGGACATACTGGTTGGCAACAGCAATCTACCATCCAAACTGAATCTAGATGGCATCTCCGCAGCAAAGACCGGTTTCCATCGCACCGCCTCCGAGTCCTCCCAGTACCAGGGAAAGGAAGTACCCAATGACTTATATCCCAATAATAATCAGCAAGATCTTCAATGTTCCGTCCGACCGTTTTTCATAGATTCACGCACGTCCAAGTTTCATTTCTGCCTTTGGATTTCTCGGATCCTTGCGATATGAGCCGCTTCATCTCACGGATAGGAGCTTGGATACATTCGGCCGTGATGGATTTCGCCGTCCAAGGTCGGATACCAGAGCCTTGGACACCCATAGTAGTGATGATTCGCCTTATCCGATGGCTGAGCGCAACTGCTTGTTTTCTCTGTCGAGTCTCACTTTGCGGGAACTGTAGACGTCCGAGAGGATAGGGATAGCATCGGACGTCTCATCAAGTCATGTTTGAGTATCGAGAGCTGCTCCTTTGACTTCAAGTAGATCGTGAAGCAATCCTCGAGGGTGCGTGATCTCATGTCCTTCTTCTTCCACAGCTTCTTTCATCGAATCAATATCGGTCACTGTCCTCCAATCACTTTTTCGACTTCGTCTCTCATCAAGTGCCGGCTTTCGCTTTGAAGCGGCTCTTTGCGTCACACTTCCAGTTACTGATACTGTTGACATCTCCATAGCCTCCCGGGTAAGGGTTCCGGGCCCTTGGATAAAGCTCTTTATTACGACATTGCTCGCTTTGCTCGCAACCTTTCTCCACAACAACGATACTATTATATATCTTCTACAACAACCATGATTACTTGACAGACAACAAGTCAACCGAACTCTAATCTTATACCCACCGAGTTCTCCAAGCAACTCTCCGCCGAGAGCAACTCCCTACACCATGCACATACCCATCACAACCTAAGAGACCAAGTCTTCCTACCACCCTTCCTCGACATCCTCACACCGCCCTCTCTCCAAGCTCGCCCTTACATGGAGCCAACGCTCCAAGAGCCCGAACGCGTTCATCTCCGAGTAGTCCAAGACCCGTCGACTCGTACAAACTTCCTCGCCTCGGTCTCCATCCCACACACCGGCACTTTCTCCGCCGAGACCTTTGCCAGCTATGAGCGGCGACTCAAAGATGCTGCCGTGAGCGCAGCATGGCACACCCGCCTTCCCCTTGAGACCGATCGCCCAGACATCTCCTTTGAGCGAGCGAATCTCCTGGAGAAAGCCTTGCCGGACCTTCCCAAGGAAGCCCACATCGATGACGAGAAACCGCGCTCGTCCTTCGCCACAGACATTTCTTGGAGCTCTGTAACGTCGGCCACGAGCACCATCCCGTCGAAGCGGCACGGCAAGATCTTCCGCCGGCTTCGGCACACCTACTTCAACGTCTACCGACGGCTCTTCTCGGTCGTGTTTTCGGTGAACCTAATCGGCTTCTTCGTCCTCCTCTGGCAGAGTCGAGAAACGGGAGTGAACCACCTCAACGTCGCAGCTGCAAGCTCGGCCAACATCATGGCGGCCATCTTGATCCGGCAGGACTACATCATCAACCTACTCTTCCGTGTGTGCTGGCTTGTACCGCTGTCCGCGCCGCTGCGGCTCAGGAGAGCCATGGCCAAGGTGTACGAGTATGGCGGAGTGCACTCTGGAGCCGGGTTTGCGGGCGCACTGTGGTACCTGTTCCTCACGGTGGTGCTCACGCGAGACTATGCGATGGCGGTCATGAAGTCAATCCCGATCATGACGACCTCATACGCCATGCTGACGTTGCTCTGCCTCATCGTGGCCTTTGCGTACCCGCGGTTCCGGTTTCTCTCGCACAATGTCTTCGAGAACACGCATCGGCTGGCAGGGTGGACAGCGGTCGGCATATTCTGGGCACAGACGGTTCTGATCGCACAGCAACTGAGAAAGGGAACAGACCACTCGACATGGGGGACCATTATTCGACTTCTGCCCTTCTACTTCCTCCTCATCACAACCGTCCATCTGGTCCTTCCTTGGGTGCGGTTGCGGAAGATGACGTTCCACCCTGAGCGGCTGTCGGACCATGCGTTACGTTTGCACTTCAAGGAAACCATGGCTCCGTTCAGTGGCATTGCCATTTCGGATGCGCCGCTCAAAGAATGGCATCCGTTTGCCACGTTTCCTACACCCCTAGGCAATGGCGGTGGAGGCAGCCTCATTATCTCCGCGGCAGGCGACTGGACCCAGAAAGTCATTGCGAACCCCTCAACGCAGTACTGGGTTAGAGGCGTGCCTCGCACTGGCGTTCTCTCCATGGCCTGCATATTCCGCAGTTGCCTCATCGTAACGACAGGCTCAGGCATCGGTCCTTGCCTTTCCTTTCTCATGGAACCCTCACGCAAACAGCCTTGTAGAGTCATCTGGAGTGCCCCTTGCCCCGAGAAGACGTTTGGATATGACATCACTGAAGCAGTCTACCGTGTGGATCCAAGAGCGCTGGTCATCGATACACGGCTGTCGCAGAAACGACCGGACATGGTGTTACTGACGTGGCAGATGTATGTCGAGAGCGGTGCGGAGGCGGTGTTCGTCATCAGCAATCCGAGTCTCACGAAGAAGCTGATTTACGCAATGGAGAGTAGGGGAGTGCCTGCGTTTGGTCCTATTTGGGATTCCTAGAGATTCGATGGGCGGCTTCTTGTACAACAACGCTGTGTGTGTTGGCGTCTTGATCCAATAAGTGTGCTTGTAAGGACGACGAACTGTTAGTGGCTGGACTGTACAACATCGCTTTCATAACAAGAACTTGTATAGGTAGGGCAATAAATCTCATCTCGTACTCAAAGAAAACATGAATAATGTTCATGTACCGCGTGCAAGTGACTGGGAATCACGATCCGGCTCAGCGTTGACTCTGCTTGAATAGACTGGGGCTTCGATCAAACGAAAAGCTGAAACTACTTACTCTGAAATAGTTGAGGGTCACGAAATTGTAAACAAGAAACTTGGAAGTGGAGATAGAGATAGTGGCCAAACGCAAAGCCTGCCCAATGACCTCGCTGTATAACGTGCCAAGTAACAGAAGGCAAACTGACACGATCGTAGCATCTCGCTCCGTTTTGATGTACTTAATCATGGTACTTTCAAATCATCGCCGATGCGAAGTCTCGAACCGCTCGACGCTTCACCCAGGATCTAGAACCAACTCCATGGAACGCCCAAAGGGTCGCACCACACCCATGCGAGTATTGTGTCTGGGATATTTCCGTACCGGAACTCAGTCATTGGCCACTGCTCTCGAGCTCCTTGGATACAAGCCATACCACTTCAAAGTCCAGGTCCATGACCACGTAGGGAAAATGCATGATGGGGGTAAATGGGCAGAGGCCTTTGAGAGGGTACTCCTGGATGCTGGCGCCCAACACTATGAGAAGAAGGATTTCGATGAGCTGATTGGCAATTGCGATGTAAGTGGACAGCCCCAGAACCAGTTGATTATTGCTGATCCAGTCCTGGCAAGGCCATGCTTGAACCTTCGTTTCTATACAGAGACCTGCTCACGGCATACCCGGAAGCGAAAGTCATCGTCACAACACGCGAGCCCAAGAATTGGCTAGCTTCGATGCGAAAGACTCTGTGGGCGGTCATGCCGTGGCCTTGGCATTCCGTCGTCTCTTCAGATCCCGACTATGGCGCCCCGTGGTGGCACTATCTCAGCACATCAATGAAACTAATCTGCAACGGGGATTTCAATGATGAGCAACTTGCTGAGCGGAGGTTCCTAGAGCATTACGAGGGCGTTCGAGAAGCGGCGGGAGACCGGGAAGTCTTGGGATTCGACGTCAAGGACGGGTGGGAACCTTTATGCAGCTTTCTTGGTGCTGAGGTCCCGGACTGCCCTTTTCCACGGGAGAATGGCGGGTCGGGATTTATAGACTTGCATGTGGAGTGGTTTCGGACACTGGCTGGGAAATCCATGGCATGAATGACTTCTTTTGCTCTTGAGCATGACGGCTGGGGAGCCACATTACGATCATGTATTTCTTCGTAAGGCCACCAGATCAAACACACGGACTATATCATCTGAATTCGGTTCGTCGGGTTGAAGAAGCGTGGAGCTTGATCTCCATCCGGTGATTTCGGTCTCTCCTCGTTGTCTGAGAACTTCAATGCGCTCGGTGAGCCAAAGGTAACCGGCGTCCGTCTTATTTGGAATAGGGCGTCTACGATAGTGCCATGCGTAGAAGCCTCTCTGCTAGGATGCCCTCAACTCTCACATCCGGCCTCCTATTTCGGGCCGGTGCCATCAGAAACAGATTGTACTTTGCGATATTCTTGCTCCAAAGCTCTTTGCATTTCAAAATCTTGTAGTCTCTCTTGCTGTACGCGCTCTTGCTTTTGTCTTTGCATCTCCATGTCTCTTAGAACTCCTTCATGCATGGCCTACCAAACATTAGTACGAGAAGATGGATTGAATGCTCAAGCTACTCACGGCTTTCTCCCACCTCTGAGAATAATGCACAAATAAAACAGTAACAACAGCGGACAGGGATGTCACACCAAGCGTGAGCTTCGAGGCAGTTGACATGTTCGGTCAAGTCGTAGCTTGATAATGGAGAGCAGGCTGGGGAGATGAATGGATGGTTAAAGTCTTCTGCGCATCGAGCAGGTAAGATTTCCCGCGGGAGCTTGGGCCAACTCGGCTTGGCCTTGAAGCTCATCAACGCCGACATCCCACTTGCATCTTCGCTGTTCGATAACCATCCGATTTCAACACACACTCTTCTACCATCCTCGCTCACTAAAATGGTTGGTCCTGAACATCATATATGTGCTCTGTGCATGCACTGACTCGCTGCAGTCCGCTCAAAACTCCGCGGGTATTCAAACCCTTCTCGAGGTACAGCCCCCCAAGAGCTGCCTATAGATCTTGAGATTGACGCAATTGTAGGCCGAGAAGGAGGCGCAAAAGATTGTCCAACAAGGTACGTTGCGGATATATCCCAGTTTCACCGGATCGTTGCTAATCAGGCGTAGCACGAGAATGTAATAAAAGACCCAGCCATCTTCCACCTGGTTTCCTCTGACAATAGCCAGACCGGACGAAGAAAGTAAAGGACGCTCGCTCGGAAGCACAGAAAGAAATCGACGAGTACCGGAAAAGCAAGGAAGATGAGTTCAAGGCCTTCGAGAAAGAGGTACATCCCCTATGCCGGCAGATCAGAACGGGAACACCAGACTGACGACCGTGGCAGCACTCCAGCGGCAACAAAAAGGAAGAGGAGAAGTCCAACACAGAGACAGAGGAGAAGCTGAAGGAGATCAAGGAGCTGGGCAACAAGACGGGAAGCAAGGTGGTCGACGATTTGCTCAAAGCCATAACAGATGTGAAGCCTGCACCGCCCTCCAAGGACCAGCGATAGACGGAATGGATCGATTGTTTGGCTGCCTCGAAGGTCATGCAATGGCTACTGCTACTAGAGATCATGGGGGGCGGTCGATAGGAATTGGGGTTTAATGAAAGGAGGCCGTGAATGCGCGTTGGCTGCATGGGGCTCTTGTACAGACCTGTTTCTATTTCTGCGATATATATCCACCTTTATCTTTTCGAAATTTATCAATTCGAATTGAAACAAATCTACGGCCTGGGCTGTTTATTTATCCACATGTGCTGTATTGCTTGAGGTGCTACGTCATGTGAGAGTCCTACTGTGCTACCACTCCGTAGGTCGCCTCAAACTTTCACCATCACGTCCAACAAAATGCGCGAAACGAATCCCACAAGCCAAATATGATCACCCGGCGGCCACTGGCCTCAGCTAATTCTATATTAGCTTCATCAGCCTCGCGATTATCTTCCCCGTCGCGTCTTCGGGTTTTGCATACATTCCCTAGCATACGGGAAGATGCGCGTTTGAAAGATTTCGGTCGGGTCATCGAAGACGAATACTCGACAATCCGCCAAAAATATGGTAGCAATCGCCTTCATCCTGTCTGAACGGAATAGAGATGCTAACTACAATGCAGAGACACCGAAGAACCCAATCATTCTCGCCCATGGCCTCCTTGGCTTCGACGAAATCCGTCTTGCAGGTTCCCTTCTTCCTGGCATTGAATACTGGCGCGGCATAAAAGAGGCTATGGCAAGCAATGGAATCGAGGTTATCATCACAGCCGTGCCCCGTAGTGGCTCGATCGAGGCAAGGGCTGAAAAGCTGGGAGAGAGCATTGCTGAAAAAGCTCAAGGGAAGAGCGTGAACATCATTGCGTATGTTGGCTGGAATCGCCTCTTTGAGAGTCCACTCTGACCAACTACGCAGGCATAGCATGGTAAGACAATCGATTGGCGACTAGAAAAAAGTCGCTGAACATCTTAGGGGTGAGTTTCCCGGATCCAATAGCCACCGATGAAGCTTACAAACTGGATAGGGGGCTTGATGCTCGCTACATGATCAGTCGCCTGAAACCACCGAATGTAAAGGTTCTCTCCTTGACCACCATTGCCTCGCCACATCGTGGTTCCGCGTTTGCGGACTACATGTTCGACCGTATCGGGCGTAAGTTTGAACAAGGAGTACATTGTCCGCAAAACTGACCGTGGCTCCAGCCACTATGATTCCAAAGCTGTACAAAATCCTTGAAGGATTTGGTTTTGAGACTGGAGCCTTCTCGCAGTTGACGAGAAAGTATATGGCAGAAAAGTTCAATCCCAAGACTCCCGATCTTGAAGGCGTAAGGTATGAATCCATTGAGATTATTCTGTTTTTTTCTTAACTAACTAAAAGTCACACAGGTACTACTCTTATGGAGCAAGCTTGGATCCAACCTTCTGGTCTGTCTTTAGGCCGTCCCACAATATTATCCAGAGGTTGGAAAATGCCGTCAACGATGGCCTTGTCAGGTACACAGGAGCCAGTACAATGATACTTTCCATTGCTAACAACGCACCAGTGTGCCGAGTAGTCGTTGGGGCGAATACAAAGGCACGTTAGTCGGCGTCAGTCATCTTGACCTGATCAATTGGACGAATCGCCTCAAATATCTCATGTGGTCATTGACGGGAAGCAAGAGGCAGTAAGCTCAACCCATTGGCGAAAGCCTTTCCAACTCTTAACATTTTCCAGATTCAATGCCGTAGCTTTCTATCTTGACATAGCAGGTAAGATGCCCGACAGCTCCCCGTGAAATGAACCTATTGCTAAGAACGGTAGACATGCTAGCAAAGGAGGGATTATGACGATCATGTGTGCGGTTGCAATGATCCCATGCAGAGTATGATCGTGGAGGAGGCTCGGAGGTTCAGGAGCACTCGCTGAATGTAGCTTAGCAAATCATACTTCGTCAAACTTCGTCGAACTTCATCCCCAAAATGTGTACCTCTCCCAAGTCTTGGCATCTGAGTAGCTCCGAACGTCCGCCGGTAAACGCGATCTACCTCGACGATCACATCCAACAAGCACACCATCAATTGAGGGGCTGCGTGTATATAATCATACCCTCTGCTGCACAGAATGCCCAAAGTTCGAATTATATGAACACCATGGCCACTCCTCGCCTGATCAGAGCTCATTCCCTTCTTCGCAATTCTCAGAGCTCCCTTGCTCCTCCGCGTCTTGCCCGCATTATCACTGGCCCTACTGCACTATCCACACTCACACGACGGAATTATGCTCGACCTTCAGAAGATGGGCACGATGTTGAAACCACCAAGTCATTCAAGTCTCAGCTGTATGATAGCACAGCGGAGCGTATGAGGCGCGTGCGGGAAGAACAAGCGCGGCAAGCAAAGCAGAATGATATGGGGACTGCGCCTGGAGGCAGGGCCCTCCAGGTACTTTTTAGTGTGTTGTATCTAACCGTCGCGAGTCACACGATGCTAACGTTCGTAAAGTCATTGTTTTCTGTTCCGTCGGTGGCTACTATGTAGGCACATACGCAGTCCTTCCTCAAGAAACGTCCTCGACAACCCAACTTTCCCAAACAAACCCTCCGCAACACGACACCAAGACCAGTACACTGCAAGCAGCTTGGGGCGAAATCCGCTCCATCATCGGCGAAGAAAATGTCTCGACCTCGCAAGGCGACTGCGAAGCCCACGCGGGCTCTGAATGGTCTTCGTATACTTCACCTGAGATGCCATTTATGGTAGTCCGGCCAGGCAGCACAGAAGAAGTGAGCGCTATCATGAAGGTCTGTCATGCGCGCAGGATACCTGTGACGCCTTATTCCGGCGGCACGTCGCTCGAGGGCCATTTCGCCGCAACAAGAGGAGGCATCTGCATTGATTTTGGTCGCATGGACAAGATTCTGAAGCTCAATAAAGGAGATCTAGATGTCATTGTCCAACCTGCAGTCGGGTGGGAAAGTCTCAACGAAGAGTTGGCCAACGATGGCCTCTTCTTCCCGCCAGATCCAGGCCCAGGCGCACAAATAGGGGGTATGGTGGGAACTGGATGTTCCGGAACGAATGCATACCGATACGGCACGATGAAGGATTGGGTTCTGTCTCTTACCGTTGTTATGGCCGATGGCACAATCTTGAAAACAAGACAACGGCCTAGGAAGAGCAGTGCCGGATACGACCTTACGAGGATGTTCATCGGCAGCGAGGGTACTCTAGGTCTAGTCACCGAAGCAACATTGAAGGTTACTCCTCGACCGCAGAAAACGAGTGTAGCTGTTTGCGCATTTGGCACGATTCGCGAAGCTGCGGATTGTGTTTTCAAAGTTGTTGGTGCAGGCGTTCCCATTGCGGCAATCGAGATCTTGGACGATGTCCAGATGAAGTGTATTAACGAGGCCGGAATGACGAGCAAAGCATGGAAGGAGGCGCCTACCCTGTTTTTCAAATTCGCGGGAACCCCGGCCAGCATCAAAGAGCACATAGGGATTGTGCAAAAGCTTGCGAAGGGCACTGGTAGCAAGAGCTTTGAATTCGCAAGAAACGATGAAGAGGCAGATGAGCTTTGGTCGGCGAGAAAAGAAGCCTTATGGAGTGTCATGGGGCAAAGAAGAGAAGGTGACAAGATTTGGACTACAGATGTTGCTGTGCCGATGAGCAGGCTACCAGACATCATCGAGGAGACGAAAGATGATATCCAAAAGAGCGGGCTTTTTGGAAGCATTGTCGGGCATGTTGGGGATGGGAATTTCCACAGTAGGTCAAACCCCTATTGGCGAGAGTATCAACCAGCTAACTCCCTTATAGCCATTCTTGTATACAGTGACAAAGAGTTCAAAGCCGCCGATGCTGTGGTCCATCGCATGGTCAAGCGTGCTATTGAAATGGAGGGTACAGCGACTGGCGAGCACGGCGTAGGACTCGTCAAGCGAGACTATCTAGACCATGAACTCGGTCGCACGACGGTCGATGCAATGAGGAAAATGAAGCTCGCATTTGACCCCTTGTGTTTGCTCAACTGCGACAAGGTTGTAAGGTCACAAATGCCCAAACCAGGAGAAGTCGCTCCTTGGTAGGTAGCGTTGGCGGTGCGAAAAGGGGCTTGATATTATGACTCTCTTTACGTCTGGTATATAGCGTACAGCCTAGTAAACAGTCACAGTAAGATAGCTTGGAGTAACGGGTTCTCTCAAACAAAGAGTTGCCTCCAATACTTCATTTGCTCTGGACTTTGCCAGGGACTATTTCTGCAACTTCGACTGTGCAATCTTCGGCGGTTGAATGGCTCTCATTCATTGTCATCAAGGACCTCGGACTGTGAAATTGACTGGATGGTTCTGCTTCGGGTGCTCTTTGTTCTCGAGACGGAGCGGCCAAACCAGGGGAAATATGTGACTTCTTTGGGAGGTCTCGTGCGTCAATCATTCAAAGACATGGCAGGCCGTGTGCAACGCAGCCGCAGCCCAGTACTATTGGTAGCAAAAGGCGCCATTGCTGCAACGTCAACTCGAGTTCGAATACTTCCCCTAGTCAACATCGAATCGAGGTTGTTTGGGCGGCCCTTAGGCGTGACGTCGCAGAAAGACGCGTCTCTCACGCGCCGGCCATTTGAGTGATTTGACCATTGGACAGCGCACAGACCAACTTCCTCCTAATCGCGATAGTTGCTGGGGCTTCTCGCGACCATAAACAGACGCAGCCCTGCTCCGTCTCCGTCTTCCACCACTCCAGCTTCCATCCCATCTTTCACTCTCCATCCTCACCTGCCTCCGCCTGCTTCTCGCACGCCAATCCTTCCTCGAGTAGTCTAATCCACACACAACCAACCTCTCATTTTCTACAACTCCTCGCATTGTCCACACGTGTATCTTCGAACCGGTACAGCGCTACAGACCATGGATACCATTGGCAACCAGTCCACGTCCTCGATGGCCGAGACGAAGACTTCCAGCCCGATCCGGGCCTCCACAAACAACAACGTCACGAAGCGGTGAGTCCTCGAAAGATAGTGCACGCCCAAGATTGAGTCCTGAAGCTGACCTCACCTCACTCGCAGACTGCAAACCGAGCTGATGACCCTCATGATGTCCTCGACGCCCGGCGTCTCTGCGTTCCCCAACAACGGTGACTTGCTCAATTGGACCGCCACGATCGTCGGACCCGATGCCACGCCGTACGAGAAATTGACGTTCAAGCTCTCCTTCGCCTTCCCCTCGTCGTACCCCTACACGCCGCCGACCGTCCTCTTCAAGACGCCCATCTTCCACCCAAACATCGACTTCTCGGGCCGCATCTGCCTCGATATCCTCAAGGATAAATGGAGTGCCATATACAACATCCAGAGCGTGCTGCTGAGTTTGCAGAGTCTGTTGGGTGAACCGAACAAGTGAGTTTCCCCTCCTGCGGTGGTGGTATTGTTGGATGTCTGAAGGTATGGAGATGCTAATGGAAATATAGCGCGAGCCCACTCAATGGCCAAGCAGCCGAACTCTGGGACAAAGACCCAGCCGAGTACAAGCGGTTGGTCCTCGGACGGCACCGCGAACTCACCGCCGAAGAGCTCGCTGAAGGCAATATGTGAATGCTCCCCAAAAGAACAAAAGACCAGATCTAGGGGTCAACACGAATGGATACAAAAGGGACTGGCTTTGCATCATTCTCGGAAACGGTTGTGTTTGGGCTGGCAAGCGTGCATGGTGTCAAGGTCGATCTTTTGAGCGTTGTTTGTGGTCGGTGGAGAAAGAGGCTCTGGAAAATCCCCAGAAGCTCCACAGGATATAATGATGTGAGACACGGCCTTCCTGCTGCTCAGTACACGAAAGCAACAACTTGCACACAGAGAATGAAAAATGGCATCGTCAGTCACTCTGCCAGTCTGCCTCACAATGTCTTTCTTTATTTCCTAAGGTTTTTGCTTCTTTGGCCGGGTTCCTGCATCATCATCAGTTTTCTCGTGGTTGGTTCTCGGAAAGGCGTATGACGAGGGTCCCTCAAGGTGACAGTCGGTTCCTGGGAGGTGGTTGTGGGTCCTGCGTTTTGGACATGTCAAGCGACAACACCAGCGTTTCGGTCTCTACATGAAACACTGCATGAGCGGGTTTGAGATGGGCTGATTCTCACAAGATATCGCATACTAATCCTCATCCTTATCATCTCAAGCTTTCCAATTCTTTGCCGTCCTGTTTGTTCCTGTGCATTTGCCTGTGCCTATGCGTCTCCGCTGCGTCTGCATATGTGGTTATGCCGATCGGAACGTCGCTTAAAGACTGTGTTTCCTGTCTCAGGTTCTTGTTTTGGTGTCTCGAAATACGGGTCCTGCTTTCAAAACATTTCCGGCTCCTGAAGCTGACCTGTCAATTTGCATCAAACGATTATTTTGCTGGAACGAGCGACGAGGCCTACCTCTATTCTCATCACACGGCTTTCATACTTTTCCCTTTTTGCCCTCACGCGACAACAATTTCTTGGATTTCGGAGATATCAAACAAGTACCATGACGGCGATCAAGCCGAAGAAGCAAGAGCCAGCTTCATCAGCTTCATTCCAAAACAGCTCATATCCAGGCTGCCCACTGCTACCACGAGAGCGTCTGAGCGTCTAAATCTCCGAACCGCGTGCCTTGCTGGGATGATGGTTAAGGCAATCGGTAATCAATCAATGGCGGGTGAGAATGGTAAGCGGGCACGTCCATCACCTCAAGATAATTTCCCACAACCGAACTCTGCTGGATCCATGGATGGTCATGTACGCGTCGCGCGCTGTCAGATGGATATCGAAAGAAAAACTCATTACCTAGTAGAGGAGGAGGATATGCTCAAGAGTCAAAGACACAGATGCCCTCAGCAACACCGTTGAATGACACCGTAAACACCCGGCGATCCCATCGACATCGATCTAGGCAAGGACCCCTTCCTCCCTCCCTCCCTCCCTCCTTACCTTCAACCCGATCAGACTGCCGCAAACAGCATAAACCGCATCTACCTATATCCGCCTCTCGCTCTGTGATAGCCCGAACAGCGGCAAAGGCCAAGCGATATAGATCACGTCCCGCGACTCGGAGCAGCTAAAGGTAAGATAATCAGCCGGGTTCAGCGGCCGGCCCACCCTCTCCACAGATCAGATCAGATCAGCAGACTGTGCGTGCTTTGATGATTGTTCAAGGGGTTTGCACAGGTTGAGAGCCTGAGGTGTTGACTGTTGAGATGTAGATGAGATAGTAGATAGATGGTCGACAGGTATGTACCTAAGAGAGGGCTTGGAGGAAAAGCTAGTTATATTTCGTCTATACAATGTTCCACACCCTTTCAATACCTCGAGAAATTCCAAGATTGTTCCATGCGACCTTCTCGTTATTGGAAATCTGGGGAAGTGCAGGAGTGCGGGGAAAAAGCGGACGGGTCGGCGAGGAGAAAACCGGTAGATTATTGCACTATCATTCGACTCCATCCATCCACTCCGGGGCGGCTTGTTCTGATGACCGGTAGACTTCTGTCCAGCGGACCTCCGCGGTTCTGGGTCTGGCCGGCCGGTGGTGTATACCTGTATCGCATGTCAGGTACGCTTCCTACCTAGGTTCTCAGGGCCTTCCGCAGTAGGGCTAGTCTAGCTTTTTCTCAAAGAAATCGATGTTTCTCACAAACATGACTAGGGATTTTGGGGAAGTCCTAGGAATAGGATGCATTATTGCACGGCTCAGGTTGGTGTCCAGGTTCAGGATTTTTGAGGGAAGAAACACTGCCTTGCCAAAAGATCCTCATCCGCTTGAGACGATGGGGCCTTCAGGTCGTCCGGTCATCCCCCGCTATTATATAAAGATTGAAGAGATCCGTCCGGAAAACCGACATGCTTCAACATGAATCAACAAGCGTTGGCTTGTAGCCCACCGCTCACTTACCTAGCATCGTCCTCCCGTTATACAAAGGTACCTACAAAAAGATCTGCTCGAGTAATGAGCACCCATCCAACCCATTCCCTGATCCTCAGCGCATCACCACAGCCGCAATAACAACCCCATGTTCACCACCTGGCCGAAAACCTTTGCGCAGCAGCTATGAAGGAGGGAAGGGAGGGCACAAGGACAAGGATTCCCCGTAAAAGGTCAGGCCCCGAGAAGCCCGAATTAGCGATTCGACAATTCGTCAGCCTCGCTTCAGCATCTTGGTATGCATGTAAGTGTCACCAGCCCAGCCTCCAGCTGGCATAAAAACCCCGTTCTCTACTACTGGACTGTCATCATTCGTCTCGGCCGGTCGGTCCAAGGCGAGAAGGGCAACCGACGGCCGAAGGGCACAGAAGCCTCGTGATGATGTGCCCTACCCTTTGGCAATGTTCTAGCTGGCTTGACTGCTGGAATGGAGGTGTGAAGACATAGGGTAGCTGAGTCTCGTTGTGTAGGACACCACGGGACCAGGAAAGGAAGAGACAGCAGTTGACCTTCCCACCATATTCCTTACCTAACGAATTGGGTCGCCTTCCTTTGTTCCAGTTCACGAGGTTGTCAAACACTCAAAATAAGCTTGGGGTGTGATCGTGGATGGAAAGTCCGTAGCACAGAAGCAGGACACGGAGGACAGGGACGGACCGACGTGCGGTCCAGCAGCAAAAGCGGGAAAGGCTCGCGTCACGGCTGTTCCCTCCAGATGGGATGGACTAGTCCGAGGAAGAGCATGTATCACTGCTGTGCGATCCACGCAAGCAACGCAGAAAAGTAAAAAGAAGCATGCGCGAGCGCCGGCGGTTGTGCGAAACAGGCACGAGCAGATTCTGAGGCAGCGTGTCGAAACCCCCCGCCAGCCTTCTCTCTCGACTCTCCCCCCTCACTCGCGGGGCTGGAAACAGATGAAAGACACCATAAGGCGTTCTCCAAGACAGACGGTTCAGCTGTCGGCAGTCTGGGCGTTCTCCGTCCGTGACAAGAAAAAAGCTGACTGGGGTGGACTTGTAAAGAAGACAGGGCATAGCCAGTAGCCACTCGCATGAACCCATTCAATACGGCTCGTCCTGCAATTATGAGACCACGAGGAGCTTACATGTGCGGAGACCCTATTGCACATTTCTCCCCCTCTGGCCACTGGCCAGGGGACCAGCGGAGAAAGCTCCCCATTCCTGAGGCAGGCTCTTGTTTCGCTGAAGGGCGAGAATGCGGTAGTATCTCCCGTCCTCCGCAGATTTGATTTGCAGAGCAGTAACCCGTTGGGCTATAGTCTATAGAGTCTGCCGCTGGAGATGCTACTGTACCGCTCTTTAGACGTGCCGAACAATGGAAATTGCAGCTCTTGGGTGCGCGACCGTCGACGCCGTCATGTCTTGCCTGCATCCAAATGCAACGGAGCAGCAAACGTTATTGGACGTGGACCGCGTAACACCATGCCGCTTCCGCCGCGCGCCTGTCCTTGCTGCTTGCTGCTGCTTGCTGCTGCTTGCTGCCCTGGATGCCGCACGAAGGGTGCAAAACAGAGAGCCTCTTGCATGTATCCTCGAAGTCCCGCAAGGCAGGGCGGCAGTGAGCCTCGAAAAACAGGTGCCAGAAGTAGAAATTTGATCAATTGATTGGGGAACGGCACCGTCGTTCGTGAGGCCGGCCAACGGGTGACGTTAAAAACGGTCCAGTTCATCAGCACCGCTTTGTCCCCGCCCGCCACGTCCGCACCGTAAACACGCCCATTCGCCAAATAAGCAAAGGCCTGCCTCGATGAGTCGTTTCTGCCTTCCCGATCCTGAACCGGTCGCACCCTGGCCGGTTCCGAGAAAGCTTGAAGGCCCGCACACCCACGCAGAGACATGGGGCTGTTGTTCGTGGGTGGCGTTTTGTTGGACCTGCTGCCCACTCCATCGCCGAGTCCAACGAGCAGTCGACGTCTGACACCCCGTCTTGCTCTGTTCCTTCACCTCTTCCTCTTGACAAATATACCACTGTGTCACCAACCTGCTCGACGCCCGTTACCCTCCGTCGTCAGGCCGGAGCAGCATCCTGCTCATGGCTGCTGTGAATTGTAATCCTCCGCTTCCCTGACAATCTGCCGTCCACCTTGCACATGCAAGACTCCAAGACAGCCCATTTGCGTCCGCTTGTCTTGTAGACAACGTCGTCGATTAATCCTCTTCCTGCCCGTAGACCGACGAACCTCTCCAACTGTAGACGAACAATTCGTTGCACGGCATGGCGGTGTCGACGATTGCCCTCCATGGGGCACCAGACCTGCTTATCGGCACGGACGAAGCGAAAACGAAACCTGTGCAAGTGATGCAGTTGGACATGACGCAGAGCATCTTGGACGAGCTATTGCTGTGTGTAAAGAACGGCAAGAACCCTCAAGTGGTGTTCGGAAGAGCTCCTGTATGTTGTTAGACCCTGTTGGACGAAGCACACGCAGAAATTATTGTGTTTGGACTGAAGAACCACCACTGATGCACAGACAGATGATCCGGTTTGAAGGGAAGTCTCTCGCGTTAGAGACACACCAAGAGAAATTTCGACACGAGTTGTACTTCTCCGGCGACTCCGACTCGGAGGACGAGTGGTCCTTCAGCGGCCTCATCAACCACAATCTCGCCGTGCTAGAGCCAGATGAAGCCACTGCGGGGACAGACAAGGCGTTGGAAACCCTGAAGAACAATATGGCGGCAATGGAACAAGAGCGTGAGGCTCGGACGTATGTGCTGCCTTCAACAATAGCAGTCAAGAGGATTGTGAATAGTGACACTTACAATTGTTCCTCAATAGGCCTATTCAGACCCCAGAGCTTGCACCCACCTCACGCAACAATAAATACCAGAAGCATCTCAAGAAACCGTCTCTTCTCGGTGGATTTCCTCGATCAGCGACTGCGAGTCCACTACATACGTCGACACATTCTTCAACACATCTTGCACCAACCTCTGCAGCGAAGCAACTGAACTCTGATTTGACATACACAAGAGGAAAGGACTACGAATTTGCTTGTCGAACAGCCGTGCTGCATCTCCTTGCGATAGAGCCTACTAGCTTAACGGAGATCTGCAAGAAAATCAGAATGAGCCGGGACTTGACACACAGGACTCTGTCGAAAGTGGCCAAGTTGGAAGCAGACGACAAGTGGAAGCTGGCAGACAGATCGTACAAGGATCTCGATGTGTACAAATTTAAGTACTCCAAGGAAGATCGAAAAACAGCGATCGACAATGCCATCCGCGCGTATGACCGTCAACGCGTCTCTCGAGATGACAAGCTTTGGGACAAGCTTCTCCCTGTCAAAGAACGTGGACAAGGGAAAATCCTGTCGCGCCTCAACCTCAATCCAGGAGCCGCTCAAACCTCGAGTACTCCAGCCGTGAAACCGACCAAGTTCGACAGGAAAGGAATGCCGAAGAAAGAAGTCAAGAAGGATGTCAAGAAAGAGAAAAAGACCAACGACGGGAATCCTGAGCAATCCAGGAAGTCTGAACAGGCCAAGAAGCCTGAGAAGGCAGAGAGGAAGGTCGAGAGGAAAGTTGAGAAGAGGGAGCCAAAGGAGAAAGAAATGACCAAGCAGGAGATGAGGACCAAGAAGCTCGCCGAGCGGAGAGCAGCGCAGATGGAGAGCAAAAAGGCAGCATTCGAGAAGGCCGCAAAAGAGGACGCCAAGGCAGCGAGTCGAAGCCAAAACCTCCAGATCAGTCGGCCGAAGAATCCCTCTCCCCTGTCTTCCTCTCCCCCAGTCAATGCCTCTGACTTTGAGGATAACCATCCCGTTCACAAGAGACTCTCAGCATGTGCCTCTCCGGCCAAGTCGTCGGCTGGAAATTCGGATGGCAACCTCAAACGCAAGGCGAATGACCTGGACAGCAGCATGCACGAGCACAACATCTCGAACAAAGTCCGCAAAGTCGAGAGCTCGTCCACCATCTCTGGAACTCCAAGGCAGAAGCGCAAGGCCGACGCCGTCTCCTCCTCCCACGAGAGCCCTCCTCCCGCCAAACAGCGCAAGTTGGACCCTCCGATCCAACTCAAGCAGACCAATGGCATTCATTCCTCATCCACCTCTTCGCAGTCGTCCAGTTCCCACTCTCAAGGCAGCGTTCGACCTGAGAGCAGCGACAGTCCTCTCTCAGACCCTTCCGACGCCTCTCCCCTCGCTCTTTCGTGGCGACAGACTTTGACTTTGGCCCAGCAGTTCAAAGCCTACTATGTGCCGTATGAGAAGCTGTACTTTGAGCTGGCCAACGCTACGGAGCCGCCGACTGATGAACAGAGGGCCGAGTTGATGAAGATGCACAGGAAGCTGGAGTCGATGAAGAGGGAGATTCATGCGGGAGCATTGAAGCAGTGAGCCGGGCTGCGGGCGATGGGTCTTGCGAGGTGTTTGAGGGTTGAGAGTGAAGTGACGTCTGAGATGTCGAGGTGAAGCTTAAGGTTGATGTGCAAAAGAATTCAAATATGGAAATCGCGCGGCGGTGCCTGCTGCAAATGGCATTGGGGGTTCTATCACAGGACAGCATCACGGGATCGGAGTCTTCTCTTGTGCGTTTTCTTTTATTCTTTTGCGTTCGAGGAATTTCTCAATAGTTGCATGGCTCATGGACAGGGTTAGGACATGGGGTTGGCGTCTGTTTTTGTCCGCTCTGAGGAGCCTGACATACAATCATGTGGTTTGCAGAGGGATATATTCAAATCGAAATGAAGTAGATACACAAATGCGAGATGATATGAGAAATCTCTCGGGCGATTGAAATGGTCTCTGGCAGTGAAGTGATAGATAGAACTTTTAGCTGCTGTATCTGTTGGAGTTGTGATTCCAAGCACTATGCAGGCGCCCGTCAATTCGTTTGATAGCCGATTCAATCATCCTCCAGCCATCTAAACTAGAAGTGGCATCTCCATAGCTACCTCTACCTAGGTACCTAAATTCAATTAAAAATCAGGAGTTCATTCCTTTAGAGCTGGGACTCAATCAGTCGAATTGTTATAGGTTTGCGAGTTGTGATTGGTTGAAATGCTCGCAGACGTCATATTTGGTCAAAGACTTTGACGACCAACTTCAACTTCACATCGCACGAAGCAACAAATTCGAATATTCTCCCAAGTCCTGAACTTCGATCCTAGCCCAATACCACACTTCAAAGCCCACTCCGATCACCTGCAAGATGGCGAGTCTCAATGGTAAGATACTGCTCTGTCATAAGCGTGCTAGTCAATTTGATTCTTCCCAAGCTTGGATGCCTTTACTTTCGAAGACTTCAATCGCAGCTCTAAGACGCCTATTTGTGATATCATTTCCTAACGCTACGACACCAGTTTTCAAAAAGCCTCTGTCACTCCATTCCACGCGGCCCATGACCGGCTTCCTCCGTGACGGCTACTGCAAAGTCCCCGAGGGCGACTTTGGAAACCACAGCGTTGCCGGTAAGCAACATATGAACCCCCTTCACACCTTCTCTACCCCTTTCTGACTAACAACCTCCCCACCAGCAATGGTGACAAATGAATTCCTCGAATTCAGTGCCTCCAAAGGTAACGACTTGCGATCCATCGGGCTCACAGGCGGCTGCAAATGGTGTCTCTGTGCCAATCGGTGGAAAGAAGCTCTAGATGCTGCCAAGGGGGATCAGAGTCAGAAGGGGAAGCTTGTGCCCCAGTAAGTTTCAATCAATGTTCTCCATAGTATGTGGATGTGTTGCTGATGGAATCGTGTTCTATCAGGGTGTTCTTGAACGCTACGAATGAAGCGGCATTGCAATCTCTTGATATGAATGACTTGAAGAAATTTGCTGCTGATGCGGAGGTGTGAGCTGACTTGGGTCGACGGAAGTTCCTAATTGTGGGGGTATATCAACGAATGGAACAATTTCATTATCCACTTGTGAAGATCACGCAATTGATAGCAGTTGAGCAACTGAATGGAATTTTTACATGATCAAAATGAATGGGGTGACACTAGCTAACCAGAAACACACCCAAAGCCTTATTCGTATGGATCAGAACCAGACCAAAGTAAATAGGTCGTAGTGAGTAGTCGTAGGTACGGGGCAAGTAATGAGCAGAACACACCAACCCAAGGGAGCCTTTGATCCAACGCCGGGGAAATTTTCTCCTTTTTCAGGGTATCGTGTTTTGAATTATTCTCATGTGTCTCTTGGATTTTGGGCTCCCTCGTCCCCCAGCTCTTAAAACCAAATTTTGCTGAACAAGTACGCAAATCCAATTTAGAGAAGCCACACAGAGTATGCAACAATGGCCGCCATGGACCAATAACCCAGGATTTCGGCGCCGCCATGTCGGATGCTGAAAGCAGCTGAAGTTCCACCAGTTGTTGAGGAGTCATCGTCGTCGGAACCGCCAGCAGCAGTCGTACCGTTTGGCAGAGTTCCATTGATGTAAATCTGGCGTCTACCGTCGACGTCGGCGACATTGACTAGTGACTTGTTCAACGCAGCGTAGCTTCCGTTCCCAATAAGGCTATTCAGATACGAAGGATCGTCATTCTCATCGCAACCACACTCTTGATATCGCCCGCAGAGACAGTTGACCGGGAGGCTCTCGTTTACGCCGTTCGGGTTCGACGAGTTGACAGCAGACTGGTTGTAGAAGGTATAGGGGCGCGAGTAGGGGTAGTTGTGTGCGCCGTACAGCCAGACTCCGGGCAGAACGAAGAGCGCAGCGCCGCCGAGGATAAGAATGGGCACGATGCCACGGGGGCTACGTGAGCCTGCCGCATAGGGAACGGCAGCTCCACCGCCATAATATCGTCCGCCGCCGTATGAGGGTCGTACGCCAGAGCCGGCCGATGTGCGTCCGCCGGTCGAGGATGAGCCAGAGGTACGGCCTCCTGTTGAACCTGAGGATGAGCCTCCGCGCGAGCCTGGATTATGAAAGTGTAAGGAAAAGAAAAGAAATAATGGAATGACTTCGACGGCAAAATGTAGAGTCAAAGAAGGGTGGGCTGTAACGTACCTCCTGCAGAACCGCCACTTGAAGTACCTCCGCTAGAAGAGCCTCCACCACCTTTTCCACCGCCGCCTTTTCTGCGCTCAAGCGATGGGTCGCGCTCTATGAGGATTGAATCGCCTTCTGCATGGCGCAGCGACAGACTGTTCGCTTCGGTGGGGATAAGCAGTCCATTTGACACGGACGCGCCGAGAAGGGAGAGAATGAGAGTCGCGGAAAACTTCATTCTATTCTGTTATAGTTGTAGGTCTTGTAGCTGGTAGGTCGTGGGGCAAAGGATAGGGTAGATAGGATGCGAGGTGGTGATGTTGTGTCGCAGGGTGAAACGGCAGAAGTTGTGTCGCAAAGATCAGATCTTGGATGGAAGGTGGGACGTCCTCTTGTTTAGGTGGACAGCTGTACAAGAGGGACGAGCGGCGTAGGGGCAGGACAACAGCAGTGACAGGGAGCTTTTTGTCATGTCATCATGGAGGTTCACACAGCCATCCAAAGGCTGGTCAAACAACCAGCACGACCACTTAAAACGGCGACTGACCGGCGTGACCGCATTCACTGCGTGCATCGCCACCGCTTGAGTCTGCCAGTAGTGTGCCAAGACTTCTTCGTTCCGCGTATTCTGAGCTGGCACGGTCACGTGTAAGGCTCATAGGACAAAGGGAGTGGCGGTGCATACGGTACCTTATGCGGCTTACCGGCATCTTCTCCAACAATCCTTGCATCGACGACTCTTTCGGTCCGTACTTCAGCATCTCAAATGAGGAGATTCATCGCACAAGATGCGGTTGAATCCAGATTCAAGAGCAGTTTGAGCCAACTGCCGTGCCGAACCCCAATTCTACCATGTCAGCCTCATCGATCACAATTTGAAAGTCAATCCGGTCATTTCCTAGTCTCCTAGAGTACTCGAAGACTGATTTCGAGGCAAGGAGTCATGCAATTGACAAGAAAACTCAATGTGGACAGAGAAAGTAACAAAAGGCTGAGCCTAACAACAGACATTCCGAGTACCACAGGGTAGGTACCTAGGTATGTAGGCAAAAGGAGGATTACTAGCTCTCGCCTATTCCCAAGGTAAATATGTCTTCGAAACAAGGCGTTGTTGGTTGTGCCGCATGGGTCCGTCTCGGTCTTCGCGACTCTCATGGTTTTTAGATTATCTGAAAACAAGCAGCTCTAGAAGGGATTCAAAATTCAACATCTGGATCGAACCTATTGGTTGTATGAGAGTTTGCACGGTCTGCTGTGGAAGCTGACTGGGTTTGGCCTATTATCAAATACTTTCATATATTTGTAATTCTCCGCACACAGTGGGTGCTTAAATTCATCGGACAGCGGAAGCAATACGGATCAGTTTTCAATCTTTCCCAGCATCAAAATCCGGCCTTTGTAAATACTGTCGAGAAGAGGAGAGACCCTCGAAGGACTCCATGGGGCCCCGAGGCTCTACGTGTTTTGCTGGATGGCGGAGCCTTCCCCCTCGAAGGTTGGAATGTCCGGAGAATTACTGCACCCCCTATGCGCACAATCCAAACACAACCTCTCGGGCAGACGCGGCGTCAGCCTTTGTTGAAATGCAAAGACTTCACTCTAACACCTGTGTTGGCGATTTGTATCTTGTTAGCACTTTTTCTTGGGTGCGAGGTTATCAATCCCACATTTCTCCTGTTGGCTATCTCTTTTCTTTCCGGGGGTTGTCTTTCTCCATGATCCTACCTCTGCCATCGAAACATCACCTCGAGTGGGCTCGAGAGTGCCCAGTGCTCGAAAGGCTGTTCTGTTTCAATTCCGAGATCCATTCACAGGTTTTTTTTCTGTTTGCTCATAGAGATATAACGAATGTCGTCTGCCTCTCATCATGAATTGTATCGTAATGGAGTTTTCCACCCTCGCCGTCTCGCGGTCCCCTTCATCACTGATGATGAAAGAATGAAGCGGCCTACTCGTGAACCGTGCTATACAACCCTGACCCAGTTCGATTCCCCTGTACTTCAATGCACCGTCAAGTTCTCTCCCCTTGCCCAGCCGAGCAATGACAGGGCCATACAGCAAAAGATGGACTTTGCCATCTACTCGATTTCTGCCATGACCAATTGCAAGAGTGGGACTTCACCAATGATCATCCGAAAAGGTCTGTCTACGGTAGGTATGTACCTAGGAAAGTGTTCAGCGCGAGGTATAACACAAGCGAAGCTCGCGTCTTCTCATTTTGTTGAGATTCCATAAGATATAAGTCAAGCAGGCATTGCCTGACCGGATTGCTTTCCGAGCCAAGATGAGCAACTCCAAAGAGCTGGTCGACCCGGTCCCGGAGGGTCCGGCTGTGGGGTTCAATGGGTGGGATTATTTCATTCTGTATAACACTCATAAAACCTTAAGTCTTATACAGCAAACAATAATCTTGTCCTTGTACTTGCCTTTAATAGGAGATTGTCGCACTGGAGACCAAAAAACAAGGTGCTTTCTAAGAGATTTCCATCCTATCCCATCCATCCCATCCCATCCATCCCACTCCCGTTTGAGCCGAGATCCCGCTGTCTGTCGATGTTCGATAAGCGAGCAACCACAATCGCATTAAATCTAGTCCAGTCCAGTCTCGGCGATATGCCGCAGGATCCAGAATCACCGTCGAGAGAAATGTGGGAGCTGAGATGTGCAGCTCCAGGTACGTATATATGCAGACTCGCGGACCAGCAGATAAATAGAGGATAGAAGGCTTTTTGTAAGCACCACAAACGTCTCGCTCAGCATCCCGTCATCTATCTCCAGACCAGCTCTGTCTGTTTGCAGGCTAGTGCTGAGGTTGAGGGCACTGGCAACGGCAGAGGCGTGAAAGGGCATCCCGGAATGCATGTCAGCCCGCCATGGAGACGAGCGGAGAGGAGGGGCTGGCCCTGGTTATTACTCCAGGACTTGGAGCGTCCATCTTTCTATGTTCATCATTGCTGAATATGCTTCGTGCTGGCGTCCTGACGTTTCCATTACCGCGGTCGCCCGGGACGATGCGCTTCTGTCTGCATGTTTGAGATTGATCGCAGCGATCAACAAGCGTTCCCGTGTGCAGAGCGGGCGATGTGCAACAGTGGGTGTTTGTGAGCCATGACAGGTGCATATCGAGATGCACTTCTTGCAGAACAAGACCCAAGTTACCTGCCACAACAAATCCTAGCGGCACAGCAGCGGGTCGAACGATATCTCCGCCTCTAGCTGCGCGAGGGTCAAGAGTCTTGACATCGCCCAAGAGTTGTCGGCCTGTTCGTTGTCGTCGTTGTGCCGTCTTTTCGCCCCGGCACATGTGGGAGAGGATCTCAACCCTCGCCGCGAACGCAAACTCCGCCTCGTCCAGGCCTCCTGCGTGATATATACGAACCCTCGTCCCAACATCCGCCCAAGCGCGGGTCCTTTCATCCCATTCCCATCTCCTGCTACCGACCACGTCGAGTCTTGCGGTCCCGAGTTGCTCGTTCCCGCATGGTTTCTGCCAACTGGCCGTTCAGCAGCAGCACCGTGGAGAAATGGTGTCTTTCTCGCCTTGAAACCCCACTAATACACCACGCCCATCATCCTCGAACAGCTCGAGCACCTGCCAGGCAGAGCCCTACAGCCTTGTACCCTGCTCGCTCCCCATATCCACACTCGAGACTTTCACGGCGACATAACTGAAGCTATTATTCCTGCACGACAGCGTGTCGTGCTCCGCGTCGCTCCGTCTTGACAGCTCCAGCTTGGTGGACACGATACTCGACTCGTCAGACACCAAATCCCAGAGAGATATACCTACGGACTGGGACCTGGCGCTTCCTGGGTTGACAAGGCGCAGTTCTCGTTGCGCAGACACACGGCGGCTGGTCACCTGTACACACTTCCTCCTCCTCGTCTGCTCTTATGCCCACAGCATGCCTCGCTCATGAGTACGACCTTTCGATACCGTCACCATGGCCAGTGTCAGATCGACTTCGACGTCGACACATGGCAGATTTCACAAACGCGGGCAGACCTCACCCTATGTCCCAACGGCGAATACCCAGCCGCTTCCTCCATCGCGAGGTCATTCTAGCTTCGAGCAGCGCCGTTTGGATCCGTTGAGAAGCGTGCCAGATGAAGAAGCATGGGAGGGGTCGCCCCAACCTGGGGCTGCGCCCGGAGCGAGCTTGAAAATAAAGCCTTACCTGCGGAAGCTGTCAACAAAAGAGTCTGGAAGCAACATTGGAATTGATCTGTCGAGGCCCGCCGCGGAGAACGAGAAGATAGCCGGCCTTGGAATATACGATACAACGTCTGGAGCCCGTTCAGCGTCGGACGTGACGTTTGCGCGAACGAAACATAACCGCTCGACAAGCAACACATCGCAGTTCTCGACAGCATCTAGCATGCAGAGAATGCCGTATGCTCATCCAATGCGGCAGACGCCGCGGCCGTACACACCTCCAATGCCAAAGTCGTATACGACTTCCGTGATCGGGCGGGAGAGTGAGGATGTGGACAACATCATGTCGGACGACGAGTTTCGTTTGCGGCAGCAACTCTTCGACGCGTCACGTCGGTCAGACTCCATATCCTCGATGCCCGCGGCACCACCACCACTTCACCTCAACACTGCCAACTCTTACACAAGACTCGCACCGACTGCTTCACAAACCTCACTCCACTCGTCGTCCCGACCGAGAGGCGACACTCTCCGATCAATTGAAACACTCTCACCAAGTTCAAGAACAAGCATGGACAAGGCTTTCAACTTTGTCCGCAGCCGCGATGAGCCGCCTGTCGACCCCGCCGATCGCGCTGCATCCATCCGCGCTGCCAGGCAAGCCTACAGGGAGCGCGAAGAAGCCAAAGATCGCAAAGCCGAGAAGGAGTTGATGAAGCAGCAAGAGAAGGACCACGCCAAGAAGTCTCGTGAAGAAGAACGTCAGCGCCGCAAGTCCAGCGTCGACGAGAACAGGCGCCAGAGGTCTAGGACCATCTCGAATGAAAAGGTACAAGGAGTTGGTGGGAGAGAATACGCCCACCACACCAACACGCATACGCGTGCCTTGCCTATCCATCGTCCAACTTTGAGCCCGAGTCGACGAGCTGCGCTATACAACGATACTGACTCGAACCATCAGGGTTTGAAAAAGCGCTGGCTCGCCTTCGTTGCCTGGTTCAAGACACGTGTGATCAGAATAAGCCGCAAGATGAACCTCGCCAGCTGAACCAAAACAGTCCGCGGAGAGAATGAATAACGAGCGACGAGACATACCGCAATGAACTACCACAACCCCACACGCCTGGCATGACATCAATTCACTTCTCATCGCTATACACTATCGAAGATACCACTTCATAACCCAACGGTCACCTCGAGACGGTCGGTCATAAGCATCTTCTCACCTTATACCCGGAGAATGCTTGTTTACGTCACATTTTCCTTCTCTCTTTTCATTCACACGGCGTACGGGGGTATCTTGTTTGCATGTAATCGCACTTGCATGAAGACAATGGCTTTCTGGCGCACACAAGACGTGCGTAGATAGCATGCATTTAGGGCTTGGACTGGACATACCACAATGGCGTTCTGAGTTGCTTGATTTTTGGCTGCAGATTCGAAGCGGAACGACTGGCTAACGCTTCAGAAATTCCAGTTTTCGGCGGGATTATCATCTGCCTCGATGGGTAGGAACTAGGAACTCGAAACTGGACGAAGGATGAACTCAGGCGGAGGGGTCATGGAGTTTATTCGGATTATTCTACTCCGCTATGGTCTTGTGTGGAATCACATCATCTTGAGAGAGAATCAACATACTTCTTTCTCTTTCCAACTGTCGTGCTGTGCCCAGTGGAGCCATGATGTAGCGGCACGACACTATCAAACACGTGATTCAGCCCTGTAGACTGTAATTCCGCCCTTGTCTCCGCCGCCAACGATGACGAGGCATGCAGGCGCAGCAACCGAAAGCGAGAGTCCCATCGCGGTTCCCAAGACGCCGAAAACAAACAAGTATCGAGGTACCTGCGCAAGCTGCCATTTCCTTATGAAACATCTTGCTAGGCTTGCCTCTCGACCTCCTGAATCATGCGTTGGTATGCCTAGAGTCTCTATTGTTCAGGTCCACCCACCCCAGCATACTCCTTCGTGCTTGAACGAGAAACTTCCAATTGGAACCCCTACCACTGCTGCTAAGAAAATATTCCGCCGAAACCCCGAATTGACATCTTCAGCCTCATCGACCTGATTGCCTCCCGCCTTCGACCCACCCCGCCGCCTTCTATGAGATGTCGATAAACGTCAAGATCTTTCTCGACACCCCGCATGCGCACTTCACCAACCTCGACGAGATTAGCGGGCGCGTTAGCCTGAAAGTGTCGACTGCTACAAACGTGAGCTCGGTGGTGGTCAAGCTAGAGGGTGAATCAAGAACGAGGCTACTAGCACCGCCCGACGAGTTTGGAAGAGAGCGGCCGAGACCGGTAGTAGAAGTACACAAGGTACGTGAGGCTGCGCGTGGTATAGAGTACAGAAGAAAGAGATGGTACATATTGAAACGAGGAAGTGACGGGTTATGGAATGCTATAGCAAATGAGTTCGTCAAACTTGCCGCGGATCGGAGACTGAGATTACAACGCCATCATTATGAAGACCCAGACTGACAAGGAGGATCGTTGCAGCTTCTTTACAAAGTCGTAGTTGTATGGCCTCCCCAGCAACTTCAAGATGAAGTTTTGAATCAACGAAACTACACACTGCCTGTTGGTGCGCATGAATATCCTTTCAAGTTCAAGGTAAGTCACGCGAGGAACACCTACCGAGCCATTTTGACTGACCATGGCATAGCTCCCTTTCAACAACTCCTGTTCTACACATACTCAGAACCAAAGCCTAGCTCAAGGTTTGGGCTTTGCAGGACTGACCCTCGAAGCCGCGCGATTGCCCACACAACATGTCAAGGCAACGCTACCACCCACAGTCTACTTCCCGGGCGAGGCTGAAATCAAATATTTCGTGAAGACGACCGTAAATCGACCCAGTCTTTTCAAAGAAAATCCCAGAGACTGGGCTGCATTCGGCTTCTTCCCCATTGAGCCCCCAAGAGGTGCGCCCAACGGGGAAGCTTACGCTAGGCGGCAGCATCAATTCAACCCAGAATATGCACCAGGCGGGAAGAAAAACAGCACTGCTGGGCTGTTCAGCAGAACCAAATCTATTCCCACTTCTCCGACATCCGAACCCCCTCGCTTCAGCTTGGAAGCTCGACTTCCGAATCCAGCGATAATCACGTGCAACTCTCCTATTCCCCTGAAGATCCTCCTGAAGAATCTGTCGGAACGAAGCTCGGATGTGTTCCTCCAAACATTGCAAGTGGAGTTAATTGGTTATACCAAGATACGAGCTCATGAGGCTGTCCGAACGGAGACGAACAGCTGGCCCATGGTCAGTAAAAGTAACCTTGCCATGCCCCTTGGATCACCGTCAGACCCGGTCGGCACTGAAACAGAGATTACAAAGGAGTTTTGGCATGGCATCCCTCTCCCGAATACTGTTGCTCCAACCTTTGTGACGTGCAATATCGAGCGGTGGTATGACCTGGATGTTCGAGTCGGTTTAGGCTATGGAGCCTCGAAGCAGATACTGGTGAGCTTCCTAACATTGGCTTTACATATCCCTAGGAAACCACTGACAAAGTTTCCAGGGCCAATTCACTGTCCTCCCCTTACGCATCCCCGTCAAAATCTTTTCCGGCATCACTCCGCCGGACGCTCTTCTCCAAGCCGTTCGCCTCTCTCAAAACACCGCTCTCAACTCCAACCCGAATCCCCTCAAACCCTCTCTCCAGGTCCCACCTAGCTCCCAACCCCCGATATCCCCCTCCTCCGCCTTTCCACCCTCCCCATCCACGGCGTTTGCCGGTCCCTCGAATCCGCCCCCTTGGACCGCACACCCTCCGCATCATGGCCATCATCAGCATCCAGGCGAAGATATGCCACGACCGGGAGCGGTTGTGGATGCGCCACCCAGCTATGAGGATGCGATTGCGAGTGATATGCCACCGATTGATGGACCGAGGCCGGATTATGTGCCGCCGCCGTCGGGCGCGCCTGTCGGGGACGAGAAGAGGAGGGGGTCGAATTGAGTTGAGTTAGCGTTGGACTGATGAAAGGAGGGAGTAATTAATAGGATATTGATAAATTTCTTCGCTTGGTCAGTTCAGTGTAGCGTTTGAGCGGCATGCAGGAAATGGAGTGGGTGTAGTAATAAAGACATATTGAATGGACAGACTAATAAGTCTTATTGGGTACAATGTTCTGTTCCCAAAAACTTCACCTTGTTCCAACTGCCTCGCCGTCGGTACTCGTATTCAATTATCTTCCTGTGATACACCTCACCTCACTTGTCATCTCAGAACAGTTGTAATGAAATCAAGGCAGTCTCCAGGTTAGGCGCCCCTAAAAGAGGGATATAGAGATCTCAAGAGCTATACAGTAGTATTTCGAGTTTCAATAATCCTTAGACCTATAGATACTACAGTATAACACCGAGTGGTCTCTACTACTCTGTCTAAGTTAGACATTGTTCTAGTGTCTCACCTCGCTCATCGCCTCAACTCATTTCCAGTGAGATTCGTGATATTTATTTATCGGATGCTCCTCAGAAGGAAGTTTGCGTATATCCAAGCATCGTGTGATACTTTGGATCTTTGCCATGGCTGATTTTGCGGCGTTTTGAGAGACAGATTCTTCTGTCGAAGCGGCGGTTGCTGTGGGAGAAGAACTGTCCAAGGGTCGTTGTTCACTTGGTAGTTATTGAATTGCTGAGAATGGAAGGTTGAATTACGTAGGTATTTGGGGTTCGAGGTCCTCTCATAGATAGATCCTAGTGTTCAGATTCTTCCATAGAATGATCGAAGTGAATTTGAAAACGGAACGGTAAAATCAAGGTTGGAAGGAAGGATCCAAGGGATGAGGTTGTCCCGTGCCGATGCGAAAACTTTTCATCCTGTCACCCTGTGTCCATCCCACATCTCCACCCCATCTTACTTCTTAGATGCTGGGCGCCCCATCTCGAACAAGCTTGGAGGTGTTTGGTCCCCCACACAACAATATCATGTCTTGGCAGGTTTGACCCCGGCTTGCGTTGTCGACGCGCTTACCATCACTTGCAGGCGCCATCAACAGCTCAAGCGATGTCGGAGCACCTATCAGCAGCCTGATATTGATCCTGACGAGAAAAAAATGGGAACAAATTCGCCGGCCGAAGGCGAGCAGGCTCGATGCGCATTGCCGTTCGTTGACATGGGAATTGCTTCACAACACTAGAGTAAGTACGGTTTTCTGGACCCGGTATCTGGGCCATTGCTTCATCTTTTCCTGCGTCTTCTCTGGGATCTTTTTAGAAGGTGAACCCGGCTTCGTCCGATCGATGGAGGTCTTCTTTGATCTGGATGTCAGATATCACTCTTCCCAACGCCGTTTCTGACTCGAGCTTCTGAGCCTCAGTGAGCGCCGACTCCGAGCGACCTCGAGGTTCGGCGCGGCAGCTATCAAAGCCAAAGAGCCACTGAGCCACAATCTCTCGTGTCTGCTTCGAGGCCAAGATATCACGTTGCTATCATATCATCCATCACCTGAGATGTCCCAGAACGGATTGCTGTGCCTCGCTGGTTAGAGTCATTTCAGACCTCATCACACGCAACCAAATACTTGCAGAGTTGCAGTTCTAGGCAAGGCTTTTCCAAGGCGCAAGTCCTCTTGCGAAGTGCCAACAAGCTCTCCCAAGCAAATGCAAAGAAGGCGAAGGCGAAGACGCTGAGTCTGACCAGATGCTTGTCGGGCTGAAGTCCACTCGGCTCCCAGCCATGTGGGGTCTTTGAGCGTTATCAGGCTCGTGCCCGCATGGTGGCTTGCCTTTCCGTTCTGCCGCATCTCATGGTTAACCGAGTTCAAGGGTCTTCTCCACGCTAGAAATCCATTTCGGGATTTGAAAATGCTTGATGAAACCGAAAATGAGAGCCGACCTGGAGAAAATTCCTTTTCTTCCGGTGTTACTCGATCTCGTGTGGCAATTGGCAAGTAAAGTATGGGGTTGCTGAGCTGTCGGCGATCACGGAAGCTCCCCTGCTGCAAGGAAAGGAAAGACTACCTACCTAGGTAATTAGATGAGGTCCAGAAGAGATGGAGAGAAGCAACTGATCGATCGAGAAACTTCATCGACATCATCATGGCCGATTCTTCACATATTCAGCATCTTCAAGTGATCAGATATTTTCCTCTGCGGACCAGAACAACAGGACCATCAGCAAACGCTGGAACCGTCAAATTTTGGCTCTTGCGCATCCCGCTCTCGATGCTCCCAATTGGTTGCTGATATGACAAACACAAGTTATCTCCGCCATCCCTCGACCTCCCACATGTTCCTTATCAGTAACCATGCACGCGAGCTCTTTGTGCAGGGCCCACGGGCAACCCAGAACCACGAACATGCAGCAGCCTCCTCCACGCAAAAAGCTTTTGGTACTCCCAAGTGGCGCCTGGACGCCTCGTGGGCCGTGGATCGGAGCCCTGCTTCAACCTCTCAACTCGAGCTGCTCCAATCCCGACGACGCACCCAACGCCCATCTCTCCGCAGTCTGACCGTCGTTGCTAGTGGGAGCCGCGAAAGAAAATACTCGGTGTGAAGGGCTGGAAGGCGCATCATTTCCTATATCTAGGTGGGCGCACCTCATCTTGCGCTTCTATCATCGTTCTCTCTTTTTGGGACTGACATCTTCAGGTCCTTTCCTCTCACTGAGATCCAGCAGCTTGTTTCTACTTTTCCCGAGACTTGTCAGTCGAGCCAGCTTCAAACAGTTCCACGAGATGGCGAAGGCTCCCCCTCTTTCCCAGGCTGTGGGATATGGCGTGGTCATTGGATTGGGGCTCTTCTTTGCGTGAGTGTCCCCTGAGGAAGATTTCACATATTCAAGTGCTAATTGTCTCGGTAGACTCACTATGACTTTGACGACGTTCATCCTCAAGAGGTAAGCAAAAGCCTTCGAAAAGCTTCGCGGCGCGCCAATCCATCTTGGCGAGCTTGTATTGCTGCAACATTTCAGGCGATCCAGAGTTTGGTGGTTTCTTGCATGGAGCTTTGCATTCTCCGCGTTCTTGAACCGCAACTCCTGGACAGCTTTCGAACTCGAAGCAGAAGACGAATCGCAGTATGATCTAGAACTAAATCTAACCCTGCCTCAGGTACAACCGCGAAGTCCAGACATCGGAAATGTTCAGCACAGCTGGCAGGACTGTCAAGTCTGGTTTGGTCGCCTCTGCTGTCGTCTCCTCCTGGACCTGGGCTGCTACCCTGCTCCAATCCTCCGGTGTTGCATACAACTACGGTGTATCAGGACCTTTCTGGTACGCCTCTGGCGCTACCGTTCAGATCATTCTATTTGCTACGATCGCGATTGAACTCAAGAAACGTGCACCTAACGCCCACACGTTCCTCGAGGCAAGCCCCCCATTTTCCATATCCATAACGAGTGAGCTAACATATCATAGGTGATTCGTGCACGGTACGGAACCATCACCCATGGGTAAGTCAATGCTTCATGCCTTTTCCGCAAACAAACACTGACGAAATTCTGTTGTATAGTGTGTTTATTGTCTTCGGTCTCATGACCAACATCCTCGTCACGGCTATGCTGCTCACTGGAGGCTCTGCCGTGGTCACCTCCCTCACTGGCATGTCGACCGTCGCCGCTTGTTTCTTGCTCCCGGTTGGTGTCGTTCTTTATACCATGTTCGGTGGTATCAAGGCCACTTTCCTCACTGATTACGCCCATACCGTGGTTATCTTGATCATTATCTTCATTTTCTCGTTCACTGCGTATGCCACCAGCGACATCCTTGGTAGCCCCAGCAAGGTCTACGACTTGCTCACTGAGGCTGCACAGAGGCACCCAGTTGAGGGCAACTCCGAAGGTAGCTATCTGACCATGAGGTCTAAAGAGGGCGCCATCTTCTTTGTAATCAATATTGTTGGCAATTTCGGTACTGTTTTCTGCGACAACGGTTACTACAACAAGGCTATTGCTGCCAGCCCAGTCCATGCCCTCCCTGGCTACATCATGGGTGGTCTCTCGTGGTTCGCCATTCCCTGGCTCGCAGCTACCACCATGGGTCTTGCTGCGCTCGCTCTCGAGACAAACCCGGTTTTCCCTAGCTACCCCAACAGGATGGACCCGGCCGATGTTAGCGCTGGTCTCGTTCTCCCGGATGCCGCTGTGGCCCTGCTTGGCAAAGGAGGAGCTGCCGCTACCCTGCTCCTCATCTTCATGGCTGTGTAAGTGTCTCGCATCTCATCAACCTGCTGTTGTTGTTTGCTGCTTGAAACCTGTACTAACATTTTCACAGGACTTCCGCCATGTCTGCTGAACTCATCGCTGTCTCGTCCATCTTTACCTACGATATCTACCAAACCTACTTCAACCCCCAAGCCAGCGGCAAGAAACTGATTTATATGGCTCACTCCTGCGTGTGTGGTTTTGCCTTGATTATGGCTGCTTTCTCGACCGGCCTTTACTACGCTGGCATTTCCATGGGTTACCTTTATCTTATGATGGGTGTCATCATTTCCTCCTCTGTGCTCCCGGCTACCTTGACACTCCTCTGGTCGAGGCAGAACTTCTGGGCGGTTACTCTGTCGCCGCCGCTCGGCCTCGTCTGCGCGCTCATTGCCTGGCTCGTCACCGCAAAGCAGGAAGGTGGGGACCTCAGCGTCGCCAGCACCGGCGCCAACTACCCCATGCTGGCTGGCAACGTTGTCGCCCTGCTCTCCCCCGGTATCTTCATCCCCGTCCTTACCTATGCTCTCGGCGCCGACAAGTACGACTGGGTGTCGATGAGGGCCATCCGTAAGGGTGATGATGCCGATATTGCCGCCAGTGCCGGCGTCGATTTGGAGGAAATCCCCGGCGAGTCGCACATCGATGCCGAAGCCGAAGCCAAGGAAGAGGCCCAGCTGCTGCGTGCCGGTAAGATCGCCCGCATCATGACGGTGGTCATGACCCTCTGCTTGCTCATTCTCTGGCCGATGCCCATGTATGGCTCTGGATATGTCTTCAGCAAGCCCTTCTTTACCGGCTGGGTCTCAGTTGGTATCCTCTGGCTGTTTGTTTCATCCTTCTGCGTTGGCTTGTACCCGCTCTGGGAGGGCAGGCACACGATGGCTCATACCTTCAAGTCTATCTTCCTGGACATCACGGGCAAGAGGAAGCCTGTCACTGTCCGTGGCCAGCATGCTGCGCAGGAGACTGGCTCAAGCACGCCTGTTGAGATCTCGGAGAAGATGGATGAGAAGAAGTAAAGCAAGTTTTGAATTGGATATAGGGGAATGATACCAGTAGTGTGGAATTTTTATGGTGGATTTTACGAGTTGACGCGCTTTACACCACTCTTTACATAGGAGATAGATATCTAAGATACTGTTGTAATGTTGTCATGTGTCCGAAATTGAATGTGCTCCTGTCAAGTCCCCTGTGCTTCGTACTTTCAGCTAACTGCCTTTCCAACTCGGAGCTGGATGAGAATACTCGAAGAAATTTCGGACAGCAGCAGTCAAGCTTGCAGCCTGGCACGTGACCTGCGTCCCCACCCAAGTCGACTCGCATCAGGCTACAGATTCAGGCAGCAAGTTCACAACAGCTCACAACCTAACTCACAAGGCACGACTTTTCGGGATCGTCATGTATGGAAATGTCTCGAGACGCGCAAAAATCATCAAAAGCGCCATCCTTTGCATCATCACTACCGCATCTTTCGCGAGTCCGCGAGGTCGCAACGCCAAATGTGCCTGGTCGATGATTTTCTTGGTTGATGGATGGGACCCGGTCATGGTCAAGGAGGCCGATCTCTCCGCGAGGGAAAATCCTTGGACGGACCTGCGTCGCCAAGCCCATGGCCAGAGCTCCAGCTCCTCTCAACTTCTAGCTTCATCAGGATTCAGCAAGGGAGAGCTCCCACCTGTCAGCGCAGCTCTGACTCCAGCGCCCTCCACCACCACCACCATTGCAGTCTCTTCGCCACTACAATGCTCAGTTATCGTAGTCATCCAGGTAGGAGCATTTCAATTCGTTTGCAAGTCATTGTCATCTCCGGTTTCAGTCGTTTGACGGTTCTTTTCGTTCGGGCCGCCTCTCAAAGCATTCGGGCCCATCCCACGCCTCCAGCCCCCTCAAACGCCCATTTCTCCGTCTCCCGCCTAGCCCGCACACTTGTGAAACATAAATCCCTGCGGGCAGCTTGCCAGCTCCGCGCACCGGCATCTTGAGCTTGGCCAGGGCGCAGCCGGCCTCGTTTTTGACTCAAGCGGCTTGCACCTGATATCGCGTCGGGTTCGCGTCCCACTTTACGCGTCCAATCACGTCTCCCACCAAATCTCGCAAAGGTCGCGATCCCGACTCCCCCGGGCAGGGTGCACTGCCTGTGCGAGGGACGGGTGAGGCTATATATTCCCCTGGATGGGCCGCGTAGATGGGGAGGGTGCCATCTTGATTTTTCGTTTTTCATTGCGACGCTTTCTGCTGCCTCGAATTTGCCTGCAGTGAGTGGCCTGGTAAGGTATAAAAGCGCAGTTCCTCCATCGACTCCATCACTCCATCGCTCCTATCGTCGTCTTGAATCCACTCTCCCCAAGCCTCGTTTCCAGATCACCCGCAGTCATCATGTTCGGCACGAGCAGCAAGACTACTCGTCAGAAGAACACCAGCTTCTCCTCGAAGCATCGAGCTGGCAAATCCACGAAACAACGCTCCTTCCGAGACCATCCCTCGGCCAGACGACTGGAAGAGGCACTGCCGAGGACTCCAACAAAGCAAACAGATGCAAGCCCCCAAACAAGCCCGTGAGTATTGTCCACTATGTACACGTTCTATCGCTAACTTCTCAGAACTCTCACCAGCGCCATCGTCACCCTCAGCATAGGCCCATCCCAGCGCCTCTTCGCCGCCCATGAGGACGTCCTCAACCATTCGCCTTACTTCACCGCCATGCTCTCCTCCCCGTTCCTCAACAGTCCCACCAAACGTATCGACCTCCCCACCGAAGAACCGGAAGTCTTCTCCTCCATCCTCGAGTACCTCTACAAAGGCGACTACTACCCACGCCTCGAATACGACAAACGCCGCAACTCGTGGGCACTCGAAGACACTGCTCCAGGCAACTCCCCTCTCCTCAACAAGACCGGTAACGGCAACATCGAGAGCACCGTCTACCTCGAAAATGCAGGCGTCAGCGTACTGAAAGATACGGCCATCTACTGCGCCGCGCTCCGTTTCGCACTGCCCGAGCTGCAGCGTCTGGCATTGCGCAAACAAGGCTTGCAGAGTGGCATCATGTGCGGCACAATCCTGACGAGTTGCCGGTACGCATATGCGAATACGCCGGATGAGGATGGACGGCTGCGCGCGCACTACCTCGCGTTGATTGTGAGGAGTCGCAGCACTTTCAAGCGCAGTGGCACGATGCAGGCGGAGATGGAGCAGGGGGGCAAGTGGGCGTTTGATTTGTTCGTCGCTATGGTTAATCATATGGTAAGCTGATGTCTCCTTTCTGCCTTCTTCGCTCGTCTCGTTGACGTGCGCGTCACGAGCTCTGATGGAAGAATAGCGTGCTGACGTGTCTTTGCTGCCTATAGGATGATATCGCTTCGGCTAGATCTTAGGATCGATGGACGGGCTGGACTTCCCATCGATCCTCGCCATACACTCGTACTTCAATTTTGTTGGCACTTTCATACAGCACAACCTCATCGCCCCTCTGTCACCACTATCCATCCAATCAACTATGCTGCTCAATCCTCGATCCTATTCAAATCTCTCACTTACCTCATTTGAATTCCATGTTCTATTTCCTACACAACTCGATACCCTTCTTGTATAAATTTGTACCACTCTACCTTCGAACACCAACCATCTTTGGTCAGTGTTCAATGTGTCTTTTTCCACGGCGGCATTGTTTTGCGTTCTGCGCTTGCTCATCAATTTGTATCATTATCATGCTTGAAACTGGGTCTGTTACCTATTACGGATTCGACGGGACTGCTGGTCGCTGACTGGAAAAGCGAAACGAGAAATACAGATAAAAAATCTGTTTCTGAAGGGGTTTGTCTTCGATGGCGTTTTTTGTTTCTATTCTACGGCCTTCTTTGCGATTCGCAGATACACTGGTTGATTTGGAGCTGGGTGGTTTAGGAAACTATGGTCCGAGGCGAAGCCTTGCAATCAGGTGGGCAGGCAGACATTGCTAGTGCTTCCAGAAATTGTCGAAGACTCCCAGCAAAACAGAACCGCAAGCGCAAAGACATCAGTAGTCGGATATCAATATCACTAGGTAGCCAGACCATGTGAATGAAATGTCCACGAATCGATTCAAAACAGAGCGAACAACCGCGAACCTCACATTTTGTGCATTCAATACTGTACACGCAAATGCCACCATCACCACGATCGCGAATCTCAAATTCCGCCCCAACCCAGCCTCGAAACAACTTCCAGCACCAACAGCAGATAAAGTTCGCCGCTATTGATGCACGCCCGCACCACCGGATCCGGGGGTGGAGCCCTGGAAAGGATGATTCCACCACGGCTCAAGACTAAAGCCCTCCCAAGCCATGTGAGTGTGAGTCACCCGAGCATGACTGAGTGCTGATCAAGCCGCATGGGGGATGGGGGAAACGGTGAGTAGGGGTCCGTGTCCGCATGGAGAAGGAACCAAAGGGTGGGTATGGTACAGACTACAGAGATAGGCAGGGGCGCATCGATGCGTGGGGCGATTCATGGGATGATTAGGGAAGATGGATGGTGTGACAGTGATGAGGTGAGGATGGGGGAGGTGAGGCAAACTCATTCAGTCACGGTCAGTTGGTCGTGCGAAGATAACGTTGGGCCTGTCGTGGGTGTGGTTGTTCAGTGCTTTTCCAGAGGCCGAGTATCCCGTCTTGGCTTCGGCTTTGCTCGCTGATGGCCTTGATCTCGAAGATGGTGAGGCCGGGCCCGAATTGAGTCTGAAGGGCTATATAGAGTAAGTACAGCACTGCAGCAGACGGGAACATAGAACGGTGTGCATGGAGGTGAGGTGAGCGCACCGGTAAGCCACCTGCACCCAATAAAACTGCCCTAAGGGTTTACTCAGTTTGTACAGCTCTGATAGGTCCACTGCTGCGTGGGGTGAGTCGATGTTAGCTACGAGAGTCATGTGCGAAGTGAGGCGGATGGATCTCGAGCTCAGATGCCAGTACCAGGGAAAGCCTCCGTTCGGCTGAGGACGACGATTTGGTGCTCGTGGGAGATGTAGCCCTTCATGAAGCCCTATGCGCTGTTAGCTTGGGGTCCACGTGTTGAAGGTCTGCCTGGAGGTGGCAAACCCCCTGCGTGGGATAATAGGGGTGCCTGGTGCAAGGCAACAAAAGAAGCACCTCGGCAGGCAAATAAGGATCAAAAGAGGCAGAGAAACAGAATGCGATCGAGAAGAGGAGAGCAGAACAAGGGTTTACCTTGTAGATCATGTTCGCAGCGAAACATTCCACATCTTCAGAGTCGAAAACCTCGTTGTGCCTCGATACCAGGTTCAAGGCTGCCACTAAATTGGCAATCGGGATGCGACTGGGCCTCATAGACACGGTCTGGTCTTCCGGGGACGGCACGGGCTCTCCTGCAAGGTAAACCTTCCTGAAAACGTTCCGCATGCAGATGTCTCGGCCGCGCTCCAGTGTAAGATAGATGCGACGCTTGACGAAGGCGTTCTCGCCCGCCTCGAGCGCGGCATCGAAGCCTGCGAGGTCGCCCCGCTTAACGGCAGTGACCAAGGGCTCGAAAAGCGATCCAAGGTTTGGGGAAGCAGACAAGAGGGCTTTCGTTGGGAGAACATTCGAGGTAATCATTCGGCAGGGAATGAGGTAGATGAGAATCAATCTGGTAATGGGTTAGCACTCTGTTGCCTGAAAATCGAGACAAGGCAGTCACTCACTCGCGATTCTTGGTGGCACCTTTGTGGCAGTAATTCCAAGCCTCGTTGAGGCATTCTTCAGCCTAATCGTGTTAGCAATTGAACGACCGAGAATAGCCGTAAGCAAAGACACCTTTTTGTAGTCCTCATCCACGAAAGCAATGACACCTTCATAGTACTTGAAGGTTACAAATTGGGATAGTGGGAAAAGCGAGAGATCAGGCACGTCTTGTCTCAAAGCTTGCAGCGAGCGGAGGACACTTTTCGAAAGATTGATCGAGTCAAGCTGTGGTGGTGCGTCAGCATTCTCTGTACTATGCTATGGGTTTGCGTAGTCCTTGCCTTGAAGTATGTCTTGAACTGCAGATTGACAATGTAATAGATGCCCCATTTGCGGGACTCGTCGTCGAGAGGACCACTACAGTTTTTATTGTCAGCATGGGCTCCGGCGTCGAGGCTGAATTGAATATACCGGTCGCCTGCGCAAGTTTTGTAAAAGTCCGTGAGTTTCCTTGATGCGTCTTCGAGGTAGTCATGTTTTGCCATTCCGTCCACAACATCATCGGAGAGTCCATAGTTAAATTTGATATTCCCCTTGGCCGCAACTTCATCGGCCAGGATGGCATAGCTCCTCAAGTATTTTCCCGCGACGTAGAGGCATGGGAGAGACCATGCGGTGAAAATTGCATTGTCAAAGTGCCGGTTGACTATACTGGCAAGTTCCTTCCAACAGTTATACACATTGACCCAATCGGCCTGCTCGCCTCCATTCGTTGTCTCCTCTGCGGCCAAAATGACCCCCAAAACTTTCCAGTATGCGACATAGACGTCGACAAAACCAGATCCCTCGCTTGGGGGAATATGAGCCTCATTGTCGTAAATGATGGCCTGACGAATGGTGTTTTGAACATCGAAGGCAGTGCAGCCGCGGTGGAAGTTGTGGAGGCGGTCGGGATCGTCAGATGGAGCAACTGGAGTCATGGTCTGCGCGAGACGGTAGCCATCTTGAGTCGCGAGAGCCTCTCTGACCTCGGCGAAGTAAGCTTCCATGGGCGGGCGTTGATAGCCAGCGGGCCCGGCAGAGTTTGTGGTTAGGTTGGGAGCATTCGCGGTGGAGTTTGTTGATTTTGAGGTTGAAGTTGCGACCTACGCGACCATCGCGGTCAAGTTGAGCACAAATTGCCTATTTAGGATAGTGCCGGAAGAACCTCGGGAGGAAATTAAGCGAGGCCAGTGAGCGCACCACACTTTTCCTGCCCACCGCCGACGACAAACTTCATATCGACGATACCACCGCACACAACACATCAAGGTTAGTACCTACTGCAGACACTGCGCTTCGACCTCGACTGACACCCTCATAGATGGGTAAGCATGTTCCATTTCATTGAAGACTTCGCGGAAAGCAGGGCAGCAAGCAGCAAGCAGCAAGCAGCAACCATCCAAGTCACCTCACCATTCGTCACAATCCGCGGATACTTCAATCTCGATGTTATAGACTGGAATGGGAGGCATTTGAATGAGAAAAAGAGCAATTGCGGTCCAGGAGAACGGCGAATTGGCATGCGTTTGGGCTCATCTGTAATGGACTCGAGACACGCGACAACGACCTCCACGAAATCACCTTCCGACGGTACAATGAGGACTTGGATGTTTGCTTGCAGAGTTCGTGACTGCAGAAAGACGAAGGAATATCGCTGGAGCAATTATTATCCACAGCAAATACAGAAACTGACATGGAACTTTCAGGACGTCTCAACGAATACCAGGTCATTGGGCGCCATCTGCCTTCTGACGCCAATCCGACCCCCAAGCTCTACCGCATGCGCATCTTTGCCCCGAATGATGTCGTTGCAAAGTCCCGCTTCTGGTACTTCTTGTCCAGGCTGCGGAAGATTAAGAAGACGAACGGCGAGATCGTCACCTTGAACCAGGTCCGTCGCCTGCTTCTAAGCCTCGAAGGAGGCCCCTGGAAGTAGTGCACTTTTTGGAGAGCTGATTACTGACCGCACCGCAGATCCACGAGAAGCGCCCTCAGAAGGTCAAGAACTTCGGCATCTGGCTCCGATACGATTCGCGCTCTGGCACCCACAACATGTACAAGGAGTTCCGTGAAATGTCGAGGACAGACGCGGTCGAGTCTCTCTACCAAGACATGGCTGCCAGGCACCGATCCCGTTTCCGACAGATTCACGTACGTTTTTCGGATTTTCGCAGTGCGACTCATTCAGGTGTTGTTCATTATCTAACCCACGTCTTATAGATCATCAAAGTCATCGAAGTCGAGAAGACCGAGGACGTCCGCCGCCAATACCTCAAGCAGCTCCTCACCAAGGACCTCAAGTTCCCCCTTCCCCACCGTGTCAACAAGAGCGTCTCAAAGAAGATCTTCGCCGCCAACAGGCCGTCGACCTTCTTCTGAGCGCTTGCATTTCTTCATTCCGGTGCATGTGGGAAAATTATGGGATTCGGGTGCAATACCGTGGGGTGGAAGCTTGGTGACGATAGCTAGCTTAGCTCCTTGAGTAGCGAGAATGGAACAATCATGCCGTTCGACACTCTGACAATACCATTGCAAGTGGGAGAATGATTCGATGGTGTTGGTGAATTGGTCCGTCATGTCATCATAGCGTCCTCGCTCGTGGGGGGCAGGATCCCTGATTTGCCGCTCAGGATCCACGGTCTGCGCTCCCAGAAATCGTCCTTGATGATATCGACGTGCTCGACGGCAATCCGTGCCTTTGACCGTATCTTCTTTTCCTTCTCCGCTGCCGTTTTTGACAAACTCGCTCTCTCGGCGCCATCGTCGTCGTCTGGGTTCAGATTTCCCGACACTGGCACCCCCACAGGCGCCAGTTCGTACTAAGACGCGAGGAAGAATGAGTGGGATATTGCAGAAGCGGTAGGCTACTATATGAGGTGAACTTACGGCACGATAGACCACACTGCCCTTCCTGTACATCTCGGGCTCGTTGTTGTAGTTGATGCCGAAGCCCTGGAACAGCATTTCGTTTTTGGCGGAGGCGGTGGTTGTCGAGAGCGCTGCTTCGGCCTCTTGGGGTGAGAGGTTGCCGCGCAGGACGAGGGTATGGAAGATTGTGTTGTAAAGGTTGTTGATGTGGCCTGTGAGAGGAGGAAGTCAGAGGGAGTAAAGTTGTGGGAAGCTGGAGTAGCTGGAAGAAGGGGGCGCCGGAGTCGAATGGAGCAATTGGTCTTACAGTCGGCTTGTCTCCAGGCAAGGTAGTTTCGCAGGTCTTTCGTTGTGGGGTAGAGGACACAACGGCCGTCAAACGAAGGCAGAGGCGGGGAAAGCGGTTTCATGGGGAAGTAGGTTGGCCAGAGGTAGACGTAGTGAGCTGTGAAGGTAGATGTGATGGTAGTGGATAGCTTGCTGGCATTTTGTCAGATTGGGGGTTGAAGAAGGGGTGCGAAAGGGGGGTTACCTGGCTCGCCGCTGGAAGAGACTCGTAGACTTGTGGAAGATGAAACTGGTTTGGGATATGTCAATACAAACAGCATTTCCTTGAGACATCATGGATTCATCAGATAGACATCCAAAAGTGGATAGCATTCTCGATGGCCGACGGAGCTTGATCCACACGTACCTGTACTCGTCACTATCTCCATACCCCAGAATGACATCTGGGAATTCCTTCATGACACTGACCGCAGCGGCGTTCATGAGATCTAGCGCGCTCCGGTCGTTCGGTTTCTCGAAGGCGTATTTCGTCGACAACCTAAATAATTTTAGATGAGCTTTGAAACTGTTTCATCGCTCACAAGCCCGAGACAATGAAAACTCGACAAAAGAGAAAGATTTGAGGATGGTAAGACTGAGACGATAAGAAACGTAGAGAGTAGACCAAGGAACTTATGAACACAAGTAGACTCGCAGAAAAGGATCGAAGACCCCAAAGACGGCGACAAAAGAAGAATAAAAGCTCTCCAATCCCAAAACGCCCGAGCCTCCGAAAACATAACCTACTTGTGAAACCCCCTCCCATCAATCCTCACCACAATCCAAGTATTCGGCAGCAGCAAATCTGTCTGCTCAAACTCGCGAACGTACTCGTATCTGCCCATCACGAAAAACCCCGTTTCGGTCAGCCCTTTTCTCTTCCAAAAAATGCCCACACACGGCCAACCAGCAGGAGTTTATAACATCACTTGCGCTCACTTTGAGTTTGCCATGGTCAGATTTCTGAGGTTCTTTGGGGGTTTGGTGATGTTGATGTTTGTTGAGGGGTGGGGGTTTTACGGGGCTGAGGACTGCCGGGTTCCCTGGTGGAAGGATTGCGGAGTGATGGAGGGTTTGGCAAGGAGGGAAAGCTTTCGCTTGAGTCACTTTGGGTGCGCTCGCTGGTGATGCTGACTGTTCCTCACCACTCGTGAAGCTGGTGTTGTGTAGAGGTTGAATAGGTGTGGATGTTCGATCAGTTGGGACTACTCTGGTAAGTTTTACAGCTGAATGTCTTACTGGGACCTTGGAAATCAACTGACCTGTCAAGGTCCAGGTTGGTCACGTGCCACAGAATTTCTCGATTTTCAAGACAAGAGAAGGAGAAGTTCCATTCCGAGTCACCCTATAATATATGCATTGGTATCATAATATGCCGAATAAGAAAACCGTTCTTTAGAAACCCCAAGCTAACATGCAAATGTTTCAACACCGCCCGCTTCCCCAGCTGTACAAATACCCAACCATCTCTTTGATCAATACCTAAGGTATATATGCAGACATGCAGAAACAAGACACCATATAAACGCCGATAAGATCCACGCGCTCGCCTAAAAATGCTCTTTCCAAAACTTAAACCGCACCTCCGAGCAATCCGCTCGTTTACACGCTCGTTTGATATCCCTCGCCGCATTGCTCGGTCCGCAGAAATACACCCCGACGCTGGTTCGCAAACTGGCCTCCAAGCCGCGCATATACGTCTGATCAACGATGCCGTCTCTGAGAGCCACCAGCAGTTTCTCGAAATCGGGTCGTCCAAAGTTGGTCCGACTCCGCAACTCGGTGAGCGGGTCTTTGTCCTGACCGACTGAGTTTAGGACGATGTTGTTTGCCGTGTCGACGTCGACGCGTTGTGTGAGGTACGTGTGGATGCGGAGGAAGTCGTTTGCAGAGCCATCCCCGCCCATGCCCGCACTGAACGATTGCTGTTCTAGGGAGGAGAGGAGAGCCTGAAACCATTCGAAGGAGCTGGTGTCTTTGCAGACCCAGATGAACTCGACTCTGCGGAGTCGCTTGGGCGGGTTTGGCGAGAGGCGCATGTGCCAGATGTTCTTGAGGATACTAGCCCAGGGAGTGACGCCGATGCCCGTGCCGATGAGCACTGCCACTTCATTCTCGAAGACGTCTTCGGCGGGTGCGCCGTAGGGACCGTCGATGCGGAGTTTGGGCATCTTTTGGCCGGCTTCGAGGGCGACTTCGTACATACCCATGGGATCGAGCTCGTCGTACAGCTTGGACTGGCTGAAGCCGGCACCCACAGCGTCCGCAAGAGCGCGGGTAAAGTCGCCGACCTGGCGGACGTGGACGGAAATGTACGGGTCAAATGGGCAGGAGGTGATGGTGAACGGATGCCATTGCTGGGATGAAACGGCTGGACAGTTGAGGAAGAGCCATTGGCCTGGCTTGTACCTCATCGACGGCTTGCGGAACTGGATCTCGAAGGCATCTTAGAGGGCATTAGCAAGTATTCTTGAGCATGATTCGACAGTTCAAACTCACCATATGGATGACGGACGATTTTGGTGATCTCAGTTTCTCGCCTCGCACGAATCTCACGATAGATGCGCTCGAGAAGATACAGACCACCACCAACGAGTTCCCATCGCCAGCCTTCATATCCAATGCAGTGGTTCCAAAAGGGGTTTCCAGCGAAGGGAGAGTATGGTTCGACAGAATCTCGGACAAAGCAGCCGGTAGCATGGGTATACATGGCCAAGAGGAATGGTACAAACAAATGATGCGTGTACCAGAAAGTCTCAAATGATTGCTGACGAATCCGGTGGTGGGCCGTGGTGTACATGAGAAGCATGCAGAGAAGCATGATATGACCGGTGATGCCTCCTGCTTGGGTGTAGTGTATCTGGACAGCGGTTTCCGGCCGTAATTGAGCTTTCTCGACGTTGAAGAAATTAACGTAGTGACTCAACGTATGGATAGCGGTGAACAGGAGCAACATGTAAGCGGTCTGGCGATGGAACCACTGCGATTCATCCAGGGGTAACCACCTGATTTTCGGACGTATGATTCTGAGGAGAGTCCGGCACATGGGCAGTAATATCAACATGACATCGACAGACAGTGCAAGGCCAGCTCCTCTTGAGAACCAGACAGAGTATGTGAGGGTATTCAATCCGGCCAGACGTTCATCTTCAGCCTGCTTCCACCTAATTTTGTAAGTAAGAGAAGTCTTGAGGACAGAAATGCAACTCACCATCCTATAGCAAAAAGCGCAACATGAAAGCCGTAGAACAGAAAATAGAAAAGCAGTTTCCGAGGTGCGAACCACGATTGCCATTTTGGCGACTGACTTGTCAGAGCCATGTCTGTGAATCGAGTGTATCAAACCAGGCAACCAAGACAGTACTACTGGCCTCGTGCCAGAAGTCCGTGGAGAGAGAAAGAGGGATGGAAGCTGGGACGGATATACGGAAGTGATACACAGGCGCTTGACAGTCAGATTCGATCCTTGGTGTCGCGTGGTCGATATAAAGAACGACGATGGCAGTGTCCTGCGGCGAAGATGTGCTCAGAGAGAGTGTCACCGCTCAACCCGTTGGCAAAATGAGCGAAGCCTTGGAGGCACAAAGTGGTCTTGGGATCACAGACAAGCTTTCCAGGGTGGCCTTGAATATGAACAGGGCAGTGGTGATGTCGTCGACCTCTCAATCGTCTGCTCTTGCCGCCCAGAAGATACAAGTCGGAGATGATCCAGGTGTGGAAAGCTGAAACAGAAAGGCCAGAAACAAACGCTCTCAGCGGTCCAAATTCGTTTACTCTGCGAGGTGGCCTGGACGATCGGCAATGCCACTGACACTTGACGTTCTTAGTGACAGGCACGTAACACTATGCGCCGTCTACCACAAGAATAACTCGGCGGCGAGGTTCCTCTGCGGGTCGTCTCAAGATGGTCACAAGCTGCCAAAAGACATGTCGGAGTCGGGATGGGATGCCAATGTCAGGTGCCAGATGTTAGGCCTGTCAGAGTGAGGCGTATATACCCGTGCTGGCCGTCGTCGCTCCGGTCTGGGAGGGATAGTTTTGATTCCGGAGGAGGTCGGTTTGGAGAAGGCGTCCGGTCTCAGTCGTACCAGCGCTACGAAGATGGCAGCGAGCAGGATAATACACTTCTTAGACCCCAACTCTTTCTTCCAGTGCGTCTTTCTTTCGAGTCTCGCTCCTTTTCTCTACACCCTCTTCACGGTGGATGCTCTTTCTGTCGGGAAAATAGGCCCCAAGCGCCAGGTTCGCGACGCAGGTACAGCGGCAGCTGGTGGACGTATAAGAAGTCCAATTCGCGCTGAGACAGTGCCAGTCCGAGACGAAACGGGGAATATGTCCTTTTGGCGATGGCGGCGCAAGCAGAGAAGCGGCGAGGCAGTTTAGTCCTCAATTAGGGATCCAGCACAGTAATTGTATGAGGAGAAGGAAAAGTGCAAACAAACGGAGTTGGAGTGCTCGGCAGCGTGAGCAGAGACAGAGGCAGAGGCAGAGGAGAGGTCCCGGGATGGGTCTCTTGTCCACGAGTCACGACTCGACGGTCCCACCAGCGTGACCGGCAGCCCTCCCCTCCAGCTGGCAAGGCCTCGGCGGGAGAGATGCATGAGTGAAGGATCTCCCGCTCTGCGGCTGCACGGTACTCAGAGAGGCACATCTCTCAGCCCGTCCGTGGTCGGTGGTTGGAAGAAGGCTGTCCCCGCCACCGCCTGTCCCTGCCTTGTCCCTGCCTGTCCATGTCTGTCGCGTGGCCAATCATGGTGGTGAAAAGGCCTTGGACCAATCCCCGCTTCCCTGGATGCGCCCACACTCTGCGCGGGCTTGGCAGGTCTGGCCAACGACGATGCGAGAATTTCGACGTCGTCCCTGGTTTGGCAGTCCTGTCCTCCTAATTTAGACGGCAATAAAGAGATTCGGGTGACGGGTCCAGGACTCAATCCTCAAGGACCAACCCACTGCGGCTACGGCGAGCGAGCGGGTGGTACGGGAATCGCGGTACGTACTTACACACTGCCCTCCCAACCAGTCTGCTTCGCAACCGACTCTTCTCCATGCCGAGTGGGACAGTGGACCACCTCGTGGCGGGAGGATGGCTCAGAATGCCAATGTCGGCGGCGTCCATGCAAGTGCTCAAGAAGTGCTTCTGCCTGACGGGCCACGGTTCGTATCATTGAGAATGCTGTCGAATTCGGTTGACGAGAGCAACGAGTCGTCTTGGGGACAAGCCTCTGCAATCCATCAACGTGCCACAATATCAGGCGATGGGTGTAATGGCCATAATAGGGCTCGAGGGCATGGGGTCACGACGAGATCTGCCGTGTCTTCCGCATGGGCGAGCTGTGTGATGATGATAGTGAACAGAGCATGTCGCAGCATGTGGCAGTGATTTGGAAGAGTCCACAATCACATCTTCCAAATCCTCCACATCGTCCCTGCCCCGCCTCGTGGTGGAAGCCCTGGGTGGGTTATCAGATGGCGGGTCGGCTCCGAGACATATGCTGCATTGCTGCGAAATGGCTTCCAGAAACATGCCAATCACAGAGGATGCGCAAGTCGGCCGCGTGCCATCTCGCGCCGGCCAGTTCTAATTCGAGCATGTGTCGCTTCGGTGAGAGGTGGCCGACGTGATTAGATTCATTAGACGGCGTCTGACGGCTGGACAGTAGACTCGCTCGAGCAGTGTGCGGAACAAGAGCTCCAGGTGAAGGCGGCCAGGGGTCCGCACAAGCCCCGCAGCTCTACGCGCCCAGGGTGCATCATCCGCATCCCTCACTCAATCCCTCCTGGGCCCGTCCACCTGCCAAGCCATTCTGGTCCTCCACCACTCGACGCCCATCTTGCATGTCGACGGCTCATTGTTCTCTTGTTCAGGCTCGTCACCCTCCACTGCGCTGCATGAATCAGTTTGCGACCCGTTTCGAAAAGCCCATTGCTTCCTCCTCTCCCCCCCGCCCCTGCTCTCCCTTCTTCAAGCACTTGCCGTTGCTGCTTTGCCTCCTTCATACACTTGTTCTTCCGCCACTCTGCCTCTGACCTCGAAATAATTCTTTCTGCGCCTCCTCATACTCCTGTCAAACGTCGACCCGCACGCTTTCGGTGCGCCTGATCTCGATTGAACACATACGGCGGCGATCGGTGGTGATACATATACTAGCTGGAGGAACTTGTTACCAAGAGCTGGAAGTCAAGGCTATGCATATATTGGCGAGTACAGCGGGCAGGTCCGCATAGTTCAGCAATCCAGACGAACATACTCGAGTCTATCTCTCTACCTCCGGGGCACCTCCACCATGGGCCGATTGATCAAGAACCACTTGGCCCGACTGATAGTCCTCACCGCCGCGGCTTGTATGTACTCTCCTGAAGACGGGGAGAAACATGTACTGACATTCCCCAGATCAAGTTGCCGCTGCCATTGAAGGATTCTTCTGGCCCAAAATCTTCTGGGACTTTTTGACTTCCAACCTCGATGGTGCCGTCAAACCTGTTCCTGTCCTCCAAATCATAAACCTAGTCTGCGGACTGTTCGGTCTTGCCTATGAATGGCCCCTGGGGTTCGTCGCCGGATCCTCCATTCATAGGAGTATCGAGGCACGACTCATCATCTTCCCCCTGAGCGCTCTGGCGGCCGCACTACTATACCAGGCCACGAATGCTGCCTTGTACTATCTGATTGCGGAGGTGATATATTTCTGGGCGTACAGCGAAGGCGAGGTAAGTTGTAGCCATTGATTAGACATGGTATCATTTGCTGACATGGTGTCTTTCTAGATTGTGTGCAAAGAAGCGTGGACACTTCCTACGAGAGCCGAACGACGGGAACCTCCATCTCTGCGTGTCTGACCTCGAGCATGTTAATATTCTGGTGGCTTGGACTTGAACTGGTTTGGTTTGGTTTGGTGGTGCATTGCGTCTTGCTGGATTCGGGTCTGCATAGCGTGGAGTTACGACGCAAAATGCCGCATTCTGATCGGCTTATGATACCATCTATTTCTCTCCTCCTGTGTAGACGAAAGATGAATGTAAATATTTCATCATCTGCCTTTTCCTAACTCTCGCCGTATCAGACTGATCATGGAAGTCAGACCAAGTTGGAATTGGTCATTGGCGTCCTCCACCATTGTCGAGATCTCAGCCTCGTGTCCCCTTTTCCAAACGGGAATCTCCGCTTGGGAAACTTGAGCTGACATTTCTCAAAAAGCCATCTCTTTCACCAACACACCCCTGCACAGCTCCACTCCTCTCGGCAGTTCCACCTCCCTATACCAAAAGAATCTCGCATCAAGCCCGCAGTCTCGGCTATCCAGCTTGTCCCACCCCCAAATCTCAAACTTTCTTTGTTCTCGATGAGCTCGGTTCAGTCGGTTGTCCTCCGCAGCACTTTACCGTGCCACATAGTCCAGTTGCAGCGTGGACAGCAAGCAACATCGCACCGACAGCCACGCTCGGTGCGGCTGTAGCCCTACGGGACCGTGGCGAGTCTGGATTCTATGTTCTGGCGTACGGTGGGTAGAAGGCTTGGGTGGTGGGTTTGAAGGCCCGCCGACTACTATATATCCGTATGTGGCAGTGCACTGTACCTATGCTTCTAGATATAGAAAGCGCTTCTGCGAGCGGGGACTCCGAAGGGAGCATATTCAAAAAAGCCTGCGGCGAAGTCATGTAGGTTTGAAGGCCCTCCGCAGTAGTTGCTCCCAAACCTTGTCGTCACGTAACGCGCAAGGCGGCTAGAAAGGTTGTACCATTGGGTCCTCGCGTGGAACCGGTTTCAGCGTTCAGCTGCTCTGGGAGACGGGTCCGAGGTTGGACAGATCTCCCATGTCTTTGTCCAGACTGGTGGAACGATCTTGCTAGATCTGTGTTTTGTGTGTTTGGGGGTGTGAAAGGGAGCTTTGAGCTCGGTGGCGATGTCATCCTAGGTGGGCTCGATCACCGCAAAACGGCTCATTTTGAAGACCTTTTTCTTGGTGTCGAAATGCGATTGATGGAGATTGCATTGTACAGCACACAGTCTCAGGGCAGAGCTAGAGAGTGTAAAACGATCATGCTCTATTCAGGAAGTCTGTAACCTGTGGGGGTTGACTGCTTTGCAGACATATAGATGAGTGGCAACAAATATGAAATGAGGTGGTATGAGAAAGCTCTCTCCTAGGAGAGAATCTAACAGTTGACTACCTAGCCAGGCAAAATACTCATTTATCGATTTTGTGCATAGCCTTGAGGAAGTGCTCGACAGCGACCGAACCGAAAATGATTGACACCTTTCAACTTCGGCACTAACAACAAGCTGTGGTGTTTGAATTTACACGCAAATTGACTTAGACCCCTATCTGGGAATGAGAAGATATGCCGTGTTTTGCTCCAGAGGAGCGGTTGAAGTTATCGCGGTGACTGGCACTGTATAGCAGAGGGTACGACTCGACCAACAATATTCCCTTGTTAACGTTTAGTAGATAAATATTGCAAACAACTAACTTAGGACTGAACTTAGAAGATATTGATTTGTTTCGATGCGCAATTGAGGGGATAGCTGTTTCTTTGATGTCTGTTAGCTGGAGCAACCTCAGTGCCTGGTGTCACCATTAAAATAGAGAGAAGCGGGAAGATTGTGCGGCAAACTGGGACAACGACGTATTTTTGATCTTTCTCAGACAGTTGAATCTTCGAGTAGCGTTCTTTCTCAATTTTTCTACTCGCCACGTTGGCTGTCCAGTTGATTTCAATATGTCCCCAGGGAAATATCTCAGGATGCGGCGTAGAAGAGTACTCATATCCACGCCTATTGATACAACCTGCGGTTTTCATAGGACGTCTCAGGGTTCTTCCTACCTACTGATGATTCTCCAATAGACGTGTGGAATAATCGCAACAGCCACTGGTCACATATCACGTTCCCGTAACTCCAGTGGTGTGCTAAAAACACAATATAGAACTGGAAGGAGCGTCGCGGTAGAGCTCTAGGTACCTTAACGCCGAGCCCGACTAACACCACTTCACTCAAATGGCAACAGTCGCCTGAATTGCGGGCAGTCAGCAGTCATTTCTAGTGCAATAGATGCGGCTTGATTTCCTGATGCTTGCATGTTAACAATAAACGCTTCTAGGGCCTTCAAAAAATGCCCAAAAATGCAAAAAATAAACCGCAAAAATCGGGTCTCGCCGGGACTCGAACCCGGGACCTCTCGCAATTGAGCTTAGAGTGTACCCTAAGCGAGAACTAATGCAGGTTAGCAGGTTGGACGAAGATCGGGAGCTGGCAGTACGTACTCATACCACTAGACCACGAGACCATGTTGAGCATTGAAAGATTTAGCGGTTTCATATACAACGTAGCGGTGGTACTCGTAACCAGTAGGAGTGACTCACAGCAACTTGACGCACTTTCATTGCTCGAGAATTGATGAAATGGCAAATGTGTCACTCGGGGTCGATTGTGCGGGGTCTCGGTAACGACACGGCCAAAAAAAACCATTTTTTCCGTTCTCCACGTGTCATTTTGGGCCAGGATCTACTCGTAGAGTACACCGCCTGATAGACTGTCAGTCTTTTAAAGAAAAGCACCAGAAATTGCAAATATATCTCCAAAGGGGCCTTTGCGGTCCAGTAAACGGCGGCTCGAAATCTACATGACCATCGGATATCGACTCGTTCTTCTGCTAAAAAAAAAACCTCCCGAGGTCGGCAAGTTCGTAGCCATCCAGCTCAGGTATGTACTTCAAAACAAAACCGACGCTCAATTACCACTCGATGGAGAATTTCCCTTTTCGAGAGATATTTCCAACTTCGCCATGTTTTCATTTCGCCAGAAATGACCAGTAAAGCTATGCCCTAACAGTCGCCGGGATTTCGGCTCGTCATCGGTTGGTTTCTGTCGGTAACTATTCAACCACAAGTCACGTGTATTACAATACATGGTGATCCTGGTGAGAGCACCCAGCACTTGCCACGTCTCTCTCCTAGTCCTTTGTAGATACACTTCGATAGTCCCTCCTTTGGAAAAGAATCAAGACAACCAACACGAATCCAAAGACAAACAGAGGCTCCACTGTCCACCATCGACAGCGGCGAGCTTTGTGTCAAGTGATTCGCGTGTGTCTAGCTATATCTACTTCTATGCATAGAAAGTATTCCCGACAGTTTCCCATGATATTTTGCGCTTTGACATTTTGGTGGTGGACTTAGAGTCTTTACTCTCCTGATATTCCCCTTCTCGGTCGCAATTCTGCGTTCAAGAAAGATATTAACAATTTGCAACGTCCACTAATTGGCCCACGCACGCTACTAGTAGTGGAATTTTTTAAGGTACCGCCAAAGAGATGCCGTGATATGTTTCCTGGGGGAAAAAAAACACAGCTAACAGCTCCTTATTCAAATCAATCGTCGAGTGCAAGAGCCCGAAACGCACTCCTGGAGGGCCGTCAAGGAAGAACTCGGGAAACAACTGTCGAGGGAATACGAGATTGTTTTACTATTGATATCTGCCCCAAATATACTTCAAATTCGTATATCGAAACTGAGGGAAGGGATGGTTGTAACAAAGTTACCCAACGACACCGAGCTGCTTGATCGCTCTCAACCTTATTTGGACTTCACAAGACCCTACCACTCACTCGACGAAAGAACCGAAATCAGAGTCCAGATACGCCGACATACTGAGCAGCGATCTCTTCAATCCCGACTATGATAAGGGTACACAATGGAAAGATTGCGGGGGAAAAAGAAGCCAAGTATGGGAAAGAGGAAGCTAGTTATGGACAAAGACGTTCGAAGAGGACATGAAAGAAAGTTTGACACTTTTTTTTCAGGCTAATAACCTCCTAGATGAAGATTGATCTGACTCGGAGTTACGTACTTCACACGCCACCATTAATAACGGAGCAATGTACACGAAATCATGAATCGATTTATTCTTAGCAACCATAGCCAACGTCCTTTTTCAATACCATTTCCCGTTGTTGAAGCACTCCTGTCGCCATCAAACGGATGGTTGCAGTCATCCGAACGCTCAGGTCATATTTACCCCTTATCCCGTTTAAGTGTCACCTTCAAAATCCTCATCAGCTCCATACTCGGTTACAATCCACTGACAGAATTTCTCCCAGGATTGGATCCATTCTTTGAGCTTCTCAGCCCTGACCCCCTTCCCCACAGCTCCCATCTTAATCTCATGTACCCACTCCTTACTTGTGTAGTCCTCAAATGCCGCCCACCGCACGCTGTTTTCCGCCAAAGACCCAAGACCAGCCAGGCCCAGGTTATCCCAACCTTGTAAAGCCTGCCAGAAGTCGTGTGTCATCCCACTAACGCCCTGTCCGAGGAGACCTGGATCGTCGTTGCACAGTGACACCGGCACACCTCGAGCCAAAAGGGCTGGGAGAGGATGGGCCAGGATAGAACTCGTCAAACGCAAAACTTCATTCGACACCGGACAGCTCTCAATGAGAATCTTCTTCTCCTTGATCATATCAATGAGAAGGGGATGCTTGAAAAGGGAGAAGCCATGGCCAATTCGACGGGTTCCCAGCAGGACAGCATCGAATAGGTTTTCATCAGTTGTGCTTCCATCACCCAATGTTTCGCCGGCATGGAAAAAGAAAGGGATGTCGACACCTTCTTCCATGCAGCGCTTTTTGAACCAGAAAAGCTCCGGAACAAGGTCCTGCAGGGGCCGACCAAGGTCTTCTTGGCCGACGAGATCGTAACCTGCTATGAGATCTGGAAAGGCCTTTTTCAGTTCGATGCACGCCTTCATGTCTGAAAATGCATTAGCAAGCTTCATCCGCAGATAGCACTAGTACGCACCACTGATGATAGCCCTTTTCTCTAATATTCGAAGCGAAGTCCATATCATTCGGCCACCCCAAAAGTCTTTCCCCTCTTCCGACGACTTGAATTTTTCGAGTTCCTCCCGTATCACTTGGAACAGACCAGAAAAATCCTTGTCGTATTCTTCGGCTCCTTCTTTCATGAAAGGCTGGACGAATGTCGCCCTCATGTCAACCCACTGGACACCATCTTCGAGCAGCTGCCCAAACATCTTTTGAAGGAAAATACGGAACACTGGCTCGTACGTTATGAGAGAGCCAATGACGAGAAAGCAAGAGGAAAACTTCCGCCACACTTCATTCAAACCTTCATGGTGACTGATGGATTCATCAGGGGTGATAGTAGACCGAGAAACCACCCATTTGATGAAGCCTTCACGCCCTCCATTCGGGAAAGTGTCCGCTGCGGTCACCATAGAGACAGGTTTGTCGGTTTCATAAGATGATGACCAGATCGAGGAGGCTGTGGTTGCTGCGGTCGACTTTTGGTATGAGAAGGTGAAGCCAGACTTGAGCCGATCCTGGTCAGAGACAAGTGGCACTGGGGATTGACAGTGAATCCCCTCGATTTTGAAAGCTTCGCGGATGAGAAATTCCGGCTCTACCATGGCCTGCAAATGGCAATGGAGTAGAGCACCCTTTGGCATTCGCCGAACAATCTTCCATAGTTTGCTCTTCTCCATCCGCTCTTTCGCCAACATGAACATCATCCCTGGGAAGACATCGACATCTTTGCCTCCAAGGCTGTCCTCGTACTCTCTCGTCCAAAGGGTCTGCTGCTCTTCGAATCGGATTTGATCAACGATGGCACATGCCTCTGCCGCGGTGGGAGATAGATTCTCACGGAACACTCGGTCTTGCGATAAATCATTAGATAGATTCTTAGAGTACAGGCGTCTCACAAACCGCTCCTCTGCTTCTTTTCTTGGGCTACCAAAGCATCACGGCCTTCCAGCCAATTTTGGATAAAGTTGTCCTCCATGGAGGGGACTCCCTCCGCTGCCTCCCAGGACGCATCGTCTTCCGCAGTTGGACGACTCATTGTGGCATGAGATTGTATGTAGTAGCGAAGATAGCAGTCCAGATATGGTGAAGAAAAGATCTTTCGATCTTATATAGACGGTACTTGGTCTTCTTTTCCCCTTCTGGCAGCTCAAAGAATCCCGGGTGTCATCCTTGAAAGGGCGTGGTTGCGGGTGCCTTGGTGGCGGGGCAAACCACAAAACCCCCGGCCGCAGCCCGCGCCCGCGTCACGAGCAGCTCCTCAACCTAGATGGCCCGCATCAAGTCACGTCGACCTCTCAAACACCTCTCATGAGGCCTTGCCTCCCGACAAACCACTCCTCTCCTCCCCCGAGCCCTCTCCAGATGTCCCCGTTTGACGTTTAACGTTGTTCGGCCGCTACTTGGCCGTGTCAAAGACGTTAAGAACATCGAACACCCCCCCACAAACCCCACGACTCCTCCATATTATACATGCGAGCTCCCCGCAAATACCTCAGGACGCGTACCCGACCGAGACTTCGGCTTCCTGAATCCCTCCATCCGTGAGAAGATGTTGACATAGGCTTTTGCAGCACACATCCCAGGTCACTGGCCACGAGCACCAACCTCCCACAAACCCGCAACCTTTCTACTGTTCGCCAACTTCAAGCTCGCAGTCCCGAACCTCCCACCATGGCTTCAAGCTGGGTGCCTCCGTACATCAAGAAGCGCATTCTGAAGTATGCCATCACGTACGGTGGCTTCATCGATACCAATACGCTCGACTTGGATCAGCTGGACATTGCATTTGGGAAGAAAAGCACCGTTGAATTTCGAGACGTGGACTTTGTGATCAAAGTATGGCCTTTCCTCCTCACGTAGTCCAGGACCAGCATACTAATCCGGCCTCACAGAAACTTTCCACGGTACTGCACCTGCCCGAACGATTCGAGCTTACAAAAGCCCGCATAAAATGCCTACGTTTGACGCTTCCCGTGGACTTTTACAAGAGTAGCATAGTGGTCGAGATAGACGGAGTGGAGGCTCATGCCCGGTTTATACAAGAGGATGTAATAATCAAGACAAACCCGAAGGGTGCCAGCGCTCAGGGACGGTCGCATAAATCATCCAGGACAAGATCGCCACCACCACCAACTGGAGATGGAGACGCTGGTGAAGATGATCACATTCCAACGACAAAGGAGCTCGCAAAGTCCTTTCTCACCGACGAGCCTCCTGAAGAGAGGAAAGAGTTGGAGGCTGCTCTGAAGAACCAGTCGCAGTACCTGCGCGAGTCGGACATGTGGAGTGATGATGAAGAGGAGGACTCTGGAACCGGCCAGGGACTGACTCTTCCTGGCTTTGTTACGAAAATTATCCAGGGGATGGTTGACCGTCTGGAGGTCACTGTCAGCAAGCTTGATCTGCAAATCGACGCTGCGATGTCTCCGGAAGAGCTGTCTGAAATGGGCCGGAGTGCCGCAAACCCGACAGTGTCCGTCAACCTCAATATTGCAAGTGTTGCAGTCGAAGGTGTGACTCCAAACGATCCGACCGCACAGAACGATACTCTCGAAGACGATTCCGCCCGACCAGGCAGACGCCGCATTTTTCTCCAACAAATAATTGCCAAAGTTATTTCCGACCCTGGACTCTTCGCGGGACTATCGCGCGTCCCAAGCTCCGCTTCTCCTCCGAGTCAGTCAGATGCATCAGAGCAGGATCGAATGATGCAGAGCGGGACCTCTGGCCGAGATGCGACATACGAATCGCAAGAGCGCAGCAACATCCAATCTGACCTATATTCATCAAGTTCAGAGTCTTCCGTATCAAGTGCGCTACAGAGAAATACCGTTCGAGAGTCATCCCGTCCGCACACTACCAGAGATGAAGATGGATCACACCTTCTGGCTTCATCTGTCACCAGCAACAGCAACAATCTCGACCAGGATGCATACGATTACGCAGCAGAGACAACCCGTTTAAACGAAAGCAATCCACGAGCAACTAGTGGTTTAGTGGGTAACCTCGAGGCATCCAATTCCTCATTGCCTTTCTATGATGATGCTCATGACAACGTGCATAACCTGGAGCAATCTGGCCCTGAAGCCGACATATTCCGTTCCTCTATGCGTCGTGTTTCCGACACTCGTAGCCAACGCTCTTATTCCCCTTCCGCCAGATCAGATGACCTTGCCGAGTCCAGACTCTTTAGTCACGAAGAAGCTGAGAGCATGTACCTGAGTGCTATGAGCGAAGTGCCTACTGGACAGCGGCTACACACCCAAGCCCCTGGCGGATGGTCTTCGTCTTCGGACGCCAGCGGTGATGCGCAAGATGCTCTTCCCGAGAAGATAAAACCCAAACAACTCAGTTCTGTCTTAGAGACACAAGATGAGGTAGGCTGTGAGACCCCGAGAGCTGAGAGCCGAGCCGAAATCCTGGGAAGCCTACCAGCCTCGTCTGAAAATACTGGTCTGCCGTCCCAAGCAGAGACTCCCTTTGACGACCAGTCGCAAACGAGCACCGACTATGAAAACGAACAAGAAAATGCAATGCGACGGGCCTCCTCTGAGAGAACATTTCTATCTTGTGATACCATCTCCATGTGGCTACCAAAGGACAATCTTCCGGAAGCTGAACAACCCGAAGAGACCTTTGACGCTGAAGCTTCTCGACTCCGCAGTGGTTCAGTAATGCTTGAGTCATCTTATCATCAAGGAGTCCCTGGCTCTTTTTCCCAGTACGCCGAATCCATCTCTACGTACAAGTCGCGCCGTCCCACAGTCACACATCGTGAAAGACATCGATCTCCTAGCCCAAGGAAACCGGCTGCCTCTGAGAGAGACAAAGAGCACTTTCACCGACCTCGTGAACCTGACGGGCTCGATATTGTCGTGGGCAACGTGTCTGGCTGTGTCGACTTCGCTGTGGGGCGGCTACTCCTCAGCATTGTACAGCAAGCTGTTGCCGTGTGCAATCTTTCGGCTGCTTCTGCTGCTCGTGTGCAGGCCTCTTCGAAGACTGCAGACGAACCGAAGCAGCCAAGCCCGGCTTTAAATTTGACCGTGAAACAGTTGAACATTGGGCTGGTTGAGCGTCTTCTAGTGGGCATGTGGCATAAGAGTGAATCCCAAGACCCGGACTCAGAATTGCCTTTTGGAGGAGCTACCACACTACTCAAAGCAGCATTACTTGTTACGACCATCCGAGTCGAGAGCAGTAATGATCTCAGTACGTCATTGAATGTTCGAAAATTCATTGTCGGATTTCAAGACGAAAATGTCATTTCCTTCGACTCTTCCTCCCGGATGCGCACCTCCATCCGCGACCTTCGGAGTCCTCAGGATAGAGACATCTCAATAACGCTCCAACAAACGATGACTACCCGCCGAATTGAAGTCAAGACCCTCCCCATTCAGATTCTTCTCAACATGCAGAAATTGGACGAGGCACTCGGCTGTTTTGGAGGACTGAGTGGCGTCTTGGAGATGAGCAATTCTGTGATATCTACAGCCCCATCTGGGGTGAGCTCTCCAAAAGCTCGACCACGCGCAGTTCGGTTCCAAAGCAATGATTTCCCCCCTGCACCAGAGCTAACGATGACAAACAAGGTCAACGTTCGTATGGCAGGGTCAACTTTCACCCTCGCTGGTAAATCCTGCAGCGCATTCCTCCAAACCAGTGCGATCAAGGTCACGAGCAGACCTACTATCGTCGGCGTCGCTATCGACCAGATAAAGCTGGACGGCCCTTTCAGCAACTTCAAAGACCATCCAGCTCCCTTCGCCGTGGAGCTGCGCAACACAAGCGTGACCTACCTCTTCACACCCCAAGAAGAGGACCTCACCAATCTGGTAGAGCTCATCACTCCATCCAAAGACAAGTACGAGAACGACGATGACATCCTACTGGACACACTACTTCGTCAGAGGAAGAAAGGCTCTGTGATCCGCGCTGCCGTCGGACGCATCAATGTAAACGTGAGCGACCTGGAGGGCATGAAGCAATTTCAAGATCTAGGCGAAGAAATCGCCAAGCTCTCTAGGGTCGCTAAGTATTTGCCCGATGACGAGAGACCTGGTATTTTGAGCCTCGTTTCCATCAACGATTTTCGTTTTGATGCAAACGTAAATCCAGTCATCGGCGCATTTTCAACGCAATGTGAGATGATCAGGATCGCGCATGTAGGGCTACCTTCATTGCTTGCCCTGTCAATTGGCTCAATGGCCGTCATCCGCAACGACGACGAAGAACTCATCCACGAGGTCATTCGCTTACCGGACGGGGAGCAATTGCCCATGATAATGGTTCGATTCATCGGCGACGAGATGGAACCGACGGTCAAAGTAAAACTCTTCAACTTCTGCCTGGAATACAGAGTCCCGACACTCATGGCTCTCATGGGGCTTGACGAGCGCGCCTCTGCCGAAGATGTCGAAGCTGCGATGATGTCCTCTATTGCTACGGTCACCAAGATGGTTCCGCCAGCTAGCTTGCAGCGGCAGGCCTCAGACCCTCCGGGTGATGCGTTTAGCAACGCGAAGCCAATGCACGTGGATCTGCTTCTCCGTGATACTGCCATCGGGCTCAATCCTCGCGGAAATCCGGCGAAAGCTCTGCTGCTGTTCGCGAGTGCAAAGTTTGTTTCCAGTATTCCCGTGAAAGACGATGTCAAGGCCGATCTGGAAATCCGGCGATCCTATCTGATGCTCGTTAACGATGTGGACGCTCTCTCCGATACATCGGTACCTTCCGCGCGAAACAAACTTGAGCTGGACGACCGTCATATCAAGGACCTCAGCGATCAGGGATATGTATCAGTTACCACCATCCGCGCAGCCAAGGTTTCTTTCGCAATGACGGCCGACAACGACGGAGACAAAGTCATGAACGTGGACCTCAAGAACGATTTGTTCGTACTCGAAGCTTGTGCAGACTCCACTCAGACTCTCATGGCCCTTTTCAATGATCTGAAGCCACCTACACCCCCAAGCAAGGAAGAACAATATCGTACGAAAATTGTTCCAGTGGAAGACTTGCTTGCTTCTTTTACTGGCGAAGACATTCCTAGGCCCCGAGGCTATGCAGATGACCTAGATGCAGACATTGATATCCCAAGCCCCATCCCCGAAGAAGACTTACCCGCCGGTTTTGACTTTGACGCAAGCTTTTACGGATCAGAAGTCCCGCCGTCAGAGCCAGATCAACCATCTCCTGATGATACACGAAGTCCTTCGCGACAGGAACGAAGTCCTTCGCCCATGCAGCCGAAAGACACGAGAATTGAAGGGAGCACAGGGTCGTTGCACATGTATGAGGAAGAAGGATGCGAGGTTGGTGGTGGTGCTGTTGATCGCGAGAACTTACCTCTGACTTTTATTGAGAACTTTGTCCAAGTCGATTTCGTTCCCGAGAGTGGACTCCGGAAATGGGATTCCATCAAGAACAGATACGTTATCGAGAGCAAAACGAGCAAAGTTACGAAGATCCCACTCAAGATTCGAGTACGAGACGTGCATTTCATCTGGAACTTGTTCGACGGTTATGACTGGACCAAGACGCGCAATACGATCACGAAAGCTGTTCAAGATGTGGAGACCAAAGCGGAAGAGCGTAGGCAACAACGACGTTCCGCTGCCAGAGATCTGGAAGAGGAAGAGGAGCCAGTCGTTGGCGACTTTCTCTTCAACTCTATCTGGATCGAGGTTCCTGCCAACCGTGATCCACGAGAACTCGCTCGCCAAATTAACCACAACGTCGATGATCTCGTTAGTGAGACTAGTTACGCTCCTACAGTCACTACAGCACGCCACCAAAGTCGACCGTCGATGCATCGCACCAAGAGCAGACGGCTCAAGCTAGAGAGGAGCAAACACCACAAAGTGACCTTTGAGTTACGAGGAGTGTCTGCCGACGTTCTTGTCTTCCAGCCGGGCGCCGAAGAGATTCAAAATTCCATCAATGTATGGGTGCGAGACCTGGAGATTTTTGATCACGTGCCATCTTCCACATGGGGCAAATTCTTGACCTATATGTATGATAGCGGCAAACGTCCCGAGGGATCAGATATGATACACATCGAAGTGATGACCGTGAGGCCTGTGCCCTCGTTGACAGCTTCTGAACTCGTTCTTAAGGTGAGTAATCTGATTCGTCGATCCTGCGGACAAAGGCTAAAGCATTTCTCAGGTCAAAGTCGCTCCACTTCGGCTCCATGTCGACCAGGATACGCTAGACTTCATAACTCGTTTCTTCGAGTTCAAAGACAGTGACTTTAAAGCGCCAAGCGATCCTGGTGCTCAGCCTTTCATACAGCGGGTTGAGGTGCGCACTGTTCACTTGAAGCTTGATTACAAGCCAAAGAAAGTTGACTACGCCGGTCTCCGATCGGGACGAACAACGGAATTCATGAATTTTGTTGTTCTCGACGGCGCAAACATCACTTTACGTCATGCTATCCTGTATGGTGTTGGTAGATTTGATCAGCTCCATGATCAGTTGAACAACATTTGGATGCCAGATGTAAAGCGAAATCAGCTGCCTGGCGTTCTTGCTGGCCTGGCACCCGTTCGGCCCCTCGTGGACCTTGGAAATGGAATTCGAGATCTCTACGTCATTCCAATGCGTGAGTACAGGAAGGATGGCCGAGTGTTCCGGAGCGTTCAAAAGGGGGCTTTCGCGTTTGCAAAGAACACTACCAGCGAGCTTGCGCGCCTCGGGGCCAAGCTCGCCATCGGCACTCAGAACGTGCTCCAAGGAGCTGAGGGCATGCTATCTGCTTCTCCCTCTTCAAACACGGCCGATGACGAGGACTGGGAGGAAGGTGGACGACCTCGCTCTCCCGGCACAAACGAGGTCCGAGCCATCTCCCACTACGCCAATCAACCGCTTGGAGTTCTCGCTGGCCTCCGCGGAGCCGCAAGAGGTCTCGAACGAGACATGCTCTATGCTCGAGACGCGATCGTCGCCATTCCCGGTGAGATTATGGAAGCGGGCACGGCGGGTGGGGCAGCAAGGGCAGTGGCGAGACATGCCCCTACTATCATCCTGAGACCGGCTATAGGTGCCACCAAAGCGATCGGGATGACACTTCTCGGCGCTGGTAACGCAATTGACAAGGAGGGACACAGGAAGATCCGCGACGTAGGTTTTGCTTGCCCATTGTTTTATGAAATGACACTGACCAAGTTCACAGAAATACAAGCCTTATTAGAAGGTCAAGTGGCTTCGAGGGGGGGTGTTTCATTTCATGTTGTTTCATTGTTGCTGTTTTGGGAGTTGTAAATTGAATCCCTAGCATTCTGTGGACCTCGGGAGGGGCATAGCGACGGCGTTTGTGAGCATTTCCGGCTGGCTGTTCAGGAAGGTTCAATCGCATAGGGCACAGGAGTGTGGCATTTCACGTGAGCACTCTGGGACGTTGTATGTGTTCAGTTGCAAGAAGCATGCGATTCGAGAGGAATGCAGGAAAGCGGGTGAAGTGATCAGTCGCCGAAAACTGTCACCACTCTGTTATAACATAGTCGTATTATTGGCAAAAATACATTGCTGAAAATAGCCATGCGTTGTTGAAATCCGCACGAGACTGGAGACCACGAGGGAAAAGGATGTGAAACTTGCAGCTTGCATCTAGAGGTACCACTCGGTCAATTCTTACAATGGGCTCACCAGAGGTGACGGAGCGGTTCCGAAGCTGACATGTGATACGGAGGAGAAGCGGAAGAATGGCTCACAGCACATCATGTGATTCGAGTCTTCTCTCTCCAACCTTTCTAGGTACCTGGTTAGGAGGTAGGAGTAGGTACCTCCCAGCAGACAAACGAGCAAGTTGATGCTTCATGCCCACCCCACTTTGTGCTACACTGGAACCTGGACATGGCTTGGTATTCCTCACCTCTTACCTACCCACCTTTGGCGTCGTCTCAGCATGAGTTTATGGCTCATCAAGAAAGTTGCTCGGGAAATGGGTATGCACGTAGCTGGCCGTCGTTCTTTCGAGCACAAGGATGCTGATGCCGAGAGTGGACTCTCTCCCTCCTTTCGGAGAGTCTTGCACGGAACGGAACGAGGATGGGGGAACCACTGTCTAACGACTCTAGACCTTGAAGTGCTCGGAATTGGATGCGTTCGTTTCGTCGGGGGACGACGAGCTGGGGAGCTGGTCAAGGTATCATCCAGGCTTGAAGAAGCGGTGTGTTGGAAGCAACTCCCATCCCACAGTCGATTGGTGGCCTAGCTCTTCCATCCATTGCACCGCGAGCTCCGAAAGCACCGTCCGGCAGAGAATGCCAATTTGCTCGAAGCCATCGAGATTCTTATCTCAACCCTGCTCAACGAATATCCAAAGGGATGAGATGCGTTTGTTCAGGCGTCTCGGAGGTATGATTCGGGCACTGTACAGAGAGAGGGTTGAAAGGGCCACCGCGCGGCATAATACATTGTACGAGTTCAGCCTGTGCGAGTGTGTTGTCATCGATTGATCATATGACGAGAGGCCCACCTCATGGCAGATGGACGGCCACGAGCGATGGAATTCCGGCACACGGTAGACGGGCAACGAGACTGTGAGGCGATTGTTGGGGGATCAGAATGAAGTCCAGATTGAGAATTCCTGGGGGGGTTGGCATCCAGGGGCAGAAATCCGGTCAAAGTTTTCGACCGCCTCCAGATGGCAGAAACAGCACCTCCCAGGCCCTCCCGTCCCGTCATCAACCTCGCGCACGCTCTCCGGATCTTTCGCGCGTCCATACTCTACATCACCACCTGCACTCTCGCACCTGCAACTCACACACCGACAGGCTACAGCACCTCACGTACTCCGTACAGCATGCCGGACCACGGACCGTCGATGGCAGACTGCTCAGTGCTGAGCAGGGGACGCTCCTATCAGCAATATGCGGCTTCTCATCCGTCTCTTCCCCGGTGCGCTTATGCCTCTCTCGCAGCTTGCAAAGTGCAGCATCGGTGGAGAGATCCTGACGACTCTACCACAGTAGGTACGTTATGCCTTCCAACCTCCTGGGAACCGTCTAGGGCAGTCTTGCATCTGCGCCTGATAGCCAGCTCTGCGAGGGAGTGAGGGACCGCCCGGCCCATCCACGACGAGCAATCTCGTTGCTTGCTTTTACCTGGTGGCTCTAGCACTCCGCACGCGCGTGGACACTGGACGTCCAGAGAAAAAAGCTCCTCTGGACGAAGCCTGAAAGACAGCGTCACAGCGGCGACGCCCCCTACCCAGAGCCCCGGAATTTCTTCATCGCCTCGACCATCCTGCCGCCGACCAGCAAGGGACCTGCCTGCCATGGCGCATCGAGCCGTTCCGCAAGTCGTCAATCATGGTCCTCATGTCGGCTCGACGTGCTGTGCTCAGCCTGTGCTCGTGCAGTCTCGCCGAAGTATCTTCTCATCATGCCCCAACGAGCCAGCCTCCAGCCCTCTCGACGACGGCGGGTACCGACCTTCGTTATTCTTCCAGTCATCCTATGCGCAGACGGACAGCAAGGGCCTGCTAGCGACATATTCGCGGATGACTGATCCGACTTTGCACAATGGTTTTTTTTGAGCATCGAGGCGGCGCAGCAGTCCTTCTGGCTATTCCGACATCGCCTATGGCGCAAACGGCGCTCACACATCGCAGAATCAAGGCGTAAGGTCGTCGACGGATCGGGACGAGATCTCCCAGGTAGTTAGTCCTCTTTCCGATGTTGGCCCTTTTCTTTTCTTTGCCCTGCAAGATATCCACCGTTTTCACAGCTTTTACGTTTCCCAGCCTTCCAGGAGACAACCCCACCAATCCACCCAGGGCGGATAGACTCTCTTGGATTCTGGAATCACTCCGCTGAAATGTCCGGTCTCGAAAGCTACTCATCACTGTTGGTTGGGATTTGCAGCCTCGGTCGGCGGTTTTCTAGTACTCTGTTCCAGATCCTGTGAGGAGACCAGTCCCTTCGTGCTGAACTCAAACAACCTTCTGTCAGGGGTGGCGCTCTATCTCTCAAGTCCTCTCTCGAGTCCTCCTTTCCTATTACCAGTTGTATGGCCTTGGCCAAAGATTGTCGTTGAGAAGTACACACCTTTCGGCGTCTTGGAGACCCCAGAGAACGTCACTTTCGGGCCGAAGTGGGCACAATCGGTTAAAGACCACAGCCCTTTCCATGCAGGTCCTTTCAAAGCACGAAGCAACATCCTTCCAAAAGCTATGAATAGTAGGAGGTTGGGTGAATGGTTCACTTGAAGAGGAGACGTTGGCTTTGAGGAGGTGCGAGGGGCTATCTTCTACAAATTATTGGCGTGTGACAAGCCACGGTTGCCCTTCAATGCGGTTTCCAGCCGACCCAACCCCAGAAGCAAGGCTCAAGTCAGGGACCAGATAGGCTCTTCCGGCAGTGGAGCCTATACGTCCTTGAGAGAGCGCATCGGCCCGCCTCTCTAGTCGCTTCAGGAGCTGCATGTGACACGAACAACACCACAGTTGCAAAGTACAAGCTTCATTCAATTTCAAGGCTTGAGGTTGTCACATTTTCTTCAACCATGGACAGGAACTTATTGTAGGTGCTCAGTCCGAAGAGCTGTGTACCTCTGCATGACGGCCGAGTTCCTAAAGGCCAAAAGCACAATGCCAGCATCGGCCCGAGGAACAATTCAAAGTGTAGCTAAAAGTATCCGTGTAAGGTAAGTCCATATCTGATGCTTTAAGGTCTCCCTGTGTATATTATTTTTCATAGTTAAAGGCTGAGCGAGAGACAGCTGCCTTCTCATGGATTAACCTGCTGAGCTGTGTTCACTATGTCGGTTCTCAACCAGCTTCAGCGAGATTCGGTGTAACAGCCACCCCCGAAAGCTCGAGGCAACATAGAGGTAACATATTCGCAACATCGAACCAACTCTTTACCCGGTTCTTTCCTCCCATCGACCTACCAGGTGTAGTCCCAGGTTTTTGCCTTCCCAAGGCGGCTCAGCGCGAGAGCAGAATTTTCACGAGACCCCTTGACGACACCTCACGCACTCCCGCTTTCAAAAGCTACTGCATCAGTGCCTAATTTGCTCCCAGTGGCGATCACACCGAAAGACAGGCCCGGACAATAAGATCGGGGCTTGGGCCGTCATCCGTAGGGCGATCTCCTCCAGGGCCCCTACAAAGGAGACACTCTACGTAATTGAAGATTCGGAGACATAGTGGACGGCCAAGACGTCGCCTTGCCAGACACATAGCCATGACACAACTTTTGCTTGCAAGTAAATACACACCTAGACGAGTAAACACCCATGAGCGGCGGGTTGCCGACGTTGGGACATTTACTATCCAGCTCAACGCCGATTCTCACATACAGCAACGCGATATTCACCACGACGAGTTGTGACCAGGATCTGGAACTGATGTTGGAATTCCATATCACGTGAAATAGCGTCTGCCCAATCCGGAAGGACGAATACTTGATCAGGGCCAGCTTATAGGACCCGACGCAATCAGCACTCCGTTGGCGCCGAGGTCTCCACACAGCTTAAATGCAAGTCAAACAGTCGACTTGACCCTCAGGCACCAAGATTGCCATCCGATCCCATCCCTGAGCAGCAGCAACTGACGTTTGACGTCGGAGTTTCTGCTTCAACGAAGACTTACCGCTCCTCTCCACACGCAGGTGAGTCTCGATACAGCAATAACATGCTGAAATGGCCCGTTTCGACGGCGGACATCTCATGGGCGCATGCACACACCCCCCGATAGCGGTTTGAAATTTCTGAGGGCGAGGTGGAGGTTCGTGGCAGCAGAGGAAGGCATGGGGAAGGGGGAAGGGGTAAGGATGCAGACGACGGGCATGCGTCATCCCAGGACCGTGGCAATGAGTCTTTCTTCACTGTCTCCCCATTTGCTTCAAACTGCACGTCTGCAGGTGAATATGGCGGGACGGGTGGAAGCACTTCCGCGGTAGATCCCCCAGGTCATGGACTGGGGCGAAGTGCATGCGCTCCCTCTTACTCGCGACTGCGGTGCAGATACGCGGGCAGACAGTTCGATAGCAGAGCGAGACGGCCGTTGGCGAGCGAATCAGCCCGTCCGGAGCTGGGGTGGGGAGCGAACTGGGGGCTGGCATGGCGCTGGAGAAGCTGGTCTGCCTGGCTTGCCATGAACGTCTCACGCGAGGACGGGTACGCCTCGCAGCAGTGACTGTGCAGACGACGAGAATGACTTTTTTCCTCGACCATGCAATCTATCATGTTTTTTCTTGAGCACACCACCTTACGGCCTACAGCAGCGCGGCATTAACCCTCCACTCCGTCCGGAAGGCGAACCCGGCACGGCGGCGAGTGGTCGTCACGGTGGTGAACATGGCCGACGGGCGTACCTTAGGTACCTGCTGTACCGTCCTGGAGCAGTGCCTTGCCTGTCCAATTCCGCATTTCCTTGGGAGGCAATGCGGGATATTCGGTGCCATCGATCATGTCTGAGTGAAGCACTGGCCGGCCAGGTGTGAATCGGGATCGCAGCGGCGTGTCGTATGACTGGCGACAAAAAATGAAAGCAGTGATGATGGCTCACACTGAATCCACGGGCCAGGATCCTTCAGGCTTCAGCGCCTGATGATACGAGCACGCGAGCCGCAGCGGTACTATCTCCGCAAGCAGGTAGGTGGAAACGCCGGAGAGTAGTCAGAGGGGGAAAGCGGAAGGGTACTGTGGAGGGGGAGACGTCCTTGATGGTGCAGAGAGTGATGGTTCATCACGGCCTACCATGGACGAACAGTTTGGTCCTCCATGTACTCCGTACCCACGAACTGCTGGCATCCCCGGACGGTCAACGTCCAAAGACTTCACTAGATATTGCAATCATAATGGCAGAGGGAGGGCAGACGACGACACGGGCATCGGCGGTGCTGTCCAGCGGCAGAATCCAGGGCATTTGAAGCCCTCTGCTACGGTCCACGGAGTACTGACGGTACATGGAGTAGCAGTAGGAACTCTCCTACGGAGTAGAGTCCTGACTCCTGACTCCTGGCCGTGCAATGTGCATTAGCCGGTCTGGGTTCTTCCTGCCTTCGCCTTCCCACTTTGGTGGAGATGCAGCTGGAGTGTTGCTTACTTAGTACCTACCTGGGAGTGTTGGTCGCGCGGCGTGCTGGGACTGCTCAGTGCTGGGAGCCTGGGAGTGCTGGGAGTGCTGGGAGTGCTGGGAGCTGCTTCTGGCGTCGTGAATCTATCTGAAAGTGCCGCTCTGGACGCCAGCAAGGGGGCCGGCCGTCGTTGATTGCACACATGGGGCGCCTGCGAGGCATTGCCAGGAGCGAGCGTGGCCTCCTAGGGAGAGACGATGGATGAGTGCCTCGAGTGCCTCCCAAGACTTGAATGCCTGAGGTCGAGCGTCTTTGCCTTGAGCTGTGCCCTGGCGGCTGGCGCCGTGAGCTGCCAGTCCAGTGAACGACGTTACGCAGCGTTTCCGCTGTCACGCCCACGCTGAGGCCACAAGGCCTTCCTCAGACGATCAACCGTCAACCGTCAACCGTCAACCGCTCACACAAATTGGAAGTCTTCAATCATCATCCATCAACGGATTGGCAGCTCAACCGCCAACGCCAATTCCAACGCCAGCGCCATCGCCTTCGGCCCGCGAGCGTGACAGCTGCCGAGTATCGACTACGGCTATGACTATCAGATGGAGCACTCACTACCCAACTGATCAAGTCTCACTCCACTTTCTCTACTGCGGGCGCGGCGAGACGAGGCAAGGCGTGTGCGTAGCGCCCTGGCAGTGGCAGCTCCTCCCCAAGCGCTTCTCACGCTTCATCCGCATCGGTTCATCCTCTTGATCGTGCCGGCGCCGCTGCTAATGCTAATGCTAATGCTAATGCTAATGCTTCTCAATGCCGTGCATAAGTTCAACGGGCGGCGGGAATGACGACTGGAAGGTCCTTGACGGCAAAAGTGCAGGCATCGCAACGGCATGGCATGCCAGGCATGGCAAGCATTCAAGGCTCAAGCCATGGACCACCATGCAGCCCTCCAGCCCGGACAAAGCGCCAGCATGGACACTCTCCAGCAGGACCAGCAGGACAAGCACCCCCTCGAGCATTTCCCCCCCGAACCGCTCTCGGGCCCACCGGCCACAATTACGCGCGCAGATGTTCTGACTTCATCTCGCGCCAAAAGTCTGCTAATGAATCGATGCTCTGCTGCCGTGAACATTGGCCCAAAGATCGCTACTAACGAACCCCGGAGCTGCCCCGATCCTCTTCCCTTGTGGCGTCTCCCCATATATATGCCCTCCCTCCGCAAGTCTTCCTCTTACCCCCCCCCCCACTTCAGCGGTGGTGATCGAGTCTTGTGCTCTTATGACTTTGCTTTACGCTCGTTTCCCTGGCCATGTTTTCGTTTGATCAATTCTCGTTGGCGAATCTAGTCCTTATTTTCCTGTTTCTCTTGTACGTTGTTCCATGTTTTCTCCTTCCCGGCTTCGTCTCTGCTCACGAGACATGGCATATATCCATTGCCTGAGAGTCCATTGACTGACCGTCTTCCAGTTTCTTCCGCTATACCCGCCTCTATGGCAACATCTTGGCCATAATCAGATACAAACCCATTCCTATCCCTGACGACCCCTTATACAGCCCCAAAGATGTGACGGTGGCCATACCAACCATTGACGGAGATGGAGAGGCGCTGCGAGACACAATCCGCACCTGTCTGAAGACAAACCCCTACGAGCTCATCCTGGTCACCATCGATGCAAACCTCGAAGTGGCAGAGCGGACTGCGCTCTCCATATCCCCCAAGATCCGTGTTCTCAGTGAACCCAAAGCCAACAAGCGTCGTCAAATGAGACGAGCTATCCCAGAGATCAAATCCGAAATCACCATTTTTGCGGATGACGATGTCATCTGGCCCGAACAGATCCTTCCATGGATTCTCGCTCCCTTTGAGGACCACAAGATGGGTGGTGTGGGCACGAGTCAGAGGCTTCGACGACCGGGCAAGCCCAGCGTGTGGAGTTTTCTCAACTCTGCATACCTTGAAAGACGCAATTGGGATATCGTTGCCTGCACACATTGGGATGGTGGTCTCCCGTGCCTCTCTGGAAGGACGGTGGCCTACCGGACGAAGATCTTGCAGGATCCCAAGTTCCAAGAGGGATTTACCACTGAGAAATGGCGCTCTCACCAGCTGAACGCGGACGACGACAATTTCCTCTCGCGCTGGATGGTCAACCATGGGTGGAAGACGTATGTGCAGAAAGACGAGCAGTGCACCCTCCAGACGACTCTCGAGGACAACCCCAAGTACATCTCACAATGCATGCGGTGGATTCGAAGCAACTGGAGGAGTAATTTGACAAGTATGTTTGCAGAGAGGAATATTTGGACGTGAGGCTCCCGCTGTCGACCACTTCCTCATCAGGCAACTGACAAACGCTACAGGCGGCACACGTGGACGGCATACGCCACGTTCTTCACCACCCTCACGAATTGGCCTCTTATCTACGACCCCTTCATGACCTACCTCCTGTGGCATATTATGGAGCGGGGGAATCTGTCGGCCTCCGCCACCATCCCTATCTGGACCATCTGGTTCCTACATATGTTTATCTTCTCAAGAGGCGTAAAATATATCTCGCATTTCCGTCGATATCCCCAAGACATTGTCTATTTCCCCTGGGTCCTGGTGTTTGGATACCTCCACTGCCTACTCAAGCTCAATGGGCTGTTGAGTCTTAACAAGGTGCGTACATAATCTTCACTTGATGGCTTGTTTGCAAGACCCGGCGTGGACGGAGTTGCAGCGTGCAGCCGTGATCACCCGCAATTTTTGCCCTGCTACATTGTAGAGATTTTGACACTGACTCGCCGATACAGACAGCTTGGGGAAGCAGAGCAGGCGCGGATGCCGACGACTCCGATCGTATGATCCGCCTGGCAGGCCCGCCAGAGGAGTATCTGTCCGAGAAGAGCCCTTTGTTCGACGAATCCCCCGCGCGCCGGAGGGTGGGCGCAACGACGCCGTCGCCGACGCTGCCGCTGTACTACGTGCAAGAGAAAGAGGCGAGGACGAGCAGCGAGGCGAATAATGCATATCACGAAATTTCCTTGTATCGCAGCAGCTTGTGCGAAAAATCAGAGGTTCTGGGTCTATCGGCGTCTAGAGAGATTCTGGTCAAAAGTTGAGCTATTATTTTCCCGTCTTTCCTCTCTTCCAAGTTTCCCAGCAGGTTCGGTGTTTTTTCTTTGGACGGCCGGACGCTGCAGCTACGCGGGCGCTGCATCGGCTAGCAGTCCATACAAAAGCAGAGTCGCACGTCCTGGTTCGGCGCCGCAGATCTTCTGCATGGGATCTGGGTTCGCCAGTCGAAGCGCAGACGATAGCACGGCGCCGTCTTTTTTTGGCGCCTTCAGTGTCAGTATCAATACCTATCTACAGTACCAATATTCAATTCTCCAATTGTCTCTCCGTCTCGATGTCAATTTCCGTGTCGACTGCGGCGGCGTGGGGCCCAGGTCGGCGAGCCAATGCACAATCAATCCGTCGCATTCAGTTCATTTGCACGTACATGTCCCAACAGTGTGGAATATGCAGGCCTCATGCGCGTCTGTCCGCAGTAGGCAAAGGGGAGGGGAGGGGGGATACGTACCCTCGGCTACGCTTGTCGTCAACTCGACCATCCCCATACCAGCACCACACCTCATCCATACCTCATCCATACCCTCCAGCCCGTCCACCCATACTCCATTGCAGCCCCCGGACATCATAGGTAGCAGCTAGCTGGGCCAGCGATCGGGACACGGCGAGACAATCTGCGCATCACCAGCAACCGCCGATTATGCCACGGACACGGACAAAGCAGCACGGGAGACGGGAACGAAAGAGGGCGACCAATGCACCGTCAACCCAACATCGCAGGTGGAGTCTGTTACTGTGGAGAAGGGGAGGAGCCTGGAGGGCTTTGCGTGGTGGAGTGATGCTCCGATGAGGAGTGATGGGGAGAGAGGGCTGGATTGGGGGTTTAGAGTAGGTCTGGTCGCGGCTGGTATTGACAAGCATCATGTCCGTCATTGTCGAGACGCTGTGCACAGCTTGCTAGCTGCGCATCATCCCGCGACGCGGTTGGGGTTTCCATTCGCCCTTTGGGCGGGTTTGGCAAGATTTTTATTTGGCCGCGCCGCCGAAGCGCATGCGAGGCCGTCTGTCTGAGGTATGGTATGCGAATCGATGCTCTGGTCTAGTCTGTCTGTCTTCCCTTCCCCTTCCTACCTTACTCTAGCTACGCGAGACGGAGCGAGTCGTGTTGATGCCGCCAAGCTTTGTGATAGGTCATATCAGCCGCCATGGTGGGCAGCGTAGCAGAATGTGGGGAATGGTATGAATCCTGTCTACAGGAGAGACACTCTGTCGAGAGCATTTGGAAAGACTGGAAGTGGACAGGCGGTCGCTGTTGCTCCGAAGACGTTCCGAGCAGACTGCGCAGGTCGAGGGCTCGAGACGACCGAAGACCCCAGCATCCTCGTCCGTCTAGACCATGACCCTTCCATGATTGTTAGGGCCAGACATCAAACTTGGGAATGCAGCTCGAGCTCGATCGAATCTACCCAACGTAAGGTATGCTCTCATCCGAGGGGCAGAGTGAGACTGAGACTGAGCATTGATGAGTAGTGAGAGTGAGACGGGGGACGGACCCACAAGCACGAGCACGCAAGCTCATGCAGGGCACGCAACGCCATCGTTGGACTCTTAACGGCTTGTTGCCGGTCGAGCAAGCCACCACCACAACGTCCAGCACTCCAGCCATTCCCAAGTCGAGAGTGACAGTCTCCACAACTCCATCTCCAATTCAACTCCAGCCGAGCATACCGCGAGATGTTGCTCCTCCATGCTACGCGCCGTGCGTATCTACTCGACTCAGCTCCTCTTCATCCTCCTCGTTTCCCTCCCGCGGCTCCCTATCATCACCCTACGCCTCCGGACTACTACGCCCTACCGAGGGCCTGACTCGCCATTCTCAATCCTTCGTTCGCGGCTTCGAACGTCCGCTGCGAACTGCCCTCTGCCGTTGCCGTGCTCATCAAGCCTCAAGAATAGACGGCCGGATGTAGAGCAAGGGATCCCGCTGTCAACTGACTCTTCCCATCTCAATAGCTTGGAAAGCCTTGACCACCCACCAAGCAAACCGCTTCCATCAGCCCGCACTCAGCCTTGCCGAAACCGTTGAAACCCCATTCCGTCCTCTTTTTGTGCCAGAAAACACGTGCCTACCGATTCATTTGAGTCATGGCTGTGAGCATCGCCGGTGTCCTCTCCGGTGTGAGTGTCAAGTGGACCAGTTTCCTCTAGAACGCTCAAGTGCCAGCTGTCAGCAATTAGAGTACGTCGATCTCCCCTCTCGTAGCTGTATTCCCGCAGTGGGAGCTGCGGTTTGTTTCCATTCTGCCGACGGCATACTGGCCGACCCATCATCATCATCAACCTCGAGCCGATGGCCTTTCTTCCAAGACGGGCCGAAAAGGGGACCATCTCCCATCATCACATGTTTCCTCGTGAAGAACCAATAATGGCAATCAGTCCGTATTATTATCAATTGCTGCTTCCGTTGTGGAGGGATGTCTCAGGCCCCCGAATCTACTGCATCCGTTCTCCACGAGTAGGTGCTTCGACCATCTTCACGCTCTCTCTCTTTTCACTCTCCGCATGAATGTGATATGTAGAAAAAAAGTTTTTGGCGAGGGCCGGGATCCATCCGCGTTACACGGCAGACTCGAACGCTCACACAGCATAGTGTTGTTGCACGACAGAACGTTTTATGACAGACGGGCTGCATACACGAAAGCCATGAGTAGGAGTCTCCGAACAGGGGACGAGGATTGTCTGGGTATGCTTATCACAACGCCGATGTGCTTCCCATGGCTATGAACCGATCTCACTGACAAGTGCAATGCGACTCATGCTTCAAACACTCATACCCTATATCAACCAATATTATTACTGTTCCTGCCGTCTTCAACACCAGGCGACCAGCATGTGCTCGTGGTAATAGGTCGTTTGGGAGGGATCTGCACCCCAGCCGCCTGCAGAAAGACGCGCTGACAGGAGACAGGATGCGTAGGGCTCCCCATCTGCGCGCCATCGGCATCTGCACCTGCACGTATTATTGAGGGACCTGGATGGTGTGGTCTGGGTGAATTGCAGCCTTCTCCTGCAGATCCGGATGCCATTTCCCCACATTATCCAGCCGGATATGCCGTGGGCCCATCATGACGTCCGTCCATCAGCTCCCCCCCTACAGGCTATCCTCGAACTTCTGCAAGTCATCCATCACCGGCTTCCAGTTCTCCCATTCCTTGTCTCCGCCAGGGAAGCCGCCATTCAGTGGCATTCTGCACCCGTCTGCGTCGCCCATGCCCAACACTCTTGCGCAGCCTTCCTTGACGCCAATGGTGCCCCATTTCACCACCAACTTCTCGCCTTTGCAGACTTTGACTTGCAAGTCGCGCATCGCCGCCAGCGACATTTTGACGTCTCCGCCTTCGAACATGCCCATGTACGAGTTGAAGAGGTGCACCACCGTCTTTGGGAAGATGGACGAGAGACCGTCGATGGCGCCGGCGCCGCCGACGAGCAGGAGAGGCAGCAGCTGTTGGCCCAGACCGGTGAACACCTGGAACTTGGTATGATCGATGTCGGGCGACGACGCGATGAGAGCGTGGTCGTCCATGTTGCCGTGCGAGAGCTTGCAGCCGACGATGTTCGGGTGCTTCGCCAGTGCCTCCATCGTGTCCGCAGTGATAAGGAGGCCGTTCGAGACGGCGGGATAGTTGTATCTTGAGGCGTCCACGTTAACATCTAGCACCCAAGGCCTCCATCTTCACCTCTTCAGGAGTGCAATACTCACATTAACACAGGCAGCGGGCTCTGATCCGCAATATTTTTAAACCACGCTTTTATCCCCTCCTGACTGGCAGCACTCGCAAAGTAGCCCGGCGCAAGACACAGTCCCCACTGCGACCCAGACTCCTTCATCTCCTTCAGACTCTGGACCGTCTCTTCGATGCTTTGCGTCGCCGTGCCGACCATCAGCGGGTAATCCTTGAAGCCCGCCTTCTCAAGCTCCTTGCGCACGTGCGAGATCATCTCATGGCGCTCCGAGGGGGCGATGTGGACGGCCTCGCCGGTGGAGCCGAGCAGGACGATGCCCTTGATGCCTGATTTGGCGAGGTGGATGGCATGTTTGGCTTGGGTCTCGACGTCGATGGGGGGGTTTATTGGGTCGTACGAGGGTGAGTCTTTGGAGGCGAAGAAGGTTGGGACCTGATAGGCTTCTTGTCAGGATCACATTGTGATGGGTTGGAGATGTATGGTGGCGTGGACGACTTAACGTTGGGCGTGGTGGAGCAATCTGTCGGAACTTACCGGGACCCAGACCCCCTTTGGCGGAGGTGAAGCGACCATGATTATCAGACACTCTTTCTATACAAACAATGAAACGAATCAATTAACTAGGTATAATCAACGACAATGTATAGAGCAATTGAGAGTTGACAAACTTTCTCGAGTGTCTTTTTGTTTCTTATTACATTCGCGATGGCCTTCCTGCGGGGATCGGCCTCGGGTTCTTATTTCACCTTCGTCATGCATCCCGAACTCGCTGCGCAACCGTCGACTAGCGCTCCGAAAGTTTGCCCTGCGACGCGGCGCGCTGGACATGAACGGGCAGACGGGCAACCACCCCTCGGGTTGATCTGCACCGAAGCGGAAGCCTCTCGCGAGGCAGCCCACGCGAGTGCTTGCCTGCTACATGGACGTGTTTGCGGGGGACCTGAGCTTCAACAATTGGGAAGAGAGTATATGCAGAATTCTTTTCAACTGTTCTGTGATAGCATAACTGTGTGTTCGGATTCCGCATACGTTCGAGTTTGGACTTGACAACACTGTTGGGAGAGAAAGGAGGCAGCAAGGATGAGACCGCAAAAGATCATCGATTCTCATATCCATCTCTGGCCGCAGTCGGCGAGCAACAATGCTTCGCACGGATGGATGAAAGAAGGAGAACATTTGACACGCCAGTTTTCCGTCGAGGATTACCTGCGCGCGTCCCACGTACCGGACAGTGACGTTGACGTTGAAGTTGACGGGTTCGTCTACATCGAGACAGACAGGCGTGTTGCAGAGGGAGACGACGTACGAGAATGGGCAGCAGAACCGCTGAAAGAGCTTGGATGGTTGAGACGGATGGTTGAAGGGACGCCCGAGAATGGAGAAGGACATGCGTCCGAGCATTGCCGACTTGTGAAGGGAATCGTGGCGTGGGCGCCTTTGGATAGGGGGGTCGAAGGGTTTCAGGACTACCTGGAGGCTGCGAGGGAGGCGGCTGGTGAAGAGACTTTTGACAGAATCAGAGGGTTCAGGTATCTTCTCCAGGGCATTCATGATGAGGCGAAATTCAAAACGTTAGTGGCAAGCGATGGCTTTATTCAGACTCTGAAATGTTTCATGAAGGATGGAAATGACTTCACTTTCGACATCGGGGTCGATCAACACTCTGGTGGAGTTTGGCAACTGGAGATGGCTGCGGAGATGATGGAGAAAGTTCACTCAGGGGAACGGAGCGAGGAGAAGGTCACTTTTATATTGAGTAAGCTGAATAGGGGCTATATTCTCCCGACACTACTGACAACATCCAGATCACCTCTGCAAGCCTGAACTTGAGCATTTCCCAGAAACCGCGGACCAAATCGAAGCATTCTCCCGATGGAAAGCTTGCATGAAGCGCTTTTCAAAGCTCGAAAAAGTCTACATGAAGCTTTCAGGGGTTTTCTCCGAACTTGGTAATCAAGATCCAGAAACGCCTCTGTCGGAGAAAGAAGTCTATCAGAGGATCAACCCGTGGCTAGATGTTGTCTTTGATTCTTTCACTCCGCAAAGGATCATGTTCGGTAGCGACTGGCCGGTCTGCAATGCTGGAGGTCCCGGCGACGAGAAGTCTTGGAGAAGCTGGAGAAGTACTGTGGCCTACGCATTGGATGCCTACAAATTATCTGATGAGGACGAAGCCCGCATTTGGCATGGGACGTGCGAAGAGGCATACAACTTGGTGGAATGAAACAACTCCTCAGGGGTCAAATCCAGATTACTGCAAATTCACAAACAACCCTCCATCCACCAACAATTGTGCTCCAGTCTAATTAACCAGTCAGTTTGAGTTTCTAGACTAACATATATCGGTTCAACTTACAACATATCTCGACATATCACTCGCGAGAAAGACTGCGGGCCCTCCCAAATCTTCAGGAACCCCTGTCCGCCCCAGCGGTATCCTCCCCTCCATATACCTCTTCTTCTCCGGGTCCTCCAGGTCTTTCTCATTCAGCTGCGTCTTGATCGTCCCAGGAAGTAGCGCATTGCACCGGATCTGATACTGTCCCAGCGCACAAGCACATGACTGCATCAGGCTGAGTACACCAGCTTTCGTCGGCGTGTAGTGCGTTTGCTGTGCTCCTCCTACCAGAGCTGAGATGGAAGAAATACCAATGATGGAGCCGCCGTGGCCTTGAGACTTCATTTGACGGGCCGCAGCCTGGGTGGCGTAGAAGGCGCCAGAGAGATTCGTGCTGATTGTGAAATCGAAGAGGGATTTTTCAAGGCTATGGTCGTCAATATTGATACAAGTTTATGAAATGAAAAATAAAAATACATAGCTGAGATCCGTGACAAGGGGATCACTCACTCGAGAAACTCGGCAAACTTGCAAACTCCAGCATTGCTCACAAAAACATCCAATTTCCCAAATGCTTCCACGGTCGCCGCAACCAGCTCCTTCGCCGTCTCTTGCTGCGAGATATCGCCTTGGACTTCAATCAACTTGACTCCTGGCGGCACAGCCGCTTCCATGCTCTTGAACTTCTCTCGTGAAGCGTCATCCCCTAAATGATTTACTGCGACATTTGCACCTTGCTCCAGATACTCGAGCGCGATTGCTCGTCCGATTCCGGTTACCCCGCCTGTGATTGCTGCTACTTTGCCTGCGAGGAGTTGAGTCATTTTTATTGAATTTTGAATTGTGTTATTTGGATTCGGGCTAGAAGAAATAGAGACTTGTCTAGAATTTGGGATATTGATGACGGTTGATGTTGGTGGTTGTGGTACCGAATAGGTCGGGTCAATTGCCACCGATGGGTTTAGGGGACCTACTTGCGGTAGTACCATACTCCTTTGTGGCGATTTGCATGTATTTTTTGTATGTAAATTGATTTGTTTGTGATTTCTACGTGGCCTTCAGTCTACCTAATGTCAAGCAAAAGTCCTTTTGGAAGCATACCAGAGGTACTGGTGCTGGCTGCGGGTCTTGCAATCCACTTAACCAAGTAGAAATCGATATGAATCTTAGACCAGAAAGAAACAAAAGGCTTGTACTAACGAGCCTTATCATTCAACGACTCAACAAGCCTCAATGGATATGCAGGTGCTCAAGACCTGGACACTTCAAATTCTTGTCCAGGGAGTTCGGTTGTCCAGGTAGTTCCTTCTATCTTGGGCATCTCTGGAGTACATGCAGATGGGAGAATCTCCACTGTTTTGTAACCCCTAAATTTAGCATCAAGCTCGCCGTCAAGGATCGAAAATGGCTTTTGCAATTCATTTGTGTTATTCGACCTGAAAATCAACAGTAGTACTTCAACAAATGCTCTGGCACAAGAAATTATCTAGTTGTCTAACTAAATTCTATGGAACAATGGACCAAAGGCATACATTAGTCATGTTTAACTTCAAATCATCGCCAAGAGAGTACCTACAACCGATTCGCATAATCCCTCACGTGCGAGAAGCGCCAAACAATTTCCCCACCACGAACTTAGACCGACAAAAGCTGCACGACATTACTCCGACTCAGCCTAGATCTCCCATAGATATATCCTTCCCCGCACAATTACCTATCCTGGCTAGCTTGCCTCGTGGCCCTCTTGTGCTCTTTTTCCTCCATGACCCTCATTTTCAAGTTCTCCGGATCCTCTCCGTCCTGGCCCGGATTGGCCATCTCGTACTCCAAGATCTTGATGAACTTGTAGAACAGCACAGCGAGGATAGCGCCGACGCCAGGTCCGACCCCTATTTTTTTGGGTCAGTATTTTGTATGTCAGCAATGGGCTTTTGGAAGAGGGGGGCCTACAGTAGATCCAATGCTCCTGATCAAAGACGCCTGTCACCACACATGGCCCGAAGCTTCTTGCCGGATTCAAGCTGCCGCCTGTATAAAACACCCCGACCAACTCACTGATAAACAGTGCTAGACCAATGCCCACTGGCGCAATAAACGTAGCCTTGTGCTTCTCTTTCGCCAGCATGAAAATCGTAAACACCAGCTCGGCCGACAACACAGCCTCGATGAAAACGCCCTGAGCCAGACTCGTGCCACTGCTCAGCGTCGTGCGCACATTGAACGACGTCGGAAACAGTGTTTTCACCAGGAAAGAAGCGAATATGGAGCCTGCGAGCTGTGACACCACGAGGAGAAGGGCGCGGGCCGCAGAGATGGAGCGTGTCATCCACATGCCGAGGGTCACGCAGGGATTGAAGAGACCGCCAGAAATGCGAAAGAAGATCCAGACATTGACCATGAGAGAGAAGCCGAAGACGAGGGCGATGTAGAGGAGGACGGTGGGAGAAAATCCCGTGGTGCCGTTTGTGGTCGTATTTTCGTCGCTGGGGGCGGCGCCGATGTTGGCGACCTGGTTGGAGTTGGGTTAGCAGCCATTTGACGGGATAACGCAAGAGACCAGGTCTTACTTGAGTTCCCGCGAATGCGAAAAACAGGAACATTGTCGTCCCGACAAACTCGCCAATCGCCGCCACGAAGTGGTTCTTCGCGCTCGAATTCATCCACATTGTCAAAGGCAGCCTCATCACTTCACTGCTTCTATCGTCATATCCAGCTCCTCTTGATGGAGGTGGTAACCTCCCACCCCCACGGCCGCCTCCCATCGTCATCTCAGGACTTGCGTCATACTCGCTCCCAAATTCGCTCCTTCCGACCGGTGTCGTTGGTCGCGCCGCCGCACCATCGAGGCTTCGTCGGCCCGGTTTGGACTGCCAATAGCTGACAGGCGGCCGAGAATCACGGCGACTAGACGCCGTGCGGTGGACCTGCGTTGTCACGCGCAGCGGGCGTCTGTCGTCGTCGGGGCCATTGTAAGGGTCTGCGAATCGCTCAGGGCCGTGGTACTCGGGGTACCATCCCCTATCGTATCCGCGCCTGCGATCCCAGTACTGACGCCAGGCGTTGAAGTCGTCGACGCTGCCGCGAGGTTCGGGGGGAGGCGGGCCCCAGCGCTGAAGCTCGCTCTGAGGGGCGGCGCTTCTTCGATAACTGTTACTTGGAGGAGTGTAATCTGGACCGTCTGGTCCTCCCATGGTTGGTGGTTCGGCGTATTGTTGGTTGACGGCATGGATGGTGGGATTGGCTATGGCGCCTCTGGCTGGAGCTACCGGTGTAGGTTGATGCATTGAGGAGGAGACAGCAGTGTTCTGATCAGGGACACCGCTATTCGGTCGTTGAGTTACGCGTCCATCGGCTGTACGCTCGCCGTAGAAGGTTGGGAGTGTGGAAGGATGTTGTTCTTGAGCCATGATGGGACTCGCACCGATCCGAAAACCGTGTCGGTAATTGTCAGCTTGGTGCGAGTGAGGGAAGGATCAAGAGAAATTCTCAATTTGCTTGAGACCTGGTGGGTACAACTAGTTTCTTGAAGGCGGGTTGATGTCAGGGGTGACAGCCACGTTGCTACGAACAGGGCTATAGATACCTTTGGGTCTTCTCTACTACAAGGAGCGCCCAAGTGCTAAGGAATGGTGGAAAGATGAACGCCAAAAGTGAAAAGGCCGGGAAAGTAATGCTGCTACGAGATCGGAAAGATGAAAGTGCGTGCATATGAAAGAAAACTAATTCACGCAAGAAAGGAGAACTCCTGGTGAACGTACACCTCTCGAGTTTGCAGGAACGGAAAAAATGCGCGCCCTCCTTAATCTTACCCATGAACGTGCTTCGGACTCTGCAATGGTATCCCACCAAAGTCGTTGGCCCGGGAGGCCTGTATACAAAGTCCACGACTTTGACGAGACGCTCTGAGCTCCTAAGAGCGCTGAACCAAAAGTGGTATATGGCGTCTTTGCACGCGAGGAAAAGGACGAACTGGGCATGGGAGTTCCTAGGAAATTCATGCAACGAGAACGCTGCGACGGGAAAATCGCACAAGCGACATTGTCGACTGTTGATATTGGGTGGAGGATAACAGGCTGTCATCTGTCACGGTGGGCCCGACAACAAATTATGGGCGGAGGTGGGTAGGGGTGGGTGAGGATGGAAGGGAATGGGCGGTTGTCGGGCTGTTGTATGGAACAGTAGCTGTTCGAGAGAGCGAGCTTGAGTCGCGAGGTATTGGTGGAGCCCGCTGCACGTGATCAGTTCTGGCAGCCCTATCCTGGTAGGAATGTTGCCCCGGCATCGAGGTACGAACCTATCTGCGATAGCAACGCGGCGTATATGAGTTGACAGCGGGCGGCTCCTGGTCTTACACTGTGCATTTATATCTGTTATACATGAAGACCCTGCGTCCAAACGTGGTCAGGTCCCCGAAGTAGGACACACCCTGTCCTCATCCTCAAGAGACTCCCGGATCGGCCGATTTACCTACGCCTTTGAGATTCTTCATGGCCCATTGTAGCCATCCTTCCTTGCTCTTGCTGTCGTCTCCGAACTCGGCAACCCTGCCCTCAATGTACTGCACCTGGCGTTCAAACTCCGCGACCCCGCTCTCGACATCGTCGACTTTGCTCCTGAGTCCATTGATCTCGTACTCCAGGCGGGCGCCCAAGACCTCCATATCCTTCACTCCTTCCAATAGCCTTGCTCGCTCCTGTTGGAGTGTTTCATTCGAGTCCTCGCGTAGAGCATGGTATTCTTCCATTCGCGAATAGTACATGTTGTCAAGCTCCTGTTGGTCACGGTCTTCCAACGCTTCCAACTTGGTTAGGTGGCCGACCTTCTCGTTGACATATCTGCTCAATCCTGTCTGCACTTCTGCCATAGCCTCGCGTACACGGCGAGTGTCCTCTGCATATATGAGCTCTTTGGCGAGCTGCTTTTTGGGGTCATTGCTTGGGTATGGCTCTCCGACAGTGTCCCATTGACTAGTATCCCATATCAAAAGGCTGTCTTCGGCCATGCTGAACGAAAGATGGCGAGGCCACCAGCCCTCATTTCGGCCTGGTCTCTTACGACCTTGAGAGCCAGACATGCTCTGAGCTCGGCGGAGAAAGGGGCCAACGTCTGCAGTGACCTCGTCATCATCTGCGAAGAGGTCCTCAAGGTCTATACCGCGATATGTAGAGCCTGCTATAGAACTCCCAGCTGTCGGCGGCCTGGAACCTGTGGTCGCAGGATTCTGAAACGGAACGCCTGATGGGGGCTGTTTGTCGTTCTCAGATACAGAACGCTGTTGGAAAAAAAATGAAGACTGGGAATCTTGAGGCGTCTCTGATATGACCTTGGCGAAGGTAGGCTCCTGGTGGAGCTCAGAAGGCGTATCCTGCTGCGTTGACACGGTGTCTGTGCGCGTGGGTTTCTCAAATGATCCAGCCTTCGTTGGGCTGTCCGGAGCTGACTTCATTCGCCGGAGGGTCTTACGCGTATCCTCACTTCTGATTGGAGAGAGGGAGTTTGCGTCATAGTCATCTTTCGATAACTTGTGGTGATGTCCTCGAAAACTCACAGCATCTTTGAAACGACCCATACCACTCCGGCCCTCTTGTTTCTTACTTTCGGTCCTCGTGAGAGTTCCTGCATCCTTTGCCCAGTCAATCTCGGACACGTCCTCTTTGGAACTGTCTTCTTTGTCATTTTTTCGTCGGAAAGTGTCTCGTTTGCGAAGTGGCTCTCGAATGTCAGCAGACTGCTTCCGGCCGACGCCAGACCAGGAATATCCGCCTGCGTCGTTCTTCTCCAGCACGAGATTTTGGTCAGGGAGCCTATTGAAGATGTCCCCCGTATTGCTCTTTCTTGGTTTCCCATACCATAACCATTTTGCTCTTTCTCCCTTTACAAGCTGTACAAACAATTCGTAGTCTACCGTTTCGATATCAGCAACCCCAGCCTTGTCTCGGACACCCACAAAATCCATGACCATTTCGCCGCCTTTGCCTCCAAGCTCTGCCACGGTCGACTTCAATGCGCGAGTGCCGGTCCATTTGTCACCGCTCGCCTCCTTTGCAGTGGCCCTGTGTAGTCGTTCCAATGTCTGACGGTCCAGGCGTCGAGATTTGTGCATTCGCATAGATTTCTGAAAATATGCGATGGCTCGTTTTGTGCTGTCGATGTCGAAGACATCTTTTGCTATATTTGCACCCCATGCATTCAATCGATTGCGCGCACCCATCAGCATCCCAAGGAGGGCTGCAACGGTCGTAGGACCTAGGATGCCGTCGTGAGGCTCCACGTTGTAGTATTCGGCACCAAATTCGATCCACCAGTCATTGACAGCCTTTTCGGTTACGTCGCAGAGGAGCCCATCGACGTACTCAGCGTCCAACACATCAAAGAGCATCAGCGCAACCTGGCACAGTTTTACAATCTCGATGACCGCATCATACAGCCGAAGCTTATCGCTTGTCCTATACAACTGGTGGAATTTGGCCTGGGTAGCGGGACTTGGGGTGGACAGTGTCAGACCAACACGACCGGAGCACCCCAATCTCTTCAAGTTCTCGTTCACAACGAAATCGAGCCTGTGCTTCTTGACTTCGCCGTCAGGGATTGGGATGCAGGTCAAAGATGAAGGAAAGCTGCTCAAGTTTGTAATCATCAGGGTCCCGAGAGGAGTTTCCCTCCGTCGCGCGTGGTACTGGTTCAGCGCTTTGAAATAGATCTTGAGTCGCGCCGACCATGCCTCCTCATCTATGGGTACGCTCAGAACTCCAACTTTGATTGTATGTGATGGGTCTCCCGAGTAGGTGGTGATGATGAAGCTTGGATGCGCCCGTGAGCATGCCCACTGCTCGACAAGATACATCTCATAGCCATTGAGTTCCCTCTCTTTTGCAATGAAGCTTGTGCATGGGTCCTCTTCGAGATAGCGGAAGGCTACAGGATCCGTAAAAACCATCAACTGGCGGTTCCTGTCCTTGGTGGATCCCCGTGGTACCTCTAAGGAAGAACGATTGCTCTCGACTGACGGGCGGACCTGCTCTTGCTCCGGTTCGGCCTGGGCCTGATCCAGCTGAATTGTAGGGACGCGCCTGACGGGCTCCTGGTTTGACGCCATGGTATTCAAGCGCGTAGTAGCGACGACAAACAGTACTTCGACGGTCTTTTCATCGCGGTCGGTTACGGGGACTGATGGGCGGCGCCGGCAAGCGTGCAAGGTCGAGGGTAGGTCTCGCGGCGAGGACCATGATCATGTTCTGTAGCGACAGTTACAGATTCGGCACGAGACAGACTGAGGTCCTGGGTGAAGTGAGGCAAGTCACGGAGAATCCAAAGCAGCCGCGATTGCACGAGGAACATCTAAGGCTCTGACGGCATGAAACATTTCGGCGATGCTCTGGCAATCTCACGGCGATATCTCGGAGATTGACCTATCTCAATCTAATCTCAGATGTCTTGGCATCAAAATTTACCTGGAGTGAAAGTGAACCGCCCGACCAACCATCACCACACGTTCGCTTATTCTCTTTTCCTAGAACCCACGCCGATATCCAAGCTGGCCGATGGATGCGGCGGGTCTATTAAAAAGACACGGCTGGCGTGGCGCTGGTTTCGCCCTCGATCATGACAGTGGTAATCGCGGCCTGCAGCGGCCATTGCTCACGAGCAAAAAAGTCGATGTCCTCGGGGTAGGCAAGAAGAAGGTCGAGATTTCAGATCAATGGTGGCTCAGGGCATATGATGAGAGTTTGAAAGAGCTGGGTACTGGGAAAAAGGTTCGTTCAACAACTCTAAACTGTGTTGCGCATAATCTTTCGATCCAAAAACTGACCCGAGTCCTTCTCTTCGTATAGACTACCCTCGATAGCGTCAAGGAAAACGGGATCGATCGGGGTGGTCTTTACGCGTTTTTCGTCAAAGGTCAGCCATTGCAAGGGACCATAGAAGAAGTCCACGAGAACGATACGGCAGTGCCTAAATCTGGACGTAAGATGGCATCGGCGGATACGAAACAACCTGCCGCTACCCGTATGGCGCTCGAACCCAATGCCACAACCACCTCTCATCGACCACCATCCAAGAAAGATAGGAGATCAGAGGCTGGCAGCTCCTCGAAGAAGCAGGCAAAAGAAGGAAAGAAGCAAAAGGCTGCAAGCGAAGCGGACACTGTCAGAGCTAATGCGCTGGTTGGGCGCAAAGGGCTCTCTGAGAGAAAGAAACAAAAGCATGCTCGCCGCGCTGCAAAGAAGGGGATGACCGTGGATGCATACATGGAGAGGAGGAGCCAGAAGAAAGCGAAGAAGAAAGCCGCCAAAACCGCATCGAGGTCTTCGAGTTCACGAACCGCCTCCCCTCCTTGAACTTGCTTTACGGCAGCGCGAGATTCAGCATAAGCGCATACCATTCCTACAGGACACCTTCTCCGAAAGTCCGTGGCCCTTCAATCACAGAACACCAAGCCTCGTGAAGTATAAAAATCTGCGATGGAGGAGCGCTTACTACACGGACGCGATGGCCGGGCTGCAGCACCGTCTTTGAGGAAGAAGCTCCAGATTCGCATCTATAATGCGGACGAGATCCGACGTCACATTGACGCGGAAGCTTTGGAAGGAATAGAGGACAATTAGTAGAGCAAGCACGCCATTGAGTGCCATGCTTGCTCGAGAAAGAAGGCTGGGACTGTGTCGGGAAGTGAGGCTAGATGCACACCTATCGCTCGCAGCAGCGCGAAAATGGGGCAACGGAGGATATGGAGGGGTGGATGTCTGATATGCTGGGACGAAATCTGGATGATAGATGAATGAAGTCATGTTGTTGGGAGAGAAAGCGGCCACAAAAAACAGCGTGCTTGGAATGCGGATAAGGTAGAGAAAGAAACCCAGAGGTTCATGCGTCTCAAATTCATTGCATCTGATCTTAGTCCCAGTCTCACTTTTCCACTTTCCGTGAATTATCTCTCGTTTTATCAGAGTAGACTCGGGTTGGTGAAGTAGAACCCCGCTAGAGCGAATCTTATAGATGCCGAATACGTGGTAAACTTGAGACACATTTTCAATTAACGAAAAGACGCTGTCAATATCGTTTGTAAGCAGTGTTTTGGGACCCAACTCTCCAGAAATTAGGATTTGAAGATATGTAAATGGAAGAGAAGCTCTTCCGGTAATACCACTGTGGTAGTGCGGCCATTGAGTCCTCTCTTAGCGTGTCTAGATGCCTGGGTTTGGCTGTAGATGGATTTGGAAATCTGTCGATCTCTCGGAACTGATAGACAGTCGGATTCGAGGTTTTGAACCTGTTTGATCGAGTATATCAATCTCATTTTCAAGGACTCGAGAACGCCGCGCGCCGCCCGGTCAGATGGATTGTCGCGAAACCCAACGGTCCAAGGATTGATCACTTTTAAATTTATAAGCTCGAAGGTTACTTGGAGTTGCAGAGATCACGAAGAAAATAAAAGTTCTTGGTAATAGCTCAAGACATCTAAAGATCTGAACCTCAACGAGTCAAGACATCTATTGATGTTGTCAAAGCTGCTTGAGACCTATATCTGAACACTCACCACTCTCGAGTAAATCCTTACTTAAAGGACTGCCATCGGAAAACCTGCTATTCAAGAGATTCGTGGCTTTTTAAACAGAAAGCGTAGATTTGGTAAGAGTGACTCTCAATAATATCAAGACACCTCCTCTAGGTATGAAAGTGAATTGAGGAATCCGTTGTTGCATTTGAACATTGTAGAAGCAGGAATCGGGGGAGTTTCAGCAGTCTACTCTAACCCGATGGGTTCCATATCTCCAGGTGCTCGAAAACGCCGCGGGTACATGGAATACTCTTCGCTACTGCTTGAATCTTGGGAAAACAGTATGTCGAGATATCCAAGCATAGACGCTCCTTTGGATTGCCTAACTATAGTAGGAAAGATTGCCGCTGAGTACTTCTTGGGGCCTTTGGGTGTCTCCAGTTGGACATGTTCAATCCTGATTCTCTTGGTTTACTTGGAGGCTGACGGAATGTTAAAGTTACGTCCGTGGAGTCGTCTAAATGGGCGTAATCACTGGATCCGGGTCTTTGACAATAACTATGGCGTGTAGCATAGATTTCCTATCTTACAATCTACCTAAGGAGTAAGACTTCTTCGAGAACCAAGTCTGAAACAATTCTTAATATGTAGAACTTTGGACTGTGGAAACTTCTGTCAACATCGCCCCGAGAGTCTAGATGTTTAGGTATAGACAGTTCAAGAGATCCACTAGTTCTTTCCATTCAGTTGATACGTCCAGCTGAGCGCTCGTAGGTATCTGAATAGGTGTAAGTAGCATTCCAGGAGTATTGGAAGATGCTTCAGCCGTGTAGAACATATCTTCGTAGCCTGATATCGGGCCAGGGAACATCATATAAAACTGCATGGGTTGGAAAAGTTCATTGGATGTCTGAAGTATTGGAAGATGAGAACATTTTTTAGCATCGCTCGGGGACCCTGATTTCCTGGATACGAATATTTTAAGGGATCTATTGCTTCTTAGACCTGCTTCGAGGCACACCAAAGTTCAATTGGAGGTACCCAGTTGCTAAGACTAACTATAATCTCACGAGTGTTTAAAGACGCCACAGGCGTGCGACACAACTCCCCTGGTCTGTGACTTGGCCAAGAAACAAAACTTTTGGGTATATGAATTGGACGGAAATGTCCTTGAATACCTGAACATCGGATCAAGGGAACAGATCTGTGCCATGGGGCCTATCTATGGCCTCTTGATACCTTAGTAATCTTAAGATTACTAGTAATGAAGAGATCCATCAATGTTTCCAAGTCTCTGGATACCGAAAACCGAAACTTTATAGATGTCTAAGTGGATGGATGAGCCATCTTACAAGTGGTCCAAGCCGCCGGCGGCGTGTTCTTTTTCCTCCATGAGCTGCAAGCTGTCCAACTATCAGTCATTCTAGATATCCAAATGAAAAAGTATTCTTGGATATCCGAGATTTCAGTTGAGCGGAGTATCTTGATAGTATTTTCCGGAGCCTTTGGATACTCCAGTCGGAGCATTTTCAGTTATCTAAACTTCGGAATCTTGATAGAATCAGCTGATCCGCTATTGACCGCAAGACCGGTGCGGCTGCTGTAACGTTAAAACAACGCTCGCTCGCTCGCTCGCGCGCAGAGTGAGGTGAGGTCTAGAAAGGGGCCTATTGTCAGAATAATAGGGAACGGACGCCCGGACGAACCTCACCACATGAACACCGGCACGAACACCTGGCACGTGGCAATGTGAGCAATATTATCGCCCACTGACTGCAGCCTAATTCTCTCTCGACTTCTCCAGTCTTCCCTCTTCTCTTCCTCTCAACACACCACTCTCTGTTCTCAACACAACACCAGTCCAGACCACCTCCTCGCGCGCGCTCTTTTCTCAAAACCACCCTCTCTCTTCATCACAACAACAACAACAACAACAACAAAAACATGGGACCAGCCACGACGTTGAAGAAGCTCGCCCACGCGAGCAACGGAAAGATCTCCCAGTTGACCAAGAAAAAAGACAAGCGCCTGCGCACGTTCGACTGGGCAAACCTGCCAGAAGAGGCACTCAAGCGAATCTTCACCTTCGCCCTCGTCGCGGATCGTTCAATTGACATTGTCAACCTGTTCAAGCTCCCGGCCGTGCTTCAAACAGTAGCTTATCCCCGTCTCCCCTGGAACAGCTACTCGCTGTTGTGTTTGGCCACAACGCAGTGTTTACCCAAATCTCACAGTCACCCGCGCTCGCCGCCACGCATCCCTATGGTCTCTCTCCTGCGCTCCTGGCCACCTGCACCACAGTGTACCTGAAGGGCGTCGAATACTTGTACGGGAAAAACACCTTCGAGACATCAGGAAAGAAACGCGCCACCAATGAGCTGCGGCACCTGATGGGAGCCGGACAGCCAGCGCCTGCAGAGCGCCACGTCAAGGTCGTCCGGTTCCATCAGCGTTTCCAGGAAATCAAGCAACTCAAGATTGTGCTGGCCTTCCGGGATGATTACTTTTCGAGGGACCGAACCGGTAATTACGCGGGAATGACTGATCGTGCATGTAGGTTTTCCTCAATTCTTTTGCCCTCCTTCAAAGCTTTGACGCGCAATTGCTGACCCAAGGCCCATAGTGATCTTCGAGGATCTTGAATGCTTCCAACGCCTTTGTGAGGTCGAGTTGAACACAATCGAATCTCTCGAGACGCTTGTCCTCGCAGTTCCGAAGCCGCTTCCCAATAATATCCCCCTGGAGCGATTCGTGCCATTCGTCCGCACCTTCGCCGCCCGCAAGGGCGTCACAGTCCGCATCGAGGGAGCCGGCCTGACATCAGCGGTACCGAGAGTTCTGTCGCAACCGGAAGTTCCAGACATTGTGCTGCAGCGAGCAGACCGACTGGACCCGGGCGATGAAGGCCTGCCATCGGAGAGGGTCGTGCTGACAGGACCTTACGCTGGGAAAGTGTTTCCGCCGAACAAGGAGTCGCAACAGGCACTAGCGGAGCGCTCTGGAATCACACTCGTTGGCCCTGATCCAAGCAGACTCGGTCGTGGAGAAGAAAGCGGTATGGAGGGCGAGATGTCGAAGAAAGATAAGAAAGAACAGAAGAAACTAGAGAAGAAGGAGATAAAGGAGAAGAATAAGCTCGAAAAACAAGAAAAGAAGAAGGACAAGACTCAGCGGTAAGGGAGCGTGTAGAGCTCCCTCGGATAAAGGCTTGGGCCAGCACAGGTTTGTAAATTAGACATGCACCGGTACAACTCGAGTACCAGCCTTTCGAAGTCTTGCAAACAGTGTCAGTCACAATCTTGCTGTGACCTGATTGCTTCTCTGTTTGTGACAACCTCACCCATTCCGTAGTCGTGAGCAATCATGCCGACTTTTACGTGTCGGTCAAGATCCTTCAACACACTGCCTTCTTTTCATCAGACACTTCCACCAAATAACGAAGATGACCAGACATATATCATACAGCCAACTTGAACGCCAAAGAACATCGGCTTGTCCGAAACCACTCATTATCACGCCATGTGCTTCAGCGTAACAACAAATTACGGCTGCGGCCACCACGACACCTCAACCCGAACCTGCCGAATGGGCGACGATCTAGGAGGACCACATTCCTGTCCGAATTTCAAACAGCGAGTTCTGACTCTTCCCTCATGTCCGGCGTGTGAGGCGAAGAAGAGGCCAAAGAATTAAGAGAGAAGGAGGCTGAAAACGGGGCAAACTAGCGAGATCTTGTGGAACGTGGGATCTTGTACAAGGTCGGGGAGGTGGCAACGAACTTGAGAGCGAATTCCACGTTTAGCCAGCAATGAAGTGGTCCCGGACTGTCTTTGCCTTTGGGTTGAGAATATGACATGACGAGGGAATGGACAAGACTCAAAGAAAACTACGTAATTACAGTTCTGGTTGAGATAATCTCACACTCTTCTCTCGAAGCTCTTTTTCATGCAGATACTCAAGAACGTGTGTAATGGTGCAATGAAGGTTGGCCCGAGAGCACCATGAGAAGCTTATTAAGTGAGGCAAATAAGTGAGAAAAGTTGAAGCCTGAGAAGTGGATGAATAAGGGTTTTTGCGAGGTCTCCCGCCATTGAATGTTGATGCACACTCCGTCGCTCGACAAAGAATAGATGTCAGCGAACCATGATTTATGAGGTAAGCCACGAGTAAGAATTGGAAGAAGAGCTTAGCTCTCATTTATCTCTCTGAGATAAGAATCCTTGGTACAGTGGGTTCTGAATTACTTCCCGTTATACGAGTCAAGGGATGGATTTCTCTCCGACGTGCATGTATGCATGTACGCAAGGGTAACACGAAGCCAAAAAACATCCATGTCAAAGTTTTGTCAGCCCTAAAACATAGAACGGGATCTTGAGGTTGCATTTCGGTCCAGAAAACGGCAGTCTGGCAAAGTGTGTAAGCCTTCACTACTAACCAGAACGCTGATAGTTTCAATCACACAAGTGCCTTGCTTTGGCCCAGGAGATCATCAGCAGCTAACTAGGGAGTAGAAGGCGTGATAGTTCGAATGTAGAACAGGATGGTAATCACTATACACCTAAGAAATGTGTATAAGGTTCGTTGGGGGCGCGTGACGGACCTGATAGGAACTTTAATATAGTGGACTAGCATCCTCGCTGGCTAGTCTTCATCAGAATCCGGGATCCAGAACTCTGCTGGAGGCAAATCCATCTGGACCGTGGCGCGTCCAGTATGCAGCGCGCGTTGACTTTGGTTAGTACTACCACTGGACAGACCATATGCCCTAGAAGACTGTCAGCGCATGTGAGAAAGATTCGCCAGGAAGCCTTCTGATCTCGCCGCCTTTCCCAACAGCATTGCATCTGCAATCAATCCCTCCGCGTACGCCCGAATAGCCCCGCTGAAGGAGAGATGGCGACGTCAAAGTAAGCTCATTAGGCGCAAAACCTTATACTCGAGCCATTTGAAACGGGGGAAGCTCCGGCGCCATGCTTACTACCTAATCGGCTGCTTCCGGACAGCCGCCTGCTCGTCTCGTGGACAGAAAACACCTGTTCGCAGTAGTCGAAACGTAGCGCGAGCAAGCGCGGCTTCTATCGTAGATTTTTTTCGCATCTGAATTTCTGAATCACTAGGTAGGCACCTTGCCCCCAGCGCGAACCGTCAATCCTACCTGGTAGAGGGACAAGGACCAGGGAAGTTCGTTTCATGCAAACGGTTCCAAGGTTGATGGGTGTGTAGTGGGAGTGGGTTCAGAACTTCAAGGTTGTGAACCTTGGACGAGAGCATCTGCTTATCGGCCCGCTTTTCCTGTACACAGCACAACATTTACCCTTTCCCTCTCGACCAGGCTCTGCTCTTCGGCTTCATCTAGGATGATATCGCATAGTGTCGAGCGAGAAGCGACGCGAACGCTTCCGGGCAAAGGAAGGGCATGCTTGCGAAGTTCGAACGCGAGCCCGCGTGTTTCCTAGAAGCTTTGCTTTCGCACACTCGAATCAGGGAGGCCCAAGTCGTTTGCAGATGTCTGGTTGTTTCCAAGCTTCCAGGGGTGATTCTTTGGCTGTTGGTGAAATGGCACGACTGGAAGCCGTCGCAAGCCGTCACACTCATCAGTCACAGGGGCTCCCAGAACTCTCTAGCGCTAAGGCTTCATGCTCTTTGGAAATTTCTGGGCAGTGATTGGCCACGGCACGAGAAACAGCCGTTCTCCTTCCAAGGTACACAGTCCTATTGGCGATAGACTTTCAAAATGGCAAAAGCGGCAAGACATGACGAGGTGTTGAAAAGGCAGGAGTAAGCCAATTGCATCGGCTTTTGGTACATATCTTTTCTCACGATCGCTTGATTGGGGGTTCCTCGGAGGGTTTGTGTGGTAGACGGTGGGCGAGTCGCATGTAGACGAGGAAGAAACAAAATGGGGAAAGAATTCGAGAGTATGACAGCTCCAGCTGGCATCAGTTATCTCGAAGACTCGACGGCGTCGGAATTTCGGAGTTACCGTACACCCCCGACTTCGACTTCAGCCTCCAAAACGAAATATTACCCCACGGGGGAGACGGGAATGGCATCATCGGCGCTATGCCAATCTCGACGACCGCCAAATCAGTGAAAATGGCATCCATCTGGCCGTGGGATTGATGTCGCGACAAACAACGTGATGAGATAATTTTAGATGAGGTCTGAAGAAATGTGGTTGCTTCAAGCGACCTCGTCGACTTGCTGATCTTGGATGGTTCAAACTTCACAGTTCACACCATCGGCATTCGTCCAAGAAGGAAGTCCCAAGACCGTCCGTCTGCTTTTTCCAAGGCGGCGATTTTCACGTCAGTAAATGACCTTGAGCCTGGAAAACGGTTTCCGATTACTAAATAATTCCAAGCGTCATCCCTTTTCGTCCTTCACGAAATGTGGTCGCGAAACGCCCCTCGGGTAGTTGTAGAGTATGCCAATTTCGCAGACTGAAACCAGCGCCTCCTCGGACTTTCCTGCCAGCTCAACCTCCGACATCATCGACAGGAGCAAAAGGTCTCCAAGAAATCTTGTCCCGGCTGGGCGGTGGGTACAGCCGCACCTTCACAGGCTCAACACAGCAAAGCCAGTTGTCAGACTCGTCACTCGTCAGCAAGACAAGTCAAGCCGGGGGAGAAAAACAGCACGAACAAGCGCCGCATCCCACGCCAATCTGCAAAATGCTGCATACAGGATATCTCTCCCAAAGAAAATGCACAATTTCCCCAGATCCGAGATCCTGCGAAAGCTTAATCGGCGTCACATGAGAGCCTTTCAAACGCACGTCTGCCCAATCTTCTGCTCCAAAGACCGAAATTTGTGCGATACAGGGTGGGAGAAGAGCGAGTAGCGTGCGAGTGGAGTGGCAGAATGCGTGGGTGCGTGTACAGCATGCACCGAGTCCTTGCCCCCATGTGCTCTCAAGATAGATTGGCAAAATGTATTCGTCAAGTCTCAAACATATCTGCGAGCGGGCAGCGTGGTCCATGTCGTCGATCCGCTCGTCTCCAGTCTGCAGATGAACACAGAGGAACTTTGGAGTCCTTGAAATGAGAACGGGGGGGAAGATCTCGAAGCCTCGAAGCCCCAAAGTCGCCCACAGACTCTCTCCAGTTCTTGGCAACAGCATGGGGTCACTGGGATGCTGATTATTGGCCCACGGACCAACCTCCACCATTCGCTTATCGCGTTAAAATTGACTTCATGCCTTTGCTTGCCCCTCTGTCCCTCCAAGAACGTGTCTACACAACAAGTGCAAAAATGAAAAGCGCGTTTCGTGGTCGACGTGCGAGATGAGAGCCCATCTTCCCGCCCAGGAGTGCAATCCAGGTGCCAATCTCCCTCGTTCATCGGACGATCAGACAGACAAGACTCGCCAAGCTTCTTCGTCCGTTGATGAACATCCCGGTTCCGGGCGGATGATCTGCGGCGGAGCCTGCTGAAACTCCACGTCCTTCTGAGTCTGTGGACACATTCTCAGCGGGGTGAGGTGTAACGGCCAAGAATTGGCTGTACAACTTCCGCCGTCATGATAGGGAGGGAGTAAGACTTTCCGTACACCCGCGGGGCTTGGGGTTGTTTATTTTTTTTTTGACTTTGGGGGAAGCGGGTGACGTACTCCAACGTCAGAACTAAGGTGCGGGAATGTACATTGGAGGCCGGAGTTTTTGCTTATGGAATGCGGCGACTGACGATCACATTGCGGCTGATAGCGTTGCAGATGAGAGATGATTGGAGCAAGAGCATTTTGGGGATTACTACTCTGGGTATTTGTATGCTGACAAAAAGGAAAACAACCATGAGATATTCTCGCCGAGCAGCTACCCACGCTGTCGTGAAGGCCGTGATGCCAAAAAAGATTCCCAAACTCCCCCTTCCTTTGTAGGGCCCGGAACGATGTTTGCAGTCCAACCGGTAGGTTCATTTTCTCCTAGACATACACGCTATGCAACGAAGCTCCAACTCCTGAGACCAATCCATTCTGTTCGTCGTGTCCACCATACTCCTCTTCCGTAGGCAGCTTAGACGGAGAAGTCAGAATCGTGGGTGAGGCCAAAGTGGCATGGGATCAGCTTGAGGAACTTCGGGGCGGAAGCCTCGCTGACGCTGCTGGAACGGCTGGTATCCTTGAGCATGGCATCGGCGACCTCGAGATCAGGCTCGACCGCGTTCTGCTTGGGGCTGGCAGCAGCAGAGTCGAGGACGGGAGAAGCGAGCTCCGGAGTGGTCGGGTAGGAGTCGGAGTGGATGGGAGAGAGGACGAGGAACTGGGAAGACATTGTGGATGTTGGTTGTTTGGTTGGTTGGTTGATTTGAGGAGACTTGTTGGTCTTTGTTGATTGAGGAGTTGTAGATTGATATTGCTGGTGATATAGAATAAAGAGCAGTTGGGGGAGCCAAGTTGTCTATTAAATATGGGAAATTGTGGCACTAGCGGCAAGCAGGCTCCAAGTCCGTGTGACGACACGTGCGTGAGCGTTGCAGAGGATAGGTAGTGGGGGTTTGCTTTTACGTCCCTGCAAGCTGTAGGGAAAAGCACTGATAGGCCCCGGATGTACCGCAAGGGCTGGGCGATGAAGGCGAAGTAGGGAGGAAACAGAATGAGAAACGCCGAGACGGTGTTGCAACACAAAGGAGACGATCGACGAGATATATAGCGGAGAAGAAGAAAAGGAGACGACCATTTGAGGACGGTTAAGGCCCGCGAACAGACTCGCGCTCCGCTCGCCCAGAGAGGCCCTGAGTAGACAGACGAGCAGAAACCGGAGTGCTCAGTCAAAGTGATCGCAACAGGGAAACGAGACCCTGCCTACTGATGCTTGCCTACCTTCATGGGCGTAATCTAGTGAATCTACCGAGCAGGATGTGGGGTGAATTGGGGCGAGATTCGACCAATGCCATCCTCACCGCACTCTCAGCTCGTCCCGTCAAGCCTTCGACAAGAGAGAGTTGAGGACAGTCAAGACTGCTGTGCGTCCTTAGCAACTGGGCGCTGCACGACGCCGAGTCCTGGGCGCTTCACGAAATTCGCCTCCGCATTGATGCTGGCTGTCTCCGTGGGGAAGACGGCCCATGCTCGAGAATCCGGAGTCGAGATTGGCGCCGCAACCCCGCATTGTTCTTTCAACAGCCCCATACCAACGCTGGTGTGCTGGGCTGGAGAGGTTGCCAGATAGCAGCGCCCGGGATGTTTTCGAGATGGGTGGGCGCGAAGTTGGCCATAACCGATGCGAGCCAAACGTATTCGTCTGGGGGAACGGCGCAGCGGAAGACTGCTGCCAGTGCTTCTGTCAGGTGGCAGCGCCGCCGCTGCGACGAGGAGTCAGTTGCGACGATGACGTTGGCAGGTGAGAAAAGGGTGGGTGATGGAGGCGCGGGAAGACATGTCGTTGCTCCCAGGTGATACAAAGGGGGTCCGTCCATCGCGGATGGGTGGGAAAAGAAATGGTCTTACAGCTGTCAGCGAGGCTCAAGAGTCAGGGCTCGGCGAGTCGACTCGAGTCTGATGCTGCCACACGTGACAGCGGGTTGGCCCGAGATGTCTCATGTGACTTCTACATCAGGTGACACTCTCAAAAGTCAGATGACGAGAGAGCGATCACGTGCTTGTTTGTCATGTGACTTGTTATTTTTCAATTGCAGTTTCACGTGACCCGATGCTTCGCCCCCTCAATCGCACCGCCTTGTGGCTGGAGCTGAAGCATCCATGCGTCTGTGTTAAGGTTCTGCGTCCATGTGGCTGGCTCGCGATGCGGCGGCGGAAGGGTGTCGCTTTTAAACTTCTTCTCGTGCGTTTCATGTCGCTTTATCTTTTGCATGAAACAGCCAAGCGGAGTTTTTCATTCGCCTGATCGCCTCAAAATTCAACGGTTGGTGATCGCCTCCAGGGTATGCGTCTCGGCCCGAATGTCCGTTCTTGAAAAGCTGGCTGTTGTGTGGAGCCCGAAAAGCGACCTGTACATCGTCAACTCTCCTACATGCTGCATCCCCGCCGCCTTCGACAGCTTTAAACATGCAATTATGAGGGAAACTTCCCTAACTCTGTCTTTCCGGCCTGGCTACCTCGACGTCGAGGTCGCGGACCTTCGCTCCCAGTCCGACACGTCGCTTGGCCAGTCCAGCCTCGGTCTGCTCCTCTGCTTCTGCTTCTGCTCTTCTGCTTGCTCCATTGCTACACCCGTGACCTGTGTAAGTGTTTCCTCTCCCACCGCGGTGTTACAGTAACAGCGACAAGGCAAAGCAAGGATCACATCCGCCGGCACCTTGCTTCAAGCTCAGAGGTTTCAAGCCATCATGCCTTGGCTCTCGTCGGCCATGTGCCTCGCCTGCAAGGGACGGCGAAGCAAACGCGAGTAATGGGACTTTGCACAAACCGGAACACATCCGCCAAATCCTGAAGCAAGGAGCAGCAGCACAACAACCTCTGGAGAAGTCCTGGACAAGGAGAATTTTCCGCAATGTGACGCGTAGCTCGGCCGCCATCATATGTGCCTTGCTACAAGTCGCCTCGTCGAGTGTACGTGCTTCGCTGCTTGCCACCTTGCTGAGTCGGACGATAGATAGACGCGTGCTCCACAGCGCAAGATGCACGGTAGATGTAGAGGGCCGCTTGCAGCAGCTTTGCCGGCTCTCGCTGCACTGCGATGCTTTATCACACCTCTACCGTACAGGGCTGACGATGGCCATGGGCTCGCGGCCGGCCGAGTCCTGTGGTCCTGGGTGACCTGGCTCGTTTTGGAGGAGACTTCTCAGACGAGCCGCTCAGAGCCGGCGTTTCTGATGCGCCTGTTGCTGCTGCTCGCCTGTTTTCAATCGTGCCTCGACACGCGAGGGATGATGCGGAATTTGCTGGCCGAGCAGCAGAATTGGGAGGCCAGTCGCCAGTGGCCGCCATGCCATAATTGCCATTGAACGAGTCCCCTGGGGGCTTGAGTTACTGGCTGACGAGTGAAGACTGGGACTGGGACTCTGGGGCTTCTTGGACTCATGGCTCAGGGGAGCATCCGCGGCGAAGGGGCAAAGGGCAATGGTGACATTGGCAAGAATGGCACGATGCCAGTCTCCAGATGGCAAAGAGTTCAGAAATGGTCTGAAAGCGTCGTCCGGGACGCTGAAGCCACCCGCGTGGTGCGGGCGATGTGGTGAGGCTCAGGCCGTGTTTGAACAAACAGCAGCCGCTGGGCAGCAACGTTAGAGCCGTCGTCTGTACAGTAGTAGAAGGCCAAATGCCACTCGCTGGCGCTGAGTCTGACGCTGGCCGCCGCCGGCAGTAGTAACTCCAGCTGTACGTACCTCACACGCAGCAGCAGCAGAGCGTGTGTCGGCCGCTAGGGAGCGCAAGCAGACGCAGGCTAAAACCATTGGGCCTGTCCGCGAACCTAATCACACTCACAGCTGGATCCTTGCTGCCCTTAGCAAGCATTCAATTGACGGGATTACCTTGCACCCATCTCTGCTCCCTGTCAAGCTCCAAATAGTAGATGCCCGCATTCCCGCGTGTTGCCAAACGGCTTTCTAGAGACGTTTGATTTCTTCCCACCGCAACGGGCTCGCCCATGGCGTTATTATAAAATACCTCATCCACTGTCCCCGGTCTCTGCTCCCTGATCTGCGCCCAAGGTCTCTCCTCTGCCTCCCTACTCTGGTGTCTGGTTTCTGGTTCTGGTTCTGGTCTTCTTCCAACCCTCGCCATCGCCGTCACTGTCTCCGTCACGGTCTCGCCGCCCGCCTGTTGGGTGTCCTTTGCCTCATCAGGTCCAAGGAACGGCCATTGTTCCGGAAGAGCAGCAGCACGCGTTGCGTTCATTGTCCTCGCATTGCATTCCAGCTGGCGAGCCCGGACGCTCTTTGAGCACGTCGAGCACCTCACGCCCCCTCGATTTCTTTCCCCCGGCGTCGTCCATTGCACATCCCGCACCATGTGCACGAGAATCATACACTCGTACGGCTGCGAGCACAAGAAGGACGACTTTGCGCCGTGCGCCAGTTCGCGGACGGGCCGACCCTGCCAGCCCCACGATGTCAAAATAAAGCAGATCAAGCATGATGAGAAATGTGACGACTGCGACGGATGATGACAGGTACGCCTCCCGGTGGATTCATTCCAGAGCTTCTTTTTTTTTCTCTTTTCTCTGAAAATTTGTTGGACTTGGGGACTCGGACATGGACTCTTGGACATGGACGTGGGACTTGGGACTTGGACTCGTTGTGGCAGAGCACGTCTGACAACCGCAAGCAGAGTGCCACGAGCAACGACAAACAGACGACAACTCATCAAACACACTCATCGCGGCCGGTCGCACGCAAACGGGGATTCGAGGACAGCGACGCGGGCGTTCAGTTCAGAGCCAGACTCTCACTCGTCCGACTCGTCACGCGATTTCAATTCTCTATCACAGGTGTAATATCTTCTCTCTCGTCACTGGTCCGGACCTCATGGCACAGCGCATTTCCCGGCGTCCTGGAGATAAAAAGTGCTGGCTGGCGTTTAATGGGGCGAGCACGCGCCCAATGAGGCGGCGAGGACGGCGTTTCTTGAAAAGACTGGGCGCTCCGACACGACTTCAGTTCTGGACATGTATTCTATTCCCCTTCTCGCGGACATCCCCCCAATTTTGGCTGAGACTGTGTTGAAGGTGATGGTCTATGGTGTTGAGCACAGCAATGGCTGGTGCTGGCCGGCCTCTCTGTCACATGTGGGGCAGCCGCCGTCTCGAAGTTTTTTGTCCGCGCCGCAGTGCGCCAAGATACCCACGAGCAGGGTCGCAGAGCTTCTTATATTGAAAGAAACATCAAAGCATTCTAAATGAGAGCAGCATAGCACGTTGTCCAATCCTCGATGTGTATAGTATAGTGTCTGTGAGGTTGTGAGCTGGAGCATTGAGCAAGCCGAGCAAGCCCAGCCAGCCGAGCAGAACCCCTGACGGAGCCTGTTTGCGGCAGGACATCTGAGTTTTCTGTAATTGTATGACACTTTCAGCAGCCCAGCAGGCCTCCCGTAGCTCCGCCGTAAGTTAATGAGCAGCACCTGGAAAGTTTGTTTGACGCTGAGCAGCGTCGAGGACACGAGCGGCCGGCGTTCAAGGGTCTCACACTCGGCCATCCAGCGTCCAAGGCTCCAAGCCATCCATGCCTCGAGTCATGTCGCACGCTGGCCGTTGCAACTGCACTGCGGCTGCGGCTAACTGGCCAACCAGCACCACGCATCGTCCGGCAGCCGTTGAGCGTCGACGTCGTCAGACGCGTGTAGATCGGCCCTGGTGTGGCGCGGAAGCAGAACCGGTAGCCGAGACTGAGACCTCCACGCGGACCACGCCCACGCTCATTGACATCCCCAGTCTCCCACACTTCCACTCCGGACCGCAACAGACAACAAGGAGGTGTTTCTTGCCGTGGCGCCTGGGAGCATCAACGCCCACACCAGACTTTCAAAGGGAGAGCGACAAGCTGCCCCCCTATGCCCGTCCCTTGCTCTCCGCCCGCTGAGGCGCACGCGCAACGTGGCAGCGATGCCTCGACTCGACTAAACACCTCGCAGTCGTATCCCTCTCCCCGTGTCAGGTATGCCTGCGCCGATCCGGGTATTATTGCACTTTGCTGCAATATGTGCAGTGGGGCCACCGCCGTGCCGTGATGCGATTCGAGGCTGCTCTGCGACGAGGAGGGGATATGCTGGAGCCGTATGGGATAGCGAGCTTTCTATGGCCTATATCCTGCCCTCCCGGGTCATCATATATCTGCTCTCGCACGGCATTTATGACCTGGCACCACAGCAACCAAAGTATGACCTGGCCACGGCGGGCCAGCCTCTGATAATTGTGCAGCTGCCATGACCTGTCTGTCGTCTGTCACCAATGCACATCATATCGTGTTGAGTGCTGTCTGCGTGCTCCGGTTACCGAGGACGCCCTGGTCAATGTCGATGGCCGGCTGGGATGCGCGATGCGCTCGAGCGGTTCGAGAAGGTCCTCGGTGGCAGAATACCTGGATTTCGGCTGTGGCATGGGTTCTTGGATTCTGCTCGCCTCGGCCGCGATAGAGTACTGCCCTGTCACGCCCGTCCTTGGCTTGCCCTCTTTCTGCCCTGCCGCAGGGAGATGAGTTGCTGACAAGGTTTCGGCACGTGTGTTAGATAGACAGACGGTTCAGCCGTTTGATGAGAGGATAGAGGACGTGGGCGAGGACGAGGACGTGGTGGTCGTAGTCTCCAGGGGCATGGCATGCCGGGTCGGCGTTGCCCGCTAGCCCGTCCGCTACGGTAAATCTTCGGCCTTGACCTCCGCTGCGAGTCCGATTCGACAGCCATAACAATCGCTATATGCTACATGGCGCACCAGTACAAGAGTCTTCGCCATGTCTGTCGACATCAGCTGGGAGACGCTCACAGGAGGGCCTGACGGTGCATCCCGGGAAGAAGCCATCCGCGCTTTTGTCCATGACCGTTTCCAGCAGGTGGCTCTCCCACGCTTCATCCGCTCAGTGCATGTCCACTCGTTCCAGTTCGGAGACGTCCCGCCTGAAATCGAGCTCAAGGACATCTGCGATCCTCTGCCCGACTTCTATGAGGAGGACGAAGACGATGAAGACGATGAAGACGATGACGAGGCCGACGAGACCAAGGAAGACGGCCCGCCGAGCGATATCCCGGACCATCCCATATCGCAGGGCTTGAATCAGCGGCGTCAGGACACCAACCTGCCATCAAGCAGTGGGACTCCAGCAGCCATCCATCAGCACGCTCCGCCGCCCTTAGATTTGAGATCGTCGGCCAAACGCACTTCTGCATATCAGGACTATCAGGGTCACGCGCATCCACCCACTTCAGCAACACCAGGAATCCCCGGAGGAACCTCAAATCTGAGCTACTTCCACCTTCCTCTGGGTGCAGGTCTGTCCGGCACGACGACCCCACTTGCCGCCGTTGCTGGCGCACACTTCCAGGGTGGTCGACAGGATCTCCACCACCACGCCCCGGTGGACCAAGAAGGCGTAGGACACAATCGCACCACGTCCAGCAGCTCCCTGACTCCACCGTCGAGCGCAGACCCTCCCTCGCGACCAACTTCTCGCCATAGGAGTGATGCGTCCAGAAAACCTTCCCGAATGGACTTGGAGGATGTGCTTACTCAGGACCAGAGTGCTACCCCCGTCACACCAGCCCCGCCATTACGCCTGCGAGAAAGCTCACCAGATGACGTCCAGATCGTATCTCATGTCAAATACTCTGGCAACGTCAAGCTGTCGCTTACCGCTGAGATACTTTTGGACTACCCAATGCCAAGTTTCGTGGGCATTCCATTGAAATTGAACATTACAGGTCTCACCTTTGATGGAGTCGCCATACTTGCTTACATTCGGAAGCGAGCACATTTCTGCTTTCTGTCTCCGGAAGATGCTGATACTCTGGTGGGACACAGTAACAGCTTGGACGACTCTGATGAAGGCGCTTCCGAGGACAAAAATGCCAGCACCAGGAATCACGTGGGCGGTCTGCTTGAGGAGATCAGGGTCGAGAGTGAGATCGGACAGAAAGAGACAGGCAAGCAGGTATTGAAGAACGTAGGCAAGGTGGAAAAGTTTGTCCTCGAACAGGTCCGGCGTATTTTCGAGGACGAGTTTGTCTACCCAAGCTTCTGGACGTTCCTGGTTTGAACTTTCATGGATGACTCGAAACCCTGGAAGCGAAGAGCGGTCGACGACGAATTGTCAGATGGCTCAAAGTCAGCTCCCGTGGTCGCTGCCGTCCCCTCATGCAAGACTCTGCCTTCGAGGGAAGTCGTCCTTCTTCCTGCTACACAGCAACGGCGCATCTACGATCATGTCCGTTTGCCACGACCACGCCACGACAGACGACGTCGAACAAAGGTTCGTACTACAGAAGCTAGCGAAGCTTGCAACCCGCACGGTTCGCAGCAGCAAGATTTGAGGCGGGCCGTGACCGTTGCACAGCAGGCGCGCCTACGCTGTGCAACCGGCCCCGGCGTCTGGTATGTTGTCAAGTGACTGGCAGGTGTCACCACAGCAGGCAGGTAGTCGAGGCGGCGGCTGCCGCTCCGCTCCGCTCGCTATTCATGCGCGACATTTACAGGGCTGTACTCGTGTTACCGGCCGGGCTGGTGCTATATGCTAGCCTCCAACCGCTGCAATTATCCTCCGAGTCGACTTTGTTTGTTTTCCGAGAAACGTCGAGTGAGTCGAGACCGTCTTGAGGCCTGTTTGCTCAACTTTGACTAGTGGCCCTCAGCGCCACGTTGTTCAGCTGGCAACTCGCTTGCCCCTGGCTTCTCCTCTTGGTGCTACCCACCTTGATCAATTCAGCTTCGGCTGGGAGATCGAGATTAGATGCAATCTGTTCAGCCTTATCCGTCCGTCCCAACACTTTAATCATATCTCTCTCGACTTTCAATGCTTTCCTCCACTCAACGCCGCTTCGGGGGCTATTCAACAGACCTTCGAAATGAATAAGCAGGTTGCTCAGTACGTCTTCGTATTTGTTAATTTTGATTGTTTCAGACAGATTATTTCCCAAAAACATCAAGAATTGATGAGATGAACATTTCCTTCGTAATCTCATCGAGTAGTAAACCGAACTCGCAAGCGACTTATCCCATTCTCCACAAACGCCACGCGCCCTTCTTACTTTTCATATCCAGACCTAATACGGTCATTAAAAACATTGCATAACAGCCATAAGTCCTTGAGTTCATCACAGCAGGGGCCACTTCCCCTGAACGGCTTGAGTTAACCCAGACCGTTCCACAACTTCTTTGCTCCTCCTCTTCGCTTCTTCCATCACCTCATTCTCGTCCATTGTTGTCAGCTTTCCGTTCTCCACCAGAACCTTACCGTCCACGACCACCATGTCGACATCTGCCCCGGTAGCAGCATAGACAACCGCACTGACCGGCGAGAACCATGGCTGCATCCGCACCCTTCTCGTGTCGATCGCCACAAAGTCGGCCTTCTTGCCCACCTCCAGACTGCCAATGCTATCTTGCAACCCCAGCGCCTTGGCGCCATTGATCGTCGCCATCTCCAATACGTCCTCGGCTGGGACGGACGTTGGATTGAAATTGACAGCCTTGTGGATGATGGCAGCGAGTTTCATTTCCTGCAGCAAGTCGCACGTGTTGTTGCACGGCGCGCCGTCAGTTCCCAGGCCGATGTTCACGCCTGCTTTTTGCAAATCAGGCACGCGGCAGATGCCACTGGCGAGTTTGGCGTTGGAAGTTGGGCAGTGCGCGATATGAGTGTTTGTCTTTGCGAGGGTGGCGATATCGGAGTCGTCGAGATGGACCATGTGGACGAGGACGGTAGAGGGACCGAGGAGACCAACCGAGTCGCAGTAGGACATTGGCGTGTGGGATTGCGAGGCGAAGAAGTCGCGGTCTGCAGAGACTTCTGCGCAGTGCATAGTGATTGGGATGCCCTTCTCCTTGGATATGGAAGACATCTTTCTGTAGAGCTCTTCGGAGACACTGTTTTCCCGTGTCAGCTCAAGATCCTGCAGCATATCATCGCAAGTCACGTGGACAAAGGAAACAGGGCAGAACTCACCCTCCCGGCGTCCTCGCTCCAAACCAGACTTTAATCCTCCCCTCAGCTCCACCGTTCCACTTCTCCCACATCTCCACCGCACCATCCAAACTCTTCTCGTTCTCAACAAGCCCCTCGTGCATCTCCCACCCCTCCCCACTCGCATACTTTCCCTTATCCATCACAATCTTGCCCAAACAGCCCCTAACCCCACTCTCCTCCACCGCCCTCGCAAGTCCATCAAACCCATACCGATCCGCAAACATGCTCTCGAGGAAACAAGTCGTCCCACTCAGCAGCATCTCAGCAATACTCAACCGCGCCGCCGCATAGCCGTCCTCGGGCGTGAAATGGCCCTGCAAAACCCAGATGCGCGAGCAGAGCCACGAGATGAGCGACAGGTCGTCGGCGGCGCCGCGGAGGAGCGTCTGCGCTGTGTGCATGTGGGTGGAGATGAGGCCGGGGATGAGGATGCGGCCGGCGAGGGAGGTGGTGGGTTCGGAGGGGTGGGCGGAGAGGAGGTCGGCGGTGCGGCCGATGGCGGCGATGGTGGTGCCGGTGACGAGGATGGCGCCGTCGAGGTAGATGTCTCGGTTGGCGTTGACGGTTATGATTGTTGCGTTTGTGTAGAGCATTTTGATTTTGACTGCTAAGAAATTTCCGAGGGAAGTGGCTAGTGGAGAATTCAGAGGATTTTGATATAAATTTGAAACTGAATGTGCAATGGCTGTGTAAAAGTTAATATATATGAGAACCAATCTTTCAGAGTTTTATGCAATGGTTTAGATGCTGATCTTTGAGGGGAAATCCACCTACTCTTATGATTTTCCCGCTATAGATACGATGTCGGAGGTCGCCGTAGGTCGTCGACGGACCGTACCGCGAGTGCAAGAAACAGTTGATATGCTTGATCTAGATCCCGATTTAATGATATGACAGTCCGAAACAACAATTGCAAGAGTTGTTATTCCTCCCAGCTACTTGAATACTCGAACGTCATCATACCGAGAATGGAGGTTCGGCCGAGTCACGTGATGCATTGCCCATTTTGGAATGCATGTTCCTGAGATACCTACCCAATTGGACATGTATGTGCGTTTTGACGATGTAGGAGGAGTGAAAACATAAATCCAAATATACGTCAGTTCGAAGTTCAATGTTTTGCTCTTGTCAAAAAAATTTAAAAAAAATTCGTGGAACAGAGAGAGTGACTACATATATCGATGTCGCTTGAACTAACATTTCAGGACAAGCAAATCCACATTCCCTGAAACATCTGAATTGGTTGTTCTGTCTATAGTCGTGACTACGCTGTTAATAGATGAAAAGTTGATTTTGCTTCCAGAGTCATCGTGGACTCTCATAGGCGTTATGTTGGTGCACTGTGGCACTTAGAATACCCTCAACTATTTGAATGCGTCTTCGATCCCTTGCGAGGGCAAGTTGTTGTAACCCAAAGGCCGAAAAATTAAAAATACAAAAACTAAACACCCCTAAGGATGTCAAGGAAAAGCCTCCAACGACTTTTATTACAATTCTTTTTAAAGACTTCACCCCAAGATTACGTGTCTTTCTGATGAAACAACGGGAGATAATATGCCAACAACAACAACAAACTTGTAAGCATTTCTGTTACCCGCTGCGAGATTCGAACCCGCACCCACTTTGCACAAGAGAAGGTCCAGGCTGCGAATCTCTGGCCAATTACACCACCGGTGCTTTGGTTGGGAGGTGGTGGATTTAAGCGGGATTCTAAGGGGGCAAAGCGAGGTGAGGTGAGGTTTGGGAAGGCGTGTCTACCTAGTTAACTGTTTCTTGGGTCCGTTTGCTCTGCGAATACGAAGGTATGAGAGATTCAGTTGGAGACAGGCTTGGTCTAATGGTTCGAATACACCCCGGGGCGGTTCTCTGCAATCTTCTGTTTTGACTATAGGATCGCCATTTAGTGCGAAAATCCTGGGTTTTATGGGCGGCCGTTCTTGGTCAGAAAAAGTTAGGTATGGATAGCGGTTCGGGAGCATTTTGACAGAGCGATTCTCCTGAGGCGATTCCGGGAGACGTATTGGCAAATCCATCAATTCGTCAGAGAGCAACACTGTTCTCGGCCTGCTGAGAGAGGAGCACAAGCTCAATCAAAATCGATCTCTCACTCAATTCTCCTCACCCCCACCACCCTCGACAACCTATCCTCCAACGCAGCAACACTCTCATCCATCCTCTCAGCCCTTCTCCTCAACTCGCTAAACCCCAAATACATATCCCCAATCTCCTTAGCCACCCGCCTCGTCTCAACCCTCTGCAACCCATTGAGCAAATCCATCACATCCGGCTTCTTCCTCAACCAAATCCACCTCTCCCTCAACCCACACCTGCGATAACTCGTCAGATAAAACTCAGCCTCTTCCTCCTCCTCATTCATCGGCCTGTCCCTCCCTCGACTCGAGCTGCGAAACACGTCATCCCACTCATCCCTCCCGCCCCGCCTCCTCTTCTGCTCCCTATCATAATCCTCCAAAAACGGCTCTTCGAGCTTCTTGAACCGCGAAATCATATGCTTGACCGTATCTCTCGAGACCCTAAAGCCCGCATCCCACTCCAACTCGCCCTCCTCCAGCCCCTCACGTCCATTAACCTCGACGCCCCTCTCCTTCTCGCCCCTGCGACTCTCGCTGCGCCGCCGCTTCCGCCTCTTGCGCAGCCGCCGCAGGTGTCGCCGTTCTTCGTAGAGCCCGGATTTCAGGTTGCCGAGGAAATCTTGGATCTGCGAGGGCGCGCTGTAGATCGTCATGAGCGAGTTCCAGAAGACGTTGAGGAAGGTGAAGATTGTGAAGGCGAAGGAGACGAAGCCGACGACGATGGAGACGATGGAGAGGGGCGTCAGGACGCCTTTGGAGATGGTGGTGCCCATTGTTGTGGTCCTGACTTTTTTCTCCTTTTTCTATGCGCGAGTTCTATGTGTAGATATGTGTACAATTGTTGGTATTATAGAGGTCGGAGGGGAATGGAAGAATTTCGGACGCGGGCGGACGGCATTCGCGGGTCTGGACGAGGCGTTAAAGGTGGGAGTACTCCTAAAGTCGACTGTGAAGATGTCCTCAGTTGCCCAATTGCCCACGGAGGGAATTGAGTAGTAATGTGGTGGGCAGGTGAGTGAATACATGGTTGCCGGGCGTGTGCTGGCCGTGTGTTTACAGTGCGGCGAGGCGTTGCTTACGGGATACTTCGTTAATCTCGGCCCCCACGACGATCGCAGACATGACTCGTCACCCTCTGCCACGTCCGCGCTATTCATGCGCGTCATGCGGGACCAACCGAGTCACGCTATCACGTGCATTTTCCGGGTTTCGATACTAACCGAAACAGAAACGAAACAGATACTCCGACAACATTTGCAGAATCAATGCCTCCATTCAAACTACTAACACAACATGCTCCACAGCAGCAGACAAAGCACTCAACCACCTATTCACACAATTACAATGCATCCCCATCCTCTCAGTCTTTGTGATACTCGCGCCTCATATGCGCATCTCTGAGAAGCGAACGAAAGAAATCCCCAATTTCCGTTCCAGAAACCACACAGTCCACCCAAGTCGCAAATTGATAACAAGGAGAGTTAAAAGAACCACCTGCTCAAATGGATATTGAGTCATCCACAAGTCTATCAAAACAACGCCATCAAATGCCTAGGTAACCTGGTCTGATCGTTCGAAAGCCACAGGGCCTGACGTGTCAAACGGAAGAGTAGGTATGTATCTGTCAAGAAGTGACATACTACAAAGCTGGTCAACGTAAAGCTAATTAATTGGATTCGAAAAGAAAAGTGAGAGGGGGAAGAATTTCAGAGCATGCCTTCAAGCCTGCTCCCTAACGCAAAACCTCCCTCAAATGAGGGGTTCTCGAAGAATACTAAAGATTACCTTCTCAAAGAATGCCGCATCCCCTTCAATCCTAAACTCTCCTAAGACTTTTTTTTCGCAGGTACAAAACCCCCCCTCCCATGAGCTACTAGCTCTTTTACTCCCGGTTCTGAGCCATCCTCCTCTTCTTGAAGAAGTCCATGACCCTCCTTGCAGGTCCTGAGCTGCCGCCCTGAACCTGATCGTCATATGCATCTCCGAATCGCCTATTCTTCTGCAAATGAGCTGCACTCCTGCCCTGGCCACCTTGCGCCGGTCGATCGTTCTCGTCGCTATCGAAGCCTTGGGGGTATTGTGGGCGGAATGGCAAATCTTGCTGTCTGGACTGCGTATCATGCAAAATGTTGTCGAATGTCTCGTTCGCCGTCGGCCGATGGCGAGAGCCTTGAGAGGCAGAGAACTGGTTTCGATGTGCAGCTGCCGATTGCGAGCCTTCATTGTTTGGCATCCGGGCATTCAATTGCGGAGCAGAGCTTTCCCGTCGGCGATCGTATTGCGAGCTGCCATAGCCTGCGGGGAGTTGACTGCCGGTAGTGCTCTCGCTTGGCGTGCGACTGTCTCCTCTGCCGAAAGCCATTCCACCATGCTGACGCGGAACTTGACTCTTGCGGTTCGGAGTGGGGAAAGCCGAGGAGCCACGACGCGAGTGTGAAGCGGTCGTGGGCGTCGTAGGAGAATCAACATCCTTGCTCTCCCGACTGAAAGCCTTCAGGAGTGAGAAGCGTCGAGACGAACGGTGTGATGAGCGGTCGCGTCCACTGGCGGACTCGCTGCCTTTAACATCGCTGTTCTTGCGGTGGAAACTGAAAGATCGGCGAGATTCGGTAGACTTGCGGGGTTCGGCATCACTATTGGAAATGGGCTCTTTCATGCTTGTGGGAGGATATCGTTTATCCCGGCTCTGAGGAGACGGCCGCGTCCTGTCGGAAACAGACTTGTTCCTACCAAGGAGTTTGTCGGTGAGGGAACCCATAGTGCTCGACCGCTTGTGGCTGCGTGCACGGTACTCCTTGTCCATCTTCTCGTCGTTGGTAGGTACTCGCTGCGCGACGGGTCGATTGTAATTCGCACTGTCCTCGTCCGGAATTTGTTGGGAAGTGGGAGTGTTGATGACATATTGCTTCGGTTGGGAGATCCGGCCCTCGGCGTTCGTGACTGCAACAGTTGCGGCGGCAGGTTGCCCATATGAGTTGCCCCGCGAGGGCAGTCTGTTACCCGTCATAGAACCACCAGTCGATGGCCTATTGGCGGTAGGCAAGGTCGTCGACTCAGATGCTGCGCGCTGTGAGTCTCGGACTGGACGAGCTGGAGGAGGCATACTGCCACGATGCGCTCCAGATGGGACTGGGACACTACCTTGGTAGCTGCTTGGGTCGGTGGGTCCTTGGCTCTCTGCCCTCCGCGAAGCTTTGGGAACAGAAGGAGGAGGAGGCATGTCCCGCTTCGTCGAAGACTGGGGTTCGACATATTCAACCTGCACAGTCCTACGCTTCGCGTCTCTTGGTGTCTTTTGTCTCTCTGGAGGCTGCGCATCGACTTGTCCATGCTTAGGTGTGAGTCCGCCAATTGAGGGAGTGACAGGAGCATGAGATTTGCTCGGTTCTCGGACAGAAGCACTGCGGGCGAGGGACGGCGCATCAAATGATTCATCTAGACAATCTGTGAGTTTTTGCTCACTGCACCCGACAAAAGTGCCGTGGAGGTGGTGAGCCCTTACCTGACTTGACGGTCGTGTTTGCAATGTCGTTTGGAGTTGTAGTGCTGCTTGTGATGAACCCAACCACATGGGCGAACTCGGCCAACCAACTATGGCGAGCAACTTCGAAAAGATCTGCCCGTTTTCGTGGATCGGGGACGAGGATGCGCTTCAACAAGTCCCTGGCGTGGGGAGTGACGTATTCGGGGAACGTGAGCGGCGTCGAGACGATGTACTTGTAGAGCAAATTGATGTTGTCGCCTTCGGGGTTGGCAGGATCGTCGTCGAATGGAAGGTAGCCGGCCAACATGGCATACTGATTCATGATTAGCAGAGACAACAGGAGATGGAGTTCGTGCTACTTACTAAGATCACACCACAGCTCCAAACGTCAACCTTCCTGCCGGTGTACAGGGAGTCGCTGACAACCAGCTCTGGCGCTGCGTAACAAGGACTGCCGCAGCTGGTCTGCATGAGGTCTCCACGGCGATGGCCATCAGCTCCGGGCTCCTCCAGATTGGACTTCTTGAGGAAATCCCGATTTCCTAGATTGTATTCGATCTCGTCTCCAAGCTCGTCTCCAGGGTTGAAGGTATTTGCGAAACCAAAGTCGGTGATGATGATGTTGCGGTTGCGATCCAAAAGTAAGTTCTCCAGCTTCAGATCGCGGTGAACAATGCCTTTCTTGTGCAGGTAGCCAACTCCGGATACGAGCTGAGCAAACAAGCGCCTCGCAGCATTGTCCTTCAAGTACCGATGAGTCAAGATGTAGTCGAATAGTTCCCCTCCAGAAGCGTATTCCAAAATGATGCCAATGTGTCGCTCAGTCTCCACCATCTCATGCAAGCGGACGATGTTTGGGTGCACCAGACCATTCAAAATTCTGATCTCACGGTAGATCTTTGGAAGGCGGCCGGGATTGGAGCCCAATTGCTCACGTCGGATGAGCTTGATAGCGACTTGATAGCCGCCCTCTCGCTTCCAACCCATCTTGACCTTGCCAAACTCGCCTTCTCCCAGAGTCTGTCCGAGAATGTACTCCCCAAACTTAGTCTCTTTCTTTGACTTGCTGTGATCTTGCCTAGTCTTGCCGGTGCCTCGGCCTCCATCGTCCACGCCCTCACTTCCCACGAGTCCAAGACCAGTGATAGGTGTGATATCATTGCCGCCGGACATTGGGCGGGCTTCAGCCATCCTAGCCTGCTCTCGAGCGACGTCCTCACTTGCGTCGGAGGTGATGACGCGATTGATGATGGTGCTTTCCTCTCGCGGCAGATCTGTGTTCACGGGAGGTTGACCGACCGCCGTGGCAGATCGGCTGTGGGCTGGCGATTGCTTGTTCTTGGAAGCGCTGGGTGCTCGAGGACTGTTCCTTGGGGAATTGTGAGTCTTGCGGCGCGCGTGGCTCGATGCAGATGCGCTGTCGTCTCTGGCGCGGTCTCTGTCGTGACCGGTGTATTGTGTAGAGTGCCTCGAGCGCTCATTGGATCGGTGAGACATGTTGAGGTCGGGCGCAGGGGCAGTGATGGTTTCACTGCGAGAATTGGATGAGGTTCGGGGTGGGGGTGCAATGGGTGGGCCTTGTGGGGGGATCTGTGTTTGTGTTGCAGGTGTGGTGTTTGCAGGCGAGTTGGCTGAGGTGGGAAGAGGCTGCGCGCGCGGAGTTGTCATGTTCGACGTGCTTGAGCCAGCTGGGGAGAACTGCTGCTGCTGTTGTTGTGGAGTTGTGGGAGAGGTGCCATTGCCGCCGCTGGGTCGTCGTGATGAGGATTTACGAGAGGCAGCAGAAGGATTGGCTGAGGCCACGCTGGGAGACTGGGGGTTGTAGTACTGCTCGCGACTGTGAGGAGACTGCTGATATGGAGGTTGAATAGCCGCCGAAGACATGTCCAGCGCAGCAGCGGTGAAGATGCTCGTCCACAGTGAGGGTGGCCGAAGAGGGTCGGGGAATGGGGGCCGGTTAGCGTGAAGGGAGACGGGGAGAAGGACGCGGTGGCAGCTTTGTTGTGGTGATGGTGGAGGAGGAAAGGAGCGGACGCTGCGCTGACGAGGCTGTGAAGAGGTTCAGCGTTGGAGCGCAAGCCAGGCCTCACACGCGCTGGACGCAGGAGGTCAGGATGGGTCGGGCAGAAAGCGAATGAGATGGTCGCGGGCGGTGGACCAGAGCGTGGCAGCGGGTGACATAAGCCAACCCGCAAATAACGCGAACGCGAGAGGCCAACGCGACGGTCGACGAGCAACGACGCAACAGGCCGAGCGAGCGAACAGGGCAGCACCGGGCACTGGATGCAGGAGGCTGGGTGCTGAGTGGGTGCTGGAGCTGGTGATGGGAGGTGTTGGTGTTGAGGCAGAGGCAGAGAGGGAAAGGTGACAAGAGGTCTAGTCTCAAGCGTGCCGGGAAAGGCAAGCCCGCGACAAGCTAATTAGCGATAGGAGGTGAGCCCGCAGAAGGCGAAGGCGCACCCCCGTTTTATCCAAATTGTAGAGCCAAACCCCCAAACCACCCCATCCCCAAACTCCACAAGCCTCCTCACCACCACCAGTGCCAGTGCCAGGTCCCCACTCCTCCCACAGTCTCCACTGCCCGCTGCCCAGTGCCCTCATCATCAAACAACATCCGATTGCAATGCAGCATACAGCGCAGCATGGCGCCCGGCGCAAGCCAGGCCAGGAGGCACACTCTTTCATCTACGAAACCCTTTGTCCTGCTGGCTGACCACCCTCGACCAGTGACCAGCGACCAGCGACCAGCGACCAGCTCCAGTACCAGGTCCAACACCAAGCGCCCGATCTCACAGCAGTCTTTCTGGCGACATTGTTGACGTCTGCCTGGTCTGGCTCAATCTCGCCAGGCATTGCACAGCTCGTAATTACTCTCGACGAGGTCAATCCCCTGCCCTACCCAACTCTACCTGGTCCGACATGCCCAGCCACACTTCTCCTGCTGCCAGCCAAAGAAACGTCGTTTCATGATCTCCACTCTCTCTCAAAGCTTCAATTGCCACTCTCGGCAGGCATCATCTTTCATAGAGCCCCGGGGTCATGCATGTCGCGTTCCCGCTGTCGCGTGCTTAACCTGGGAGGCTTTCTACAGCGCATAAACTTTTATACTCGTCATTGTCTATTCTATTTCTCCTATACGCTTCTGTACGCGACGCATAATTCCCTCGCAGACCTGATATACCCCTTTCACGCCCAATCAGCCGGAGCATTTACGTGCGTTTCTGCCCACGAATCCACTGCGCCACGCTGGAATTTGCTGGATGAAAGCCGAAACAACGTCGTGGACTCGTAGCCCTCTGTGTCCTCACTGCAAGAAGCACGATCCCGGCCGCAACCTGTCCGTTGACATTGCATGCACCCTCTCCGGCTCACATCTCCCATGTGGCTGTCGTGGAGACGAAAATGCGCGCCCAACGTCCTTCCACACTCCGTCTAGAAGGCGGGCACATTATCGTCGCGTTACGCCAATAGACCTGTGTGCAACATGCATCTGCAGCTGTGTGACCGCCCAAGTTTTCTGTGCTGCTTATGTTGCCGGCTCCTTGGATTTGGAAGAGGACTGCATGGCCCGTTTGAGATTGCGGGACCTGCAGAACGTTGGTCCTCTCCTTTTCACTCTGTATGATGGCTATGTCGGCATTTGGACGACGAGTCACGTGAATATATAAAATGTGAGAATGAGGGGCCTGTCGCGAGATGGTTTGATGGGCATTCTCTCTGGAAGAATCTAGATCACCTTCGGCATACCCTGATTGGCTCCTCATACCTTCGACAACCCATCTATGGTACCTAGGTAGGTTTCTGTTCTTGTAGCACTGAAGTGGAGAAGAATAGTATAGTAGCAGATACGTCCTAAATACATTGCCTAAAGAGTCAATGAAATACCTCAGGTACCGGGTTGCATCCTTCAAGTGCCTCTGTCTGTCTTGCCGTGGATTTTGTATTTCAAAAACTGAGCTTCCCATGGTCTCTGAACGAGCAAAGCCGATATCCGATGCAGGTGGTGAGAGTGAGGACCCTCGCTCTTGCCGTGATGGTCAAGCGCGGCTGTGGCGGTACACTGATGATGATGTTTTTCCTTATTCGATGGCTCTTTCCTCGTTCACGTCGTCTTCCACGGCAGCCTGGTTCCAGTTCTACACCCGAAGATCAGCTTTTGGTCTCTTCGTCCATCTCTATTCATCCCTTCCTACGTCCCACTACCATCACCCGCTTCGCCACCTGAATAGTGCTCCAAGCTCAGCCAAGTAACCGCCCTCTTCACAGCTAGAGGCTCAACATTATAACCTCACAATCCTCGCCCCACCCCCAATTTGCCATCACTCCTCGCCAGTTGCAGCAAGTACGGTACATTCTCCGTTCTTGCGGTAACCGGGCTCACCTTTTTTTTAGCAGCCCTGAACACTTGTTCATCACCGCTCCGTCATCATTTCATTCCTGTCATGGTCCAGAGACGATTCCGCCACGGCAATTGGCAAGATCAGTCCCTCGTATGGAGGTTGCAGGCCTTCTCTTCAGCCAATTGGCTGCTTATCAAACATGGACTCTTCTTCTGCAAGAATTGGAAGATGGGCCCAGCAAACGATCTTCGAAGCTGGGCGGGGAAACAGGTCTGTGACGCCCTGAGAACTGGGTATATTCGTCTACCAAGTGGATGTCGAAGTGGAGAAGTGATGAACAAGAAGATGTTGGGACGACGACTGGTGGATCTGATGCTAGACAAAGAAATATGGGTGATTGTCGAGAAGTCCCAGCCACCACTGCCGACCCGCAAGCTCAATCATACCGTTTCGGCTTGCACCTGTACCCGCACGTCAGCAGGAACTGTTCTTGCAGGTAAAGTAACAGCTCAGTCTATTTGAATAGTATGACCTGCTAATAAGGTCCAAGAGGACAGCATCGGTGGCAATTGGACTCCCAGAAAAGACAACGAATCGTCACACCATGAAAGTGAACCACAAAGCCCAGAATACACCTTCAACTTCATGGACGTCAAGATGGAGACGGAGACGAACTGGATGAATCCACTATCGCCGACCAGAGTAAAAGATGAGCATCTGGCATACTTTCTGGGATCTTCCCCTCCTCAGTTCGAAGCGTTCCATCAAGACGATCCTCCAGAATACCCTCCATCCTCGCCACCACTCAAAACGCCGTTTTACTTGAACCGACGTTTCCGCATCCAATCGCCCACTAGAGTCTGCCGATCACGTACCAAACGCGAGGGCACTCCTTGCCCTTCGCCGCTCACACAACAGCGCCGACCGCGAACCCCGGAGTTGGACGACGACATTTGTGGAATTATAGCTGTTCGTTCGGCGAAACGCCGTCGTCTTGATTTTCAGGCACCAAAGCCCAAAGAGGGACTCGCAAATCTTAAGGAGGAGCCTCTCGTGCTCAAGGAGGAATCTACAATGCCCAAAATCGAGGCTGCCATGCCCAGGATGAAGCTTGTTGCGCCCAAAAGTGAGCCTCCTCGGGTCAAGAAGGAGTTTAAAGTGCCCAAGAGGGAGCCTCCCATGCGCGAGACAAAGCCTGCTGCACCTAAACTCGATCGAGTCCCAGAAAAGGCTACCAGGTTCACCCGCTCTGGTAGGGTGGCTGCAGCCAATCTCTCACTGCATGATATGTTTGCTGCTCAGTTCGGAGACATCGGCGATTGAGACTCGACGAGCAAAGGACTTCGAAGAATTACGCGCTTGCCATGCAGAAGGGGTGTCTACTCACTGTCGTTTTTTTGTCGAGAAATGTGGTATGAGTTACGGTACTGATATGCTATGGCCTGTTTAAAGGGAAAAATGGGTGATGGTTCAAGCTACGATTCTGACAGAATGCTTTTTCACAAATCTATGACATATCAGGCGGTAAGGAGGATAAAATACTTACTTAGATGGTGGATGGTGGTGGGGAGAAGATCACACAAAGACATACAAAGCCCAGGCTTTCACAATTTGCATTCCGGATCCCCAATTTTCAATCGGATGAAACGTGACAAAACTAATTTGTTCGTCTTGAAGTTGTGATTTCGGTCTCTACGCGCTTGTCCGGTGAAATCTAATGGTCCATTTCTACACGAATACGAGCTTGATTTTGCTACTCCCACCATCCTCCTCACCTTCCTGCTCCCTTCTCTCAGCTCAGTCCTCGAAACATTTTTCTTCGAGAATCGGTTCTGGGAAGGGTTGGATTCATCTTTACGTAGCTCAATTCAATTGCTGGAGTACCCACACTAGACTTGGCCGGCTCTTTTACAACCCTTGCAAACTCTTTGAGATTTTCAATCGTCTTCGTAGTGCTTGGAGAGTGAGTATCAAATTGATTTCCCTTCCGTAGAGAGGGCCTCAATGCAAGCAGGAGTATATCTTCTGCCCATGAGAGTTTTGAGAATGGCATTGTGCTACATATGCCAGACTGACGCATCTCATTCATCCAATCTTTCTGAATTCTTGTACCAGCTCTTGGGTGAGCTCCGTACGAACTGGTAGTTGATGTTCTATTAGAAATCTCTCTCGAATTTTTCCGTGCTTTGTTTCGGGTCATCGAACTGGCCGCCGCCGCTGGCGTCATCATCGAGATTGGTTATGCAAGTTACCTAGTATGAGTTCAATCGAAAACAAATGGTAGCTTGTACGTTACTCTTCAAGTTACTTGCTGAGGTACCACTGGGGATTTCTTTCGAGTCACAACTGAGCAGACCTGAGGCTAAGGGGCTACGTTTGATATTTCCCAGAGAGCTGGATTTACGAAGAGCAAGTGTCTAGTAGCTACCTACTTGACAGTGGCTGCTTCCTCTAGTGGACTGAGTTATTGAACGTTTCCCTTGCAGTGAAGAACCGCCGTCGACACTCATGGGGGAAGAAAGTAATCCATCATCCACTGCTTGAATTGATCCCTCATCTCAACATTCTATCCGCATAGTGACGTGATAGTAGCAACGTATATGCGGCATGAGCTCACGTCTCGATTGGACGGTCGAGTTACGCCAGTAGAAGTCCAAGTCGAACATGCGCCCAAAGACATCGTGGTAGAATTCGTCGGGCAGATTCCTGTAGAGGATCGAGCGGGGGCTTGCGTCACAGCAGAGGTAACAGTCCACGAGACACAGGCGCAGCAGGTCTATTGCAGCCGTGTTCTTGTACGCCAGCGCAGTGCCCTCGGCTTCTTTGACGGGTTCATCCCACAGTTCGCCGTAGAATTTGTCGATGACCTTGTCGATTATTCAGCATTGCAGTTGCGGGACGCCACGCATCTCAGCGAAAATATAGACGCGCACGAGGAGAGTCAAGGGAACTCCGTGTGGTTTCCGGTTCAGCGCAGTCTCGGAAAAGGCTTGTTTTGTGAGAACGAAGTCGTAAAAAGCCTGGAAAACTTCGACGTCGGTATCATCGAGCGTGATGATCTGGGAACTGGATTAGGTGAAGCCACCGAAGTTCATGGCCGATACTGCGCCTTTGAAGTAAGACGAGTAGAAAGTGAGGAGGTCGCGAGGCACACGGAATACCTTCTTTTCTGGAGGTGGCCATTCTTTGCCGATGTGGACAGTGACGAGATCTCGGGAGAGTGGCCTGATGTCAAAGTTAGACGTCAGAATTTAGAGAAAGAGCGCAGTCTTAGCTGTGATGCTTACAGTTCCGGGTAGACCATAGCGCAGCCGCAAACGTAACTGGAAGCCATGGCTGCGTTTGAGTTGTTCGAAGAAACCAAGGCCAACAGAGCGGGTTGGTCGTCTTTGATAGGTACTGGTGAGTTGATCAGGCTGTCCCGTGAAGCGCTCAGAGGGAGGTGTGGAACACCACCACAATAAGAAGAGTAGGCCTTCCGGAATAAATATGTTCCAAGATTTCTCTACCTAGAATGCTATTATGAAAATTGTATCCGGTAGCGAGACAGAAACTGAGGTGGGATTTCACAAGGATGTGATCCATTTTGCAAGACTGTACAGCGATTACGAGATAGAAAGTGACATTCTGTGAACATGATTTTGAGATTGAGTAAGGCGATGTGAGTCTCGCATGCAATCTAAGCATGGACGGCTCCACCCTGATTCTTGTGAATGATATAGTAAGTCCTGCCTTTGTGGCTTCACCACGACGAACGAGGTTACAGTCAATGCAGTGATCAAATCGTAGGTGGTGAACCTTATAGTTGTGAAGCAAAATACGAAAGATTCCGAGGCCGAGAGTCGAAACAACCCAGACTTGTGCTAGTCCACGGCTGGGTAGAAGTCTGTGCAGCAAACAGATCTCTCCTTGATCATCCAATGTAGAATCTGAAGTCCGGATGCAACCTACCATCTCCATTGCTAGATCTGCTAAGTTGACGGGCTGCGATCATTCTGCTTCTTGAGTCCAAGGGACGAACAAGACCCGATTGCTGGTGATAATAGAGAAGCTGGTTCTATACCTCTGGGCTTTTGGCGACACGTCAGGCGGACGCTGGCAGCGTTCGAGCGTTCAATTTACATTTATCTCTAGAGGCATTACTGCCCACATAGAGACAAGCGAATCTGCAGGCATCTTTTCGAAAGATTGCCCTTAAGGTCCTGGCTATGATTCTGAGGACTGACCTTTGCAGGCGTTGAACGGGGAAAGGCATATCACGTAAGCTTAGCAAGACGTAGAAACGACGATAGAAGGGATACATTAGAATACGGAAGTGAGCATGGAAGATCCAACATCGTGATCAAAGGGAAGCACATTAACTGGAAACGAAAGGGCATGAACACAGGCGCCGCTCAAATGTTAGGCGAAGGTGGTAGTGGATGTTGGTACGTCCTCTTAACGTACCGTAGGGGGTTCTGAGGCATTGAGGGTTCTGAGGCAGGATATAAAGCTTTACAGTAACTTAATACTTAGCTCGCCTTAGTACTTGCCCCTCTTGGCGATATCAAAGTTCTTTCGTGCTATTCGGACTTAGAATTGCTGTCTCCGGTTAGATTGCCTCAGAACCCCTTACGGTACGTTACGCTGGGATACCTGGAATTGTTCGTTATAGTAACACTGGTTGGCGGAGGTAGACCTTGCAGGGTCAAATTGAAATGACACGCTGGGGAGGAATTGGGTGGACCTTCCAAGCCAATCTATGAGGGATGTGCGACAAGGGTTCTACAGTCCAATTTCATTCGAGTCATGTGCCGTACAGGCAACATCACTTACCTAGGGTGCGTACCTGGTAGCTATCATCATGGATCAAGAGTGCAATAAAGACCTATGTGGGCCGTCAAGTCACCTAAGGACCAGACCTTTCAGACGCAAAAGAGCCAGCTATGCTAATAGTCCGGAAAATCAGTATCCACGTCTCTTCGCCATGCGAGGAGGCCATTTTGGATGTCTTTGATGGCTCGAGTACCATCGTGGTCCAGTCCCAACTCCTTGAACTTTCTCACCGCCAGCTGCGAGTCGTTGCCCAGTCGACAGACGACGAACATGGTCTGATCTGTCGGTAGGGATCTCAGCTCTTGTAGCCAGAAGGCTTCGCTCTCCACGCCAACACGATTGGGAGTCTTCGAACCCATCTCGTCTGCCTTGATTGGTACCTTTGTGGACGCGATCTTCGAGAACGGAATATTGATAGCGCCGTCCAAGGCCGCCAACTCCCATTGAACCTTTTCTCGAACATCAACGAGCACGTGTCCGGGAGGCTGAGCGAAACTCATCTCCTTCAAGACCACCTCCTCTTCTCGTACGGCGGCATATTCGGTCGCGGATATCCTCTCTTTGGCATTCAAGATCTGAACCGGGTGTGTCGTACCGCAGAATTGAACATAATCCAAAGATCCAGACAATAGCGTCTCGCTTGTGATCGTCGCTTGTGCTGAACACGCTGGACAACTCAACTTCCTCGACCGTAGGCGGATTGTGCGGAATGGCTGTGGACTAAATGCCGAAAACATCAAGAGTGACGGAGGCTGTGCCGTCGAATCTTTCGCCGAGTTTCCGTTCGTATGATTCTTCATTTCCTTGTCCGAAGTGCCTAGCTTCAAGCTTCCTGACGAGATGATCTTGATAGCTTCTAGAGCTTGTAGCACTCCCATAACACCAACTACTGGCCCCAGTATCCCACCTTCTCCACAACTTGTGACGCTCTCAGGTGGAGGAGGTTTTGGAAATACGCATCTATAACACGGTCCACCGCTTGAATCGCCTGGTGGCCGTGGAGGATTGTTAAGAACCATAAGCTGGCCGTCTGTTCGTAGTGCAGAAGCAGAGACGAGTGGCTTCGAGAGGAGAACACACGTGTCGGAGATGAGATATCTCGAAGCTGGGTTGTCTGTACAATCTAAAACGAGATCGTACTGATCCACAATGTCTAGGGAGCTTTCGGCGGTGAGATGGGCGCGATGTGGAACATACTTGACATTTGGATTTAATCTAGACGAATGTTAGTTATATGGTTCCGAAGGACATGCGGAGCGGCGCAAGAACACTAAAAAATACGTCCTTCACTCACGATGTCAAGCCCACGATCGCACTATTCACCTTCCCCATCCCCACCCTTCCCGTCCCATGCATAATCTGCCGATGCAAATTACTCTCCTCCACCGTATCCCCATCCACCAGCCCCAACGTCCCTACACCAGCTCCAGCCAAATACGCAGCAGCCGGACAGCCCAGCCCACCCGCTCCGACAATCAGTACCTTACTCGCTTTAAGCGCAAGCTGCCCCTTCAATCCCACTTCCGGCATGATCAACTGTCTCCCGTATCGCTTGTACTCCTCCTTCCCCAGCGGCCATCTCTGCAACGCCGGCGGGTTGGAAGCGGACAGAGCAGCAAGAGTCTCGGCTTGCCAGTCTTCGGGGAAACCGAAGGACATGTCGTGCGGGTCATGGTTCTCGTAGGCAGTGTGCGAGGCGGATGAGGTACTGGGGTATGTCGGTGGCCGTTGTTGTATGGAGGATTGCGCTGCTTCGAATTCGACCGTCGCGAGTTGTCGCTTCAGCGAGTTGAGCTGGGTTTCGTGCGTGTGGATTTGGGCCTGGAGGTTGGCTATCTTTTCGTCAAAGCCCGCGAAAAACATTTTTCGTGGAGGGGAAGGTTAGCGAAGTTGTTGTGAGGGCTGATGTTGAGAGTCGATGTGGAGACAGTCGGACATGACTTTTTGGAGTGACTTTTGCAAGCTAGCCCCAATATGGTTTCTCAAACAGAGCGGCTCAGAGAAGTTCCAAAAAGATAACTTCCCTAGCGCAAGAGATCGCTCAAACGAAGGCTGCATGAATTTCACATAGTGGTCTCTACTCAGACTAAATTTTTATCATTATGTAGGCAACTTGAGGTCGATATATAGTACAAGAACCGAAGAATTTAGTACTCCGAGTCCCAATCCAACCCACCTGGGTAATCGTCCAATAGCCTGCCCATCCTATTACATTACAGATATACAGTGAAGATAACAGCCACTAGTCCTACACCTACAGCGCTCCAGCTCAAGTACATCTTCCCAGATCCACCAATCTTCCCCTCTGCTTCTTCAGAATTACCTGCGGTTCCCGCTCCCTCAGCGGTTTCATTGGCAGTAACCAATGGTCTCTTCGCCTCCACAAGCCTGGCTTGCACAACAGAAAGAGCAGTCAGCTCCTGGTCGAAGCCTATAGTGCCGTCCCAGCGGCCAAGGAGCCACGATTTCCCGCATATACTTCCGGTGTCGCCACCAGTGCAGCCCGCCGCAACAGCTGTGGCAGTGCTTCCCAGCAGCGTATGAATCATATCCGCCGTTTCTTCCATCAAAGACGCAGTCCATGCCATGGATCGCGCGAGGGTGTTTTTGTAAACGCTTTGATCGCCAGTGCATACATTTTCAGGCTCGCAGGAAGCTTCGAACAGCACTGGTTCGTTGGTGCTGTGGCCCGGCGGATAGAAAAACGTAGAGTTGATGGCGTTGAGATGGCCGATTACTCGATTATGCCAAAGGTCGGATTTGGTCTGTGTCTCCATGAGCAGTCTGACTTGTTTGCCAGGGCGAGTAACATACCATAGAGTACATTGTTGCGCTGCCATATAGGAAAGCCCCAGCAGGGGCGGACCATTGGACTGGGACAATGTTCTTACAAGCCAGCAGCGAGTCGGCGCCATCGTAGACACTGTAGGTACTTTGGTTGATCAATCCAATATTCCAAGCCCACCAATACGCCGCATTTGCCCACTCAACGTGAGTTTGGTTCCCCGTGAAGGCCGCAAGACGAGCGGCCAGCTCAAAGTGAAGTCCATTGGCGAGCGAATTCTTGTATGTGTAGCCTAGATTGAGGGGACTAATTTGCCAGTGCAGACCACCAGAACAAGTTGAAGCGTCCCATCGAGAGGCCTGTTGTTCGAGAACGGTTTGGGCGAGAGTAACCCAGCTCGGCGAGGGAGAGTCTTCTGGTTCGGGAAACGAGCGCTCCGCCGCAGACAGAGCAGCCAAACCCCAAGTGGCTTGATCCGAATTGCTCTAGAGTATGTGAGTTTCTGTCTTGAATGAGAAGGAGATTCTCTAGGGCGCATACCTCTAAAGCTACCAATGATGGATTCATAAAGTCGCCCGCCGCCCCGGCTTGATCTTTCAAGGCCTTCTGGACGACTGAGTTGTACTGCGCATCGTCGGTCAAGTACCTGCATTTCTATGAGTTACTCTGCGGTATTGAAAAGCACAAACAATCGCCCCATACCAGTAGTCGATCATTGTGTCCCAAGCCGCGCCGGATTTCCACCAACTGTACTTCTTATCGAAAACACCAGGAGGGCTATTCGAGGCGCTTTCATTATAGAAGCTCATGAGATCTTTCGCGATGGCATTTGCGGCACTCCGAGTCGAGTCTGAATATGTTAATAAACGTACAGCACGTGACTAGGCACTCCTACCATCGCTGCTAGCGTCGAGATTGATTGCGCCTGAAAATGAAAGGAAAGAAAGGAAAGAGACGAGCTGGATAAGAATAGTGCGACGCATGGTGCGCCGACTGTAGCGAGTGACAATACCTAACGAAGGGCGACGAGGTGAAAAGAGGGACGAAGATGAGAGCGCTATCAATACTGCTCCGGGACAACGGTCAGAGACCCCAGCCGAACGGTATGATTGCTACCGTCATTTTCAGGTTGCTCGCTCATATAGGCTGCTGGGGTTCTGTTCAGGGGAGTGGACATTGGCGATGCCAGGATCTAGCTTCACCTGCGAGGGTTTCGGATAAGAAACGTCCGAGGTCGAGAGATTTTCGAGGGGATCCCTTGATGCAGCAAATGAACGACCTTCTGAAGACGGCAGGAAGACAAGAAGTAAAGACGATGATGTATTTTGGACCTGCATCCCAATACTCTAGTTTGTGGAGAGCGAAAAGGAAATGAATTGCCATAAGTGGCCTTTTCCGTATCGCCAGAGGCCCAGAGGCACAGGACCGAGTGAATGCAGCGAGGAATTGCAATTTGATGCTCTTTCTGGCGGACTGTATTTGCCGTTCAACGTTTCCGATCAGCGGGTGACAGCGAAGTCACAAAAGTAGAATGACACGCGAGGGGGCATCGCTGAAGCTTGCATGTTTTGCCCTGACAGGCCGCGTCGCATTGCACTGACTTGCATCGCCAGCATGGGGCTTGGGTGATTGGTGGTAGAATAGGGATGAATTCGATCTATGAGTACCTCTAGACATAGGCTTCGATGTATACTGACTTGATAGCGGATGGTTACGTGAAATCAGGGAGGGAGGTAAGTATGGAGTCTACATACTGTATGGACAGAGGGCAGAGGTGCAAGTGGAGCCGGGCCGGGTCGCTTAAGGGAGCCGTGTACCTGTCACGTGGACTTGTCGCCCCCACTCCCAACCGCTCAATTGTATTCGCTCAGGACTCAACACCACGGCAACCTCCTCAGGTTTGTTTACATGCCTCCAGCAACATCATAAGACTGATATTTGGGCAATGCCATCATAAAACCATCTCTGTTCTCTCGCTTCCATGCTGAGCTGCATGCCGAGTTCACTTACAGCTCTTGAATTTGTTCTCAGGTTGTCCTTGTTGTAATAAATATTGCCCGTCATGGTACTCTTCTACGCTTTATTGGGCAGCCTCAGCCTGCTCCCAGTATCAAAAACATGGAACACAGATGTTCACAATCAGATTGGTTTCATGGCTGAACATTTCCTCTCTCTCCAAACCACCGAAGTGCTCGAGCAGGTCCTTGAACCCCAATACGGAGGTTCAATCGGTCGAGCAGCTGCTTGGGCAGACTCCTATGCGCATACCGAGGAAGGTTCGTTCTCGTACCAGTGGCATTGGATCGACTCGCATGACAGGGTAATTCCGCCATGTCCCTTCAAGCATCGCAGAGTTGCTGACCCAACAATAGCCACCGACCGATTGCAACCTGGACTTTCACCGTGACTGTCCTGAGGGCGGATGCGTGGTTCGAGCCATTGCGAACCAAACACAGATCCTGAGAAGCTGCATCTTGCAGGTCAAAGCCGGGACCCTGAGGGATGGGAACAACTTGACCTGTTCCTATGCGTTGAAATGGATATCACACTTTATAGGCGACATTACCCAGCCCTTACATGCAAGCGGATTAGCAGCTGGCGGGAATCTTATTCCTACTACCTTTGATGGGATATCGACGGAGCTCCACGCAGTCCGTAGACCTACAAAAAATAAGCTGGGACTACTGCTGACAATTCCAGGTTTGGGATGGCTATATCATCTACTCCATAACGGGCGTGCAGAACTTCTCAAATGAGACTATTTCTCCTTATCCCGCCAGTCTCCTATCTCGTATTGAGGAGGATGTGTTCGCGGAGCCCATCTCCTCCTGGATTTCTTGTTCAGATCCATCCACTCCTCTCCGCTGTGCTCTGGAATGGGCCCGAGAGAGCAATGCATGGACCTGCAAGTATGTGTATAGCCACGACTACAACGAAACAGACCTCTTGACCGACGGATACGCGCTGGAGGCTTATCCAATTGTGGAAATGCAGGTTAGCAAAGCCGCATTGAGGTTAGCAACTTGGTTGAATCGGCTCGTCATTCAAATGTATGAACAAGATAGAGCTGCAGGTGTGCATTTTCAAATCAATCAACAATGAGATAAACCAAAAGGCATAAGCAAGTTACTGCTGATGGCAGGATGAATTGCTTCCCCAGATGTTGACCGCGGAAAATTTGTCAAGTTTGGAGCGGGACGGGAGGACGAGCGGGCAGCACGCGGGCCACAAACGGACCGATATTGCCGCATTTGGCTTAGCGCCGCCGTTGGTATCCACCACCTCACATCCACGATCCGACGAGACCGCACCCTTAAAGTTCCATCCGCCTCTTCCTTTCCATTCGCCCCAGCAGCACCATCTTCAGCATTTCACCACAACCTCGCTCACTCAATAGGGACAACGCTCATTCACTTGACCGATCCAACTGCCTCTCGTAAACTGCCAAATTCAGGTGGTGACATCATCTTGTTCCCAATATCAAGTCACAAAAGACAAACCAAAGTCGCTGTCATCACCTCAGGTCTGTCTTCATCACAGTCCGTCTCCATTATGCCCAGCTATTTTCACTCTATCGAATTCTCACATCCGTCAACAATACTGACCAGCATCAAGCACAATGTCGCCTTCTACCAAATCCTCTCATCGTGCGACTCCTTCGGTCAGCTCCATAGCCGACTCATCGACTGTGGGTGGTGTCAACCTGACGCCAACTACTACTGAAGATGAAGCTGAATCGGCTCTCATTTTCACCTCTGAGGACCTGGTTTACACACCGAGCGCTTCCACCCTCTCCGCTTCTGGCCTGACTCGATCTCGCCGCTCCACGCTTACTTCCGTGCAATCCAACGGAGGACTCTCTGATGCCTATTCGGTGGTGAGCGGATCATCTTCCTCGACTGACTCTTTGACGTCCATCTTCAAGAAACTCAGCGTCGAGGAGAAAGAGAAGGCGTTGGGTGCAGTCGGTGCCGTTGCTGCTCCAGCGGTTGCACTTGTTCCGCAAGTCGAGCGCCAGCTGGCTCAGCTTCCAACCTCCTCGTTGCCAGTTTTGGATGACTGGCAGAGGCTTTGCCGTGCATGTGGCGTCGATGACGGCGAGGTGCCGGGCTCTATCACGCAATGCAAGAATGTCAGTCACGTGCACCTCTTATCTTTGCAGCACCGAACACCCACTGATCAGTCTACAGGCTCTTAAGAAGAAGAACGTCAACTTGTGTGATCTCAGCGAGGCTCTCAAAAATGGTACCGTCGCCAAGAGCTTCCCCTCTCTCAACCAATTGCGCAAGTACAGCAAGGACCAGCACAAGATGGTCCGCAAGAGCGAAGTCAAGGGCGACCGTCTCCTTAAAGGAATGCTCCGCGAGCTGTTCACTGGCCGCCAGATGAAAGCTTAAACGGTAGCTTTCCACCGCCTGGAGTCGTACTTAGCATCTTGAGTGAATCTTATGAATGAATTGACCCGGGTGGCCATTTCCTTCAGGCGGATCTTTCGGATGGGCACGATCTGGGAAACAACATGTCTTTCTTTCTATGAGTCTTTTTTTTATGGAGTTACGGATCAGATCAGATCAGCGATTAGAGATACCCTGCATTGGTCGGCGCTACAGGAACATCCTAAGAGATGGTTGTCCAAGAGAAATCCCAGGGGGATGTCCTAAGGAAACGATGCCCCAAAAGAGGGCTGCTCTCCGAGAGGAACTCGATTGTTCTAGAAGAGGACCCGAAGTATCCTAAGAGCGATATACCCAGAGAGGAATAGCCTGACGAAAGAATCTCCCGAGCTATGGGACGATTGCCCACGGTATGGGCCGCGCGACAAGGAGAGTCTAATCAGATCACGATTAGTCTTAGGAAACTATTCAATTCATCTTTGTTCTACCCGCGACTTTTTAATCCATGACGAGTCTCCAAGCAAAGGGCATTGGAGCGTCCTTGGTAAAGTGGCTGTGGGACGCTCACACGTGATCCTGTCTTGGCACCTGCACGGCCACACAACCTACGCCCATATCTTGAGTGCTGCCTGAAATGCTTCAAAAACTTTCAAAGAGGAGTTATTGATCGCCAACTATCTGATGGCATATTTCGAACGCCTGTCAGACATCTCTTCTTACTCATCTAGCGCAGAACCAACCTCAAATAATGAATCGACCGCTGTAAGGTAGCCCTGGCGATGCATTTCATCTGCAGCCTGAGCCATGGAAGACAGCTTGAATATCCCTTTTACGGCCGCCTTCCCCACAGGCGAAGCTTTCAAGGAGGCACTGGTGACCGCAACGGAGTGCATCTCTCGTTCATTCAAGGGTAATTAGCATATGGACCTTCGATTCCTTACAGTTTCACCTGGCCAAAACAGAGGAACTCCTATCAGAACAGCAGCTCGCAGTGACGAGTGGTATTTGCCGGATAGTATTAGTGAGAGCACTATCGAGTACGATGCCGAGCAAAGCAGAGTCTTTCCTGTATACCCAGAACTTGAAGGATTCCCCTGCTACTGTGAATCAGAAACGTTTGAGCATTTTCCAACAGCAGACTCTCAACTACAACGGCCACGTCTCCGCCTGACCCGTTCTTTTGAGCTCCCAGGATGTGTTCACTATCTGGAAATATCCTACTGCTGGCAATACGACACAGCTACGGCCAACTCAGACGCCGACTCGGAGTACTACATTTTCGATACACTCTGTGGTACTCGCCATAACAAAGCCCCGACACGGATCCTTGACGCAGCCGTGGCTTATGCTGCAGAACGTTCCTTCAAACTCATCTGGATCGATCAGGAGTGTATCGACCAAAACTCAGACACCGACAAACAGCGGCATATCTCTGTTATGGATGAGATATACCGATAATCGCAACTCGTCGCTGCAGTCCTGACGAGCCCCATAGTCTCCCCAGTTCATACAAATCTTCTGATCTCGCTATCAGGGACACGGTACTCCCAAGGGGATACGATCGGCGCCAAAGTTGCTGCATCTCTCAGTCCCTCCCATCCTGACGCCACCTCCTCCAGTTTCCGTAATGTCGTCTCCTTGAACCGGACGGAAGTTGGTGACTTCCTCAACCTCATTCTTTCAGACCGCTGGTGGTCTCGAGCTTGGACCTTTCACGAATCACTCTCTGCCAGCCGCGAAGCCCACCTCCTCGTCCCTAGCATCATCCTCCCTCCTCCAGCATCACGCCCCCGTTTCCTCGGTAGTTTACAATACCATGCGGTCATCTCTCAAGGCATGTTACGACGTATCTATGATACATATGTCATCTACGCACAGAGACCTGTCGATGTACCTCGCTTGCCCATGATTCGCGCCGCGTTAAAGCACCGCCAGGGGTTGGTAGCATTCGACGTGTGCTCACACCTCGCCAGATGCGGGATAGCGCTACCGTGGGATATTATCGATATAATAGCGAACATCTGCCATTACAAAATTCGCATCAACACAGCGATGGCAGCGGCATGGGGACTCCAGGTGGGAACATGTGTCTTCGCTCTCGCTCTCATGAACGGAGACATCTCATTGCTGCAAGCCGGGGAGGAATATCGTTTCGCTGGGCCCAAAAAGAATCTCGCATGGCCCTGGTGTACGATTCCTGCTACCTCTATTGCGGACCTGGGCCAGGTTGATTACCTTTTGGCTCCTGCAGGGGTCTTTTATGCCCGTTGCTTCGACGTCTACCGACTTTCCAAGCAGAAAACGCCCCTGAGCGACCAAGGTTTGCTCTGCCATGGCGAACTGTTCGAACGACGTAGCCATGAGCCCCCTCATCCTGTTGGACCTACAAGATCAAAATCAAGACCAAGACCAAGACCACTCATTTATCCCGTTCGACCCGAAGACTTGCACTTCACGAGACAACTTGTTCTTCTTCCCGGACCAGCCTGTACTTTCTAGAGCTTTAACTCCAAGGCTATCAGGGAGAGAATGGAAATTTTGTTGGAGCGTTGACCTTGCTCCCTCGGACGACTCTGCTGGGGAGGACGTCTTGCCAGGCTCAGAAAAGAACCCTATATGTCTTGAGGCCCGCATGCTTACCACGATACACTCTGTTCCCAGCGTTTGTCCCTTCGAGCACAAATTCTACCTCCTGGTGTGATATTTGTGTACAAGGCACCCTCTCAAACCCTGTTCGTATCCGGCATGGTTTTCAGAATCATTTCCATTCCTCAAAGTTTTTCGACCTTAAACATATTCCCCAATCTTCGTAATTCCTCGCCTCTCTCAAAGCCTTGGCCACAAAGCCTGCTTTCACTTGATGAACAGACAATCTGGACGAACGGTGATCACAATTGTATGGCGGTTGTGTAGTCCAAATTCGTCCCGCACGCAAATCACCGCACATGAAGGAGCTTTATTAAAGGATCTTGGACATGATCTTCCAGCGTGCCAAAAAATCGGATTCCAAAAATGGAGTGCTGCAGCTGGAAACTACGAAACGCCGATGTTGACACCAGCATCACGTGATTGAAAGGGGAAACATCTCTGAATATATTCTCGAATACCATGAACACGCACTCAAACCTAGATGGTCCACATTGCATGGAGAAAGATAAGAGAAAGCATGAAATATTAACAAAGTAGCCATTATGACATCTCACTTGACCTAGATGGTAAGATACCTGATTGCCTTCGGCCCCTACCCCATTAACCATCTGAACACTCATAATTTCCATCTCCTAGTATGCAACCATACTACTCAACCCTTCCAGCTCCCTGTCCCAGTTCCTATGCTGACTGATCGCAAAAGTATACGCATCCAAGAAGTCCTTGGCCCCCTTGACCATCTTGACAGTCTCCTTGAAACTTTCGGGCTTCACCTGCGACGCTGTCACGACACCGTAGCTATCAACGACATCACCAGCGCTGGAGAACTGCACGCCAGGTAATGCGCAAGCATCCTGGACGAAGGCAACTGCTTCACCAGTGGCACCAATTGCCTTCAAATGCCCGAACGCTTCGCGTACCCAGTGTAGTGCACGGCCGTTCTGGCGGAGCGTAGAGATGGAATCTGCGCCGCCAGGGACGAAGACAGAGTCGAACATTGTGCTGCGCATGCCTTCGAGGTGGTGGTCTGGTTTGACGCCCTTGCCAGTCTTCTGGTCCTCGCCGGCCGCGAAGATGGGGTTGCGGCGTGGCGCGATGGTGAAGGGAAGGGCACCTGCGGATTTGATGGCAGTTTTGACGCCGTTGTAGGCGACAGGGTCGTAGCCGTCGGCAATGATTATGGCGATGCGACGAGAGACGATTGTCGGCTCCTCCGGGAGGAAATCCATCTGACTGAGGCCCTTCGCCTTCTTGCCGTGGTTCGGCCGACCAGCTTTTTGGGGAACGGGAGCGCCAACGAGGTTGGCCACTTGTTGAGCGAGGCTAAGATCAATGTCCGTCAAGCGCTCGCAGAGACGCTCGTAGACGACAGGGTCGTCGCAGTGGTCAAGCTCAAACGCCAGAGCACTGGCGGTGTGGGCCTTCTCATGCGGTGACAGAGAGTTGTAGAAAAGTTGAGCTTGATTGAAATGCTCGGCAAACTTCTTGCTTCGAAGTCGCTGCTTCATTCCGCTGACCTTCTCGGCATAGTCGACGTAGGCGCCCTCTTCCTTCGTGGCTGGTTGGACGGCGCTAAAGCGGTTTGGCCAGTAGTTGACGGTGCCCTTGTAGATGGTATGGCGGCCTTGACCGTCACGGTTCTGGTTCATCACTGGGCATACTGGACGATTGATCGGGAGCTCTTGCCAGTTGATGCCCAGGCGGCTGAGCTGGGTATCGAAGTATGAGAAGTTGCGACCTTGGAGCAGAGGATCGTCTGAGAAGCCAATACCTGGCACAACATGGGAGGTGCAGAAGGCAACTTGCTCCGTTTGGGTGAAATACTCATCAACTGGCCTGTTCAGCTCGAGTTCACCGATGTATCGAACTGGCACTTCTTCTTCTGGCCAGACTTTCGTTGCGTCCAAAATATCGAACTCGAAGTCCTGTTCCTTTGATTCTGGGATGACTTGAATGCCAAATTTCCACTTGGGATACGCTCCGTTCTCAATCGCCTCGTTCAAGTCCTTGCGATGGAAGTCAGGATCTTGGCCGGCAAGTTTTAGTGCCTCGTCCCAGACGAAGCTGTGGACACCGAGTGTGGGAGTGAAGTGGAATTTCACGAAGTGCCTCTCACCCTTCGCATTGACGAGTTGGTAAGTGTTGACACCAAAACCTTGCATCATACGATATGAACGAGGAATCCCACGGTCGGATTGGGCCCACATGAACATGTGCGTAGCCTCAGTATGTAGGTACTGGAAATCCCAGAAGTTATTGTGAGCAGTCTGGGCTTGTGGGACCTCATTGTGCGGCTCAGGCTTGCCAGCATGGATGATGTCTGGGAACTTCATGGCATCTTGGATGAAGAAGACGGGAATGTCATTGCCGACAATGTCCCAATTACCCTCCTCGGTGTAGAATTTGACGGCAAAGCCACGCACATCGCGAACGGTATCTGCTGAGCCTCGCGACCCAAGCACAGTGGAGAACCTCACAAACACCGGTGTCGACCTGCTGGTATCTGTCAAGACACCCGCATTCGTAACATCCTCAGCCGACTCATTAAGCTTGAAAGTACCGAACGCTCCCGCACCGCGAGCGTGAACGACGCGCTCGGGGATTCGCTCGTGGTCGAAGCGGTGGATCTTCTCGCGGCCGTGGCCATCTTCGAGAAGCATAGGACCCGTCTTATCTTCTGAGGCGACCTTCAGCCAGTCATCTGTGTTTGACTGCTTGACGCCAAAGTCGGTCGTCAGGCGGGCTTTGGAGTCCATGTAGTCCTTTTTGTTGTGGGCCATGTCTTGCTGTTTTGCATCTTGGCCGGTCACTGCCTGCTGGGCCTTGTCGAGGATTCCTGGCGCCATGTTGGGGAGATGGGAAAGCTATGAGAGTGAAGAAGAGAGACGAGGTTGAGGTTTGAGTGCTCAAAAGCTGGAGACAAGGAGAGGAGAGGAGAGAAGTGAGGATAAGAAGAAGTAAGCAGAGGAGGAGGCGAGAAAAACCTGGATCCTGTCACTATCATGGGATTTCAAACCTCGATGGACCACAATTCGAATTAGCACGTTCTGACGTCGCTATTTACTCTTGCATGGCTTTCCCTAGCGGATCCGCATGGTTTGCACCTGCGCGCCTTCCGCTCGCTATGCGTGAAACCGGTCTATGATGAGACTTGGTCTCAAACTGGCAATTGCATGTGTAATCTCTCGATTCTCATTGATTCGGGTACAATTCGCGGGGGAAGCGTTGCGTGCACAGCGCGTGTGCACATGATGACGCTTTATTGACGTGACAGGAAGATGTTTGTGTAAGGGTGTTATCGATAACATTTTTTTCTTATCGATACCTCTAGGTAGTGTAGGAGCTCCATCAGCACGTGACCGGTCACTTTCTCATCCCCTACAGTTGACTTTGCGCCAGTTCTATCCACAAATTAAGATAAAAGTTGCCGGCCGCACTGTTACCCCTTGCCTGCCCTCCTCGCAACACACCTCATGATAGTCATCAGGCTGAGGATAATCTCCTCCGCGCCGTCGCAGCCTTTTGCTTTTGCAGAGACCTCAGCCACTCCAGTGTAGCTGAACTCGAGCTGTGCCGCCTGTGCGCGGGGTTCGATCAGGCTGAGGCTGAAATGCTTAGCGACGACGGCCTCTTGCTGCTCATGAATGCATCAGGCTTCCTCCTTCCGCTCACTCATTCTTTCAGCATTTGGTTTCGGAGTCATATAGCGTTTCTTAAAAGAACAATGGCTTCGACGCAGAAGCCACTATGTCGGAGACTAATCACGTGTGTGCTTAGTCAAGCATCATGTGATCTGGAGTATATATTCCATCTTCGGCTTTTGGCACTCCTAGACAGACACATCACACTTTACATTACAATCTACACATCTTTGCGCTCTCAAAGACCTCACTTTATCCACTGCGTTATTGCATTCCCAACGTGACCACGCAGTATCCTCGGAGCTTGGCAACTATCACCCCAAACACTCCGACACACTATGCGTGCTCTCGCTAGGTACGTGGCTCCAGTGCCAAAGAGTGTACATTCTATGCTGCGATTTGCATTGTAGGCTAACGTATCTCAATAGACGGTGGCGGTGTTCGCGGACTCAGCGAGTTGATAGTGGTGGAAAAGCTGATGGTCAAGATTCAAGAACAACGAAAACTTGCGAGCCTCCCAAAGCCATGCGATGTCTTCGATTTGATTTGCGGCACGAGCACAGGAGGCATCATCGCCTTGATGTTTGGACGCTTGCGGATGTCAGTACAGGAAGCGAAGGATCAGTACTTTGAGATATCGGAAAAAGTTTTTGGACGCCCAAAAAGAAATTTCGGAAAAGGCAGAGACCAGTTCTCTGCAACAGAGCTGGAGCTGATCCTGAAAAAGACCGTTGCCGAATACAGCGGCCGCACTACTCCAAGTGGAGCAGGAAATTCAGAGCTAAAGCTTCTAGAAGGTAGTCAAGATGATGTTGGATGCAAGGTGTAAGCCGTTCTACTGTCAAAACTCGAGGCTTGTCACTGACTTAAATTAGGTTTGTTTCTACGAGAAATTCGACGTGCGATGAACACAGTCCGATTATTCCGATCCTACAAAGTTTACGACGTCGGCACCTACGAAGAAGAGATGACAATTTGGCAAGCAACAAGGGCCACGACGGCCGCACCGACCTTCTTCAAGCGTATGAAAATCGGACATAAGAACGCACAAGAAGAATTTCTGGACGGTGGCCTCGGATCCAACAATCCCACCAAGATCCTACTGGAAGAGATGGTCAAGATATACGGGGATCGAGACGTCTCTTGTATCGTCAGCATTGGAGCCGGCAAGGCCAAGATCATGGAATACAAGGCGCCGGGTTGGTTTGGCAAGCTTATACCGATGGACCTTATCGACGCTTTGAAGAACATGGCTACGGATTGCGAAGAGACGGAATCAGACATGAGTAGAAGATTTCTCAAAAGGCCTGGCGTCTACTTTCGTTTCAACGTAGAGCAAGGTTTAGAGGAAGTTGGCATGGAGGAGTGGTAGGAACTCGGAAATATCACGAGTAGAACCAACCAGTATCTTCTAGAGCACAGCTTGATTTGGTCGTCAAGGAGGCTGTTTCACAATTGGATATGCCGACGGCAAAACTAAAGGCGTCTGATCTAAGTAATTGAGCACAGGCCTAGACCTCGCTTTTAAGAATTGAGCGCTGACTGAGTGAAGGTACTTCTTTGCCGAGCCCTCTGCCGTTACCAATGCCCTTTGACAGTGCTTCATCTGTAGCTCATGGTGAGTTCCATAAGCAGTTAACGCCATGTGACAGTCTGACTGACAAGTGAAGTTACAGTTGGCAATCGGATGAAATTCGACAATGAGATTGAAGGTGATTGTCGAACACTCTTCTGAATCCATATCAATGCTTACTATCAATCCAGAGTGTTACCAAGATCTCCAGTTTGCGCAAATTTATATGCGAAAGGAGCTTGTCAAATCCGCCGCTGGCATCACGTTTCAATGGCTGTTAGGCCAAGATGAAACACATCCGATGAATCATCAATCTCCGTTTCTGAGCTGGATTTGCAGCCATCTCGAGGAAAGCAATGTCTTCTTGCTATCAGGCAAAGCCGGAAGCGTCAAATCGACTCTCATAAAGGTCCTCCACGATCATCCAGCATTCGAAGGATCGCTCGATCATTGGATGAAGTCGAAGGGACTTTCACAACTGGCTGTCGCTGGCTTTTACTTTTATGAACGTGGCGAGTCAGTCCTCCAAAAGTCTAGGGAAGGCCTGTTGCGGGCTTTACTTTACGCTTTGCTATCGCAAGCACCAGCACTCAAACATGTCGTCTTCGAGCGAATGGTCACATCGGGTATCTCTCAGCTGACTTCTGTACAAAGTTCGAGACCGGGCTACTATTGGAAATGGGCTGACTTGCAAAACGCTCTTCTAAGTTTCATGCAGCACAAGCCTGACAACCTAGGTGTGTATCTATTTGCGGATGGACTGGATGAGTATCTCAGCTCGGAAGCTCTGGAGCAAGGTACAACGTACGACGGCGACGACAACGAAATGGACCAATTCAACTCTGCGAAGAGTAAAGGCCACAGGGAGATCGCAGATTTCTTTCTCAAGCTCTCGCATTATTCCAACACCAAAATCTGTCTCTCCAGTAGACCCCTGCCAATCTTCGACAACAGGCTCAGCAGGTTCCCTTATCTCAAGCTTGACGAGCTCACGAAGCGAGACATTTGTCTGTACGCCAGCCAGACACTCCAAGAAGCGAACACAAGTAACGGCTTCGGCCGCCTTACTGCTGAAGAGCTAGGCTATATTGTTGGCTTGATTGTGAAAGCCGCCTCAGGGGTCTTTCTTTGGGTAGAGGTAGTTGTGGAACAGCTGATCGACAGATAGATCAATGGCAATCGAGCAAAGGAGCTTGAAGGATGGCTGCGCGATACGCCCGACGAACTGGGAGGCACGAAAGGCCTCTACATGCGGATGTTGCAAAATATCGCTTCCCATGACCGACGTCAAGGACAACATTACTTCGAGGCTATTCGAAACGCGCGGCATCAGATATCTCCCTTAATATTATCTTTTTCTGAGGACATTCGAGAACAACTTTTCGGAACACCGGTTCGGATACTCGGAGACCAGGAGCTAGGAGCGCGACTATTGCAGATCCAGTCGCGGTTGAAGAGCCGTTGTGCGGGCCTGCTGGAGTTACAAGAGAGGCCATTGAGGAGATACCCTGGAGGAGCAAGTGAAGTGCACGTAGCACGTTTGCTGAAAGCCGTGCATACATTCTCACACCAACTCAATTACGATCCACCAGTCCACATCCAACAAGCTTACGTGGTGAGCTACTACCATCAAACCGTCAAGGGGTTTCTCCAAACTCGAGCTGTTCACCGCATCTTGACGAAGGAATTTGCCTTTGATTATACCACGTTAGTACGAGCATGTGTACAACGCGTCAAATGCCTGAGTTTTGCTCTGGAGTATCGGTTTGACAATGAAAACACCGAGCTTTGGGGGCACTTGAAAGATGCGCTGTTCTACGCCGAGAAGGCTGAGGCTATCACCGGCAACGCGGACACTGAATTACTTGACCATCTTGACAAAGTGACAGAAGATTCCTTCCGAGCTGCTTTGCAGAGCGATAGCTGTGGTGAAGAGTTTCTACAACAGTATCTGACAGGGGCCTTTCTGGCCGGTAAATACCATTGAACCATCTTGGAACCGCAAGTGCCCGGGTCAAGTCTAAAGCTCTACTCCTGGGATGGCAACTTCCTATCCTGGGCAGTCCAAGCTAATCTGTACCGCTACCTCGCCGCCAAGATGTCAGCAGCAGACTATCGAAGGAAATCAAGAAGGCCTTTGCTTGCCTACGCAGTGGCACCCAGGAGCTTGATGACTCGGCAGCAGTACAGTGGTTCGTACAAAGACCAGCTCGGCATTTCTGTCTCATCATTGGCAACGGTCAGAACATTGCTCAAGCACGGAGAGTCTCCGAACGTAACATACTCTGGACGAACGGTCTGGGAAGATATGTGGATCAGCCTACTTGAAATACGAAGTAAACCACGTGACGGTGGCCCATCATTCCCAGATATGTCTGTGGTGCTAGACGTCATGCACCTAATGATCAAAGCAGGTGCCAACCCAAATGCAAGGGCTATGTATCACGAGAACTTCAGGCCGAGCAGTTTGCGTGGGTATTCCTGTCTCTTTGCTGTTGTAGCAAAGCTCGACGGACCACAGACCGCGCGACTAGAAGTAGCGAAAAGGCTAGTTGAACGCGGCGCACATTTTTGTACAGGGGAGAAGATAAAGATCGAGCAAGACGAGGGAACGCAGTGGGCGTACCCGCTCGTGAAAGACTGTCAGGAGCGAGATGGACCTACTGTTCGTCAATGGAAGAAATGGGGAGCTGCGATAAAGTTGATTAATATCCGGCCAGGTTACTTTTTTATGGAATAATCTACCTGCAGACGGCTTCCACACATCGTGGTCGTAAGGTTAGTTGGATATGGAACAGTCTAATGGGGAAAGATACATCATCTCGAAGCACAGATTGCGCTTGCGAGGATATCACGTGTACCGCACACCAGACCATGGTTCAAGAATCACATGTGCTTCAAATGGGCTTCTCTCTTTTCCCAGCAAGACATTGTCTTCTTGACCGAACAAGCATCAGATAAAGCTATCTACCTTATCTTACACAAAATTCCGAGTCTTCTACATTTGCCCCATGAAACTTACATCTGCCCCTTTAAATCTTAAACGAAGCAACATTCGCCGCCAAAAAGTCCCCCGCCGCCTTCCTAAAATCATCTCCCAAAACCCTATTCCCCTGCGCCCCAATCCCCAACAACTGCCCCGTCCCACTCTGATATCTCGGCCACGCCACCCTCCCCTGCCTTCCGGGCAAACTCACCGCCTCCGGATCGCCGCTAGCCACAAAACTCACATAGCGCTCCTGAAACGTCTCTGTGGCGGGAAAATCCGCCGCAAACCCATCCCCATAAGCGACGTCCACGTCCGAGGCATGGTAAGTGCCGAGCAGTGGCGTTCCGGCGAGGAAATCGGCGAGGAAGCTCCAGGATGGGATGGCAGGGGCGACGGCATTGAGGTAGACGCGGCGAGTTAGGGTGAAAGTGAAGTCGCCGAGGATGGCGGCGAGGCGCTTGTATTGCGGGTAGAAGTTGAATTGGGCGCCGGTGTTGTAGGGGGAGCCTGCGGCGGGGTCGTCTGGGTAGAGGGAGACGAGGGTGGCGACTGTGGTGCGGTTGGCGGAGGGGAAGTAGGAGCTTATGTAGTCGATTAGTTGGTCGGTGGTGGTGAGGTTGAATTGGAAGATGGAGAAGAGGGTTCCTTCGTCTTCGACGTCGCCGACGATGATGGGAATCTTGGCGTAGGCGTTGGTGGCGACGGCTTGCTCGGGGGACGTGCTGAAGAAGGTGTCGTTGGAGTCGGGGTCGGGACGGGGGATGTACGTGAGATCGAGCTATGGGAAATCAAAAGTCAGAACGTGTGTACTTTAGCCTTGAAGTAGTTACTCACAGATCGATAGCTGAAAATTGCCGGGAGACTGTTGGCGGCCCTAAGGAACTGATCATAGGGGAGGTTACGGAGACACAGTACGGGCGATGGTATTCCTAAACAACCGGCATTGCGGATGAGGGTGTCGTAGATTGCTTGAGCTTTCGGAGATGTTGCCGTTTGCGCTGGAACTATAGAGCCCGAGTTCATGATAGCACCACGGAATAATGGTTTTCCGTTGTGAGTATGATCGCCTCCGTTTATAATGGTATGGTCGAAGACACTGATAGAGCCGGCGGATTCACCCCTGAGTGAGTTAGCATGGGAAACTGCTCCGTTGACTTTGTCGTACTTACCAAATAGTGACTTTGTCCGGATCGCCTCCAAAGCTGCCAATGTTTTCCGCAACCCATTGGAGACCCAGTCTCTGATCTCTCAATCCGAGGTTTGTGGACCCCTCATCCGAAAGTTCTTTTCCATGCAGGAAACCGAATGCGCCGACTTTTGTCTGCTATTAGCACCATTCCACATCCTGTAGTGTCTGGCATGCGCATACCTCTATAATTGATCGAAACATAGACCATTGGATTCTCCATCTCCATACTCCTATTGATTAAGCTCCCCGACTGATAGTTCTGCGTCGACCCAAACTCAAACCCACCCCCATATATCCACACCAGTACCGGAAACCGCTGATTCGCATTGGTACCAGCCGGTCTTTGCACATTCACAGTCAAGCAGTCTTCGCTCTGCAGCGTGGCAGCCTGGAAAATCGGATTCGCCAGCAAATCGCCAATCGACTGCTGTGTCTCGCCCGTGATGGGAAGAGAGGTGGATAGATAGAATTGCGGACACGCTTTCGGAACAGGGTTCGCGTTGAAGGTGTCGAAAGAAGCCGTTATTGGTTGTGGAGGTTTTAGTCGGAGGGGCCCGACGGGAGGTAGCGCGAAGGGAATGCCGTAGAAGGAGTCTACGCCATTTGCGGATTGGCCGACTACTATACCTTTGGAAGTTCGTACGGTTGGGCCGACTGCTGCTGGGGCAGAGAGGACTGAAGGGATGAGCAAAAAGGAAAGACTGAGAACGGTCAACATTACGGCGCCGGTGAACGAGAGAGGAGAATCGACAAGAGAGAGAGAGAAAGCAGTCAACCGGGACAAAGAGCTCTGTTATGAAGCTGCAGGAGGCAGTGGACATCTAAAGGATTTCAGAAAAGAGATGCAGCACACGAACTGCATGGGAAAGTACATCAGATCCTACGCTCCCGCCCCAGCCGTTAGATTTGAGCAAGGAAGCGCGAAGCTGTCCCATGCTGTTAGCAATATCAGGAATGCAGTGACGCGATGTTGGAGAGATGTCGGTGGGGTCTCCAGAGTCGGCCCTTAGGACCGCCGAGCCTAATGTATATGAAACCAGGATATGGGTCGACCGTAGAACGACCAAGCTTTTACGTATCCGGGGACTGGGCCTAACTTTTATATGAGATGTTTGCTGGTCCCGCAGAGTTGGGTGTTGTGCTGTACGACTGCATGGCTTTCCGGGGAGCATATGCAGATGCGCTTCTCATGCCTTTGATTAAGCGAAGGTATTGTTACGACGAAACGTTCTCCTGCATGTGCAAACACAATGCGAGGGATCGATGGGAAGATAATTTGTTATCTTGAATGGAAGAGAATCAAGTTGTCATGTACCAGCGAAAAGCGATCGGATCTTCCTACAGCCGCAAGTAGGCTACCATCAGTCTCCCGGATGTTTGGACCCATGACCTGTGACTGCGAACATGGGACCCTTGGAAGCACATGGCGACCTTGGCAGCTCTTTCGACATTTTGGAAACTTCATATATTAGTCTTGTGCAGGCTCTTTGAACGCAGTCAGCAACAATGAAAGGAAAACAAGTCTCAAGGTCCTTTTGGGGGCGGGAAGTCAGCCAAGCTGGACGGCCAAAACAAAGGGGAAACGAGAAGAATGGGTTCGATGCGAAAATACTCAACACAAGAGCCGTGACACAAACATTGGGGGCTGTGGTTATGGCACCATGTGATGTTGGATGTTGGCGGTGCAGATGCAACGCAGATACCGATCGGCCCCTTTTTGACTATCACGTGATCAGACCAACATTAGCTATCGTAGCCTAAGATTTTCAGAGAAGTGAAAGTGTTCTGGTTCCTTCAATGGCTTCGGGATTTCGGTTCCAGTATCAAGGAAAGGGCTTCTTTCGCTTCCATGCATATTCAATGGTTCGCCTCGACAACCCCCTTCGCAAACGCAGCAAAATCCCTCTTCTCGTCGACCATCTCCCACAAATTTGGCTGCGTAAAGACGGCGAGCGTGTTCCTCGCAACTTTTCCTCCTTTCCCAGGAGCGGCTCCTCGAACGAAATGTGGGACAGCTTTGAACTTCCCCTGAGTGATGAGTTCCAGCGCCTCGCCAGTCTGGAAAGCAAGGCAATCACGAGGAATGCTTACTTTCGTGATCTCGCCAGATCGGGAATGGATATAGAGCCCGGCGCGTGGATCTGGCGCACTGTTGAGTTCTGCAAGAGGCTTGACTTCTCCCGATATCTGAGGAGGATGCGTGGCTTCGTCCACGAACATTGCGGATGTAAGACCGGTCAGTGCGCCGTGGTCCTTGTGCGTTGCGCACCAGTCATCTTCACCTTGCTCTGGCATGTTGGCATCTTCGGGCGGAAAGTAGTGGAGTAGTCTTGCTTTTGTGACCAGGCTTGTCCGCACAACGTGTTGAAGATAGCCCTTCTTGTAGCCCTCAATCTTTGCTTCGGCATACTGGTCACAGGCACGTGCTACAAGCACTGCTGTATCAATGATGAGGTTACAGAGTTCTCGAAATGTGGCATCGAAGCCAGGCAGTATTCCTTCGGATGGCCAGACATTGGGGGCGGTATATTCTGGAAAGAACGGGTACTTCTGGGCCAGGTCTGCTTGCTTGGAAGGCTCCTCGAAGGCGGGAGCACAGTTCACATAATACGAGCCTTTCAGCGTGTCGTATCTACCATTTGTGAGTGTCTCTTTACCACAGGACCATCCAACAAGATAGTGTGATTCGGGAGACTCCAACTTCTCTGAACATCGGTCAGCTTCGGTGCTTTGCATTTGAAAAGGGGTAGCTTACGCAGTTCATCCTCTGAGAGATTGGCAAGATAGGAGGAATACGACAACAACCTCCGTCGAAGTTCAGCAAACTTAGATGGGAGATCTTTTACTACAATGATTCCCAAAGATGCGGGTCCGAATGCCTCCTCAAGCGTTTCAAATGGTACTGATCCTATTCTGATATCAGCTCCTGTGAGGTGCTCGGGACCTGATGTACTTACCATTCTTGAGGGTTTCGAGGCTTACAGCCACCGGAGCTTGGTTACGGTCAGCCATCTTTATTTCAAAGCAGTGAAAAGGAAGTTTTACCTTGGAACAAATGCCCAAAAAGCTTTCTTGAAGACGACTCGAAGACGGGAAGGTGTTTAGCCAGCGCCAAGCCACATCCCTGTCAAGCCGGCGATAACCGAACCGATGTGACCTCACCGCAACCAACGACACATCCAAACTTGAGCTTCCGCCAAAGAGATAACATCTACCAATCCACCACCATGCCAGTCAAACCCCTCACATTCAAAGGCGACAAGTCCAAAACCAAGAAGCGCAAGCGCGTCGCCACCGACGATGACCCTGAAAATGCACCATCCTCCAAACAGCTCGCGACAACCTCCTCCAAACCCCAAAACGAAGAAACTCCAGACGACGACTCATGGGTGAGCGCCGACGTCCCCTCCGACATCACCGGCCCTGTCCTCATCGTCCTCCCCACCGACGTTCCCTCCGCTCTCGTCAGCGACGCCTTCGGCAAAGTCTTCACGCTCGAAATCGAGAATCTTATCGAGGGCGACCCGTCGACGTCTGAACCGCATGATTTGCGCCAGGTCTGGATTGCGAATCGCGTCGCGGGGACGGAGACATTCACGTTCAAGGCGGGCAATAAGAAGTATTTAGGATGCGACAAGGAAGGTGTACTGGCTGCGTCGCAGAATGCTATTACGCCCGAGGAGCGGTGGAGTTGCATACCCATTGCGGATAACCCGGGCACGTTTGCATTGCAGACACAGCGAGAGGGATTTCTAACGGTTGTGGGGAATGAGGAAGGGAGTGCAAAGGCGGAAGTCAAAGGCAATAGCGAGGATATCAATTTCAGTTCCACGCTGAGGATTCGCATGCAGGCGCGGTATAAGCCCAAACTGAAGGCGAAGAAGGAGGATGTGTTACGACAGAAGATCAGTCGGAAGGAGTTAGAAGAGATGGTGGGGAAGCGGCTGGATGATGATCAAGTCAGGATGTTGAAGAAGGCGAAGAGGGAAGGTAACTTTCATGAGAAGCTGCTGGATGTCAAGGTCAAGTCGAAGCATGATAAGTTTGCTTGATAAGACCATTGCATATCTACCACTATGGGCTGGAAGCACCGAATGACAAATAAGCAAAAGTGCAGATACCCCATTTGATGACCTTTCGGCTGGATCAAATCATTGCGAGGTTGGAGATTCAGCACATGTCATCTTCGACATGAGACATAGAGCAATCTGTCGAATGAGGTGGTTGAGTTGTGCAAGGAGCACTTGAGCCGGAAAGCCGACCCGATATTGTTTGTCCTCAATAGCAAGCCTTGGGGAGAAGAGAAAGACGGCCTGGTCCCCGGAGAATGTCGGGCTCAACGATGCATGTATGATACCCGAAAAATCGAGACCATATCTGCAAGTGGCCCCCTTCTCAAGCCGTAGACTTGATGTGATACAGCGTGCACAAATTCCTGATTTTCCATGTTTCCTGTTTCAGCTTCCAGTAGTTGGGCGGTCTGACCAAGTTGTCGGTAATCATTCTTGCGCTCAGCAGAGCAACATCGCGCATGATCCCCAGGGGAAAGCTTGATGGATTGGCTCGATAAGCACGTTCCAAATCAAACGGGGAGAGGACGTGCTCTTGAGCTCTTCATTCTCAGATGCTGACGGAGATGCCATTGTTGAGAGATGGAGCACTATGAAAGTTGACTTGAATTGTTGATGGAGAGAAGTGGACGCAAAGGAGTCTTGGATAGAGAGACAGCAAGCTGAAAGTTCGGGAGGCTGCTGAGGGTGAGATGAGAGGTAGAGTGTCTGCTCTCGTATCTGCATGCTGCACTGTTCAAGTAGTGTGAGAGATTAGCTCTGGCACACTTCGACCTCACCTCACCTCACCCAGTATAAAGCCATTTCTGCCTGATGGAAAATCGGGTCATGGAATTTCTTCAGGCATTACCCTTTCAAGTAGTACTTCTTCTTGTTTAAGGTTAGTCAGAGTGCTCAGCGTAAGGATACTCAGCAACTCCAGAAGTGTTATGATCTGCGTTGAAGTCTCGTGTGTGGAGTCTTGAACATTCCATGGCGATACCAGCAAACTGATGACAAACTACCTAGGGCGAGTCTATCAAAGTCTACAACCAGGCATCATTCTGTTCGTTTTCAATTGTGTAGAGCCAGTGGAAGTTGGCGGAGCAGGTAGCATCGATACTAGCAACATTACATTTCCTCCAGATGAGTAACCTTGGTGAAATATGAAGGGTTCTTATGGTGAAGGTAGACTTAGTCTCGAACTCGACAATGAGACTTCAGCACGGTACGGTGTTTGTGCTTTGTTCATCTACCAAATTAGGCTCGAGGGTTATGGCCCTGGACGGTCTGGAATGCTAGCTTCAACTTCTATTATCTCAAGTAACTCCTACGAGGAAGATTGGAGATTCTTTCCAGGTAGTCATACGCAATGATCTTCGTCAGATAAGGGCGTTTTGATTTTAAAACTGGTTTTAGTTCTATAGACGGGAAACACTCGAAGCCTGTCCGTTTTGAATGTCGTTGAATGACATTCAGGGCCGCTATACTGAGAAGTCCTAAAGTTGGGGGTTAGATACGAGACTGCAACTGCGCCAGCGATGGAACGACTAACCATTGAACTGAAGCGTGGATCATGGGAAAGACTCGTTGCAATTGTAAGTAGGCATCTATACGTAAGCAGTTAATCAAACCTACCACATCTCACCCATTCCGAAGTCTCATTAACCATCGTACCTGCGAGTGGTAAGTTTTTTTGTTTCAGTCTTTTTCGAGAATAATCCTGAGGTATAAGGTCAAGTTGTTCCGCAAGGTACGTTGAAGAGCACGTGGTATACCAGTGCCCGTTGTTCAGCCACCGGAACGCTGGCTCAACACGGCAATTTTCTTACCAAAGTTCAAACGCGAGTCGTTCTTGTCAAACATACGAGTATGCTAACCATGGTTTGGTCATGGTTAGAAGCAGTTTAGTTCACCTTAGCCCAGGACTATGCCACGTGTTGAACATGATGTCGGTGAATACATAATCCTGAAGACGTTGTTGTAACGTGGGTACGTCGGTTCTGGGTTGAAGATCGGGGAGTTGAGCAATGCACACAAAGGATGGGTTTGTACGCGTTACTGATATTGGGGTACAATATACTATTTGAGTTTACCACAAGGAGCTTCTATCTAAG